>ML661902.1:5610895-5715789 GCA_007570785.1 Antilocapra americana
TAAGATGATCTAAAGGGGCTTTGTGAGCTCGATAAAAATCAGGCAAGAGTGTGTGTGCTGGGAGAAATTCTCCCCTTTTTGTCCTTCCAAGTTAATTGTTAAAGTTTTCTCTCTGCTGTCTGTAGAATTTTTTTCAAGCTCAAGTCCATTGTTTTTAAATAATGTATGTAAATTTTTGAAAACATGCAAATTGGGGAGAAGATTTTTTTAACCTAAAGACTGCTTGTCTTGTCATTTCTCATGTATATGATTGGTTCTGTCAAGTTTGACAAAGCTTTATTTAATTTCCACTTGAGATACTTGATCTTTATGGTGTATTTTCTGCTGTATGCAAATTTATCACAAGACTCAAAGGTGAAAGAAAAAACAGTGGTTTTCTTGTGTCACCCCCTTACTTCGCGGCATTGAGGACTTCCTTGTGCCAGTTCTATTAAAAACTATATAGGAGTATACAGTATTTGCATAGTTTATTAACGTACTGATCAAAATGTGCCTTTTGCCATTGAAAATGTGAACATACTCCTTGAATGTTGACTAAAATCTCTTAACTTGTGGTAAATGAGCTGTGAAACACACGTTTGTGGCACACACACAAAAAGGAATGGCCTGAAATGCATGGCTGGGGGCAGTGGTACTTTTACAAGTTTGAACCCAAACTTGAAGCCTTACAACTTGGCCTGTGTCGAGAGCAGGGTGGCACATTACCCTCCTCTGACCAGCCATCGCTGTGATGATGTCGGAATCCTGCCTTGGCGTTTCTGTGGTGTCCTCTTAGCTTCAGTTCATTTTTATTTTCTTCATAGCATCAGTCCTGAAGTGGGTTCAGGAGAGGAAGTGGCATCTTCATTTGACGCGTGAGGATGCTGAGGTGTGTTAAGAAGCCTGCCTGAAGTCACTTAGCTGGGGACACAGATACAAGTAGAACACAGAGCTTCTCCAGCTCAGCCTAGGTCCTTTTATTAGGTCCTGTTTGTTGTTTTACTTCATGGAGATAAGTACCAAACATTTCTTTTTTTTTTTTTTTTTTAAGAAAATGCTCATTTCAGAAAAAAGATGAACGACTAAATGCTAGATGAATGACTAAAAGCTCAGAAATATAAAGGATGGTCAACTACGTGAAAGGCAAGGCCTAGATTTTTAAGATCAGTTTTAAGGATCTGTTTTTCCTTAAAAAAAAAAGCAGAACTTAAAAACTAAAACTAAAGTTTGAAAAGCTACAGAGACGTCATGACTCCATTGTTGACTAAATGAACATCTCTGAGATTTAGGAATTGCATATTAACATGCACAACAGATTATTCCCATGCACATTAAAGATAAAGCCCAAAGGCTCTAGGTAGCATTATCTAATTCATCAAAATGAAGGAAAAATTGTGACCAGTGAAACATGGTCTAACAGCATTTTGAAACATTGTATGAGAATGATGGATTTATCATCTCTGTTTTGTGTTGGGTTATTTAAAGCAATAGTTTAGTTCTTTTGCTCAGAGAGAATTTAAGCATCTGTATGGGAGGAGCTCTGGGAAGAGGATCCGCTGAAGCCCTGTCTCCCCCCGGGACAGGGAGCACATGTTCCCTGTCTTAGGGTGGACAGCAGCCTTCCCTCTCCTGCTCCAGGTCCTACCCCTAGTCTGGTGAAATGAAACAGCCCCTTGATCCAGGAATCCAAGGGTTCTGCCTGTTGGTACTTCTGAGCTGGGTGCTACTTTTTTTTTTTTTTTTTTTTTTTGAAACTTTTTAATAAGATTTTTAAAACATCAGGATTTTGAACTGAAAAGCATACATGTTTAGCACACAAATATTGTAATATATATATCAACTCCCACTCCACATGAAAACATGTGACTCAAATTACAGTTTTAGAAGTTAGTAATTCACCTTTAAGTAAGTTAGCACCTTGCTGAATTCAGCCGTAGTAAAAAAGAGACTTAGTATTGTAATGGTACAACAGGCTTTTGAACCATTTTGTTGATATTTTTCAACTTATTAAACAAGATCAAGTTCTAGAAAGCTGGTAGATAACAGCTAACTTCCTATGACATGTGAAATTTCCAGTGATAACAGTAACATTTTGTAACAGAACACTTTCTATAGACTTTTCCTGTCTTAAAAATTTTAAAGCAATCATTTGTAAGGATTGCATCAACATCAGGGTAGCAGAGGAAGATCAAAGCTGGGTCATCTTGCTTGCCAGTTGACCAGTCAAAGTTCATTCATTCATTAAACAGACCTTATGGTAGGCCACCATACCATGAAGAGCTGGAAACATGGCCGTAAAGAAGAAGGGGCATTGCCTGCCTTCATGAAGTATATGTATCAATACATACACTTTCAGGGAAGTTAAGTATCAAAAAACAAGTATGTATATGCTTAGTGCTATGAAGGAAAGGGGAAAATGCTATTAGGGCATCTAAGAGGAACACTAAGCTAGTCTTAAAGGGTTTTCTGGTCGGGGTGGGGGAGTTTCAGCTGAGACCCAAGGTACAGATAGAATGCAGCCAGGCAAAGTTGAGAGTAGAGAACCGTCCTGCTTTTCCATTTATTAAAAAGGAAGAAAAAGAGGAAGGGAGAGAGGAAACAAAATTACCCGTGTCAAGGGCATCATTTTATTCAGTATGTAAATATCATTATACATATACACAGGGGTAAGGGAAATGCATCTCATCGGGCTTGGTAAAGACTCTGCCTGCAATGCAGGAGACCTGGGTTCGATTCCTGGGTCAGGAAGATCCCCTGGAGAAGGAAATGGCAATCCACTCCAGTACTCTTGCCTGGAAAATCCCATGGACAGAGGAACCTGGCAGGCTATAGTCCATGTGGTCACAAGAGTCGGACACGACTTAGCGACTAAACCACCACCACCAGGGGAAATGCATCTATCGGAATACCTCCATCACTCATTATCAGAGAAATGCAAATCAAAACCACAATGAGGTACCATCTCACACAAGTCAGAATGGCTGCCATCCAAAAGGCTACAAACAGCTGGAGAGGCTGTGGAGAAAAGGGAACTCTCTTACACTGTTGGTGGGAATGCAAACTAGTACAGCCACTATGGGGAACGGTGTGGAGATTCCTTAAAATAAAACTGCCATATGTTCATCACAGCACTGTTTATAATAGCCAGGATATGGAAGGAACCTAGATGTCCACTGGCAGACGAATGGAAAAGAAAGCTGTGGTACATATATACAATGGAATATTACTCAGCCATTAAAAAGAATACATTTGAGTCAGTTCTAATGAGGTGGATGAAACTGGAGCCTATTATACAGAGTGAAGTAAATCAGAATGAAAAACACCAATACAGTATACTAACTGTATATAGTATACTAAATTTATATATGGAATTTATAAAGATGGTAACAATGACCCTATATGACAGACAGCAAAAGAGACACAGATATATAGAACAGTCTTTTGGACTCTGGGAGAAGGCAAAGGTGGGATGATTACAGAGAATAGCAATGAAACATGTATATTATCATATGTGAAACAGACCTCCAGTCCAGGTTCAATTCATGAGACAAGGTGCTCAGGGCCAGAGCACTGGGATGACCCTGAGGGAAGGGAGGTGGGAGGGGGAGTTCAGGATGGGGAACACATGGACACCCATGGCTGATTTATGTCAATGTATGGCAAAACCCACTACAATATTATAAGGTAATTAGCCTCCAATTAAAATACATAAAATCAATAAAATATCCATTAAAAAATAAATAAAGTGATAGGCCCTATCCTGGAGGCTTCCCACACTCATACCCTTCCCCAAAGAAGCACCTTGGTGATACTATTTGGGACAAAATCAGACTTATCAAGGTTAAAACTGATTCAATCTCTAAATTCCAGAGAAAAACCTTAAGGGATTGTCAGTGATCGGATGGTAACAAAATTAATATTTCATGAAAGTGGGAAGAGGGTTGGTAACATTTGGTTGTTTATATATTTGACATTCACCAGAAAGGAATCTAGTCGTTATCACTGTAGCTAAATAAACCAGGGAAACCTAGGGAAACGCAAAAAAAAAAAAAAGAATACCTCCATTAAACTTAGCTTTAACTTCTCTTAAATTAGTTAAGACTGGATCTCCAACAGTCCATCCATAACCTTGGGTCAGACTATTCAACTCCACGATTTTTGTATATTTGTATATTTGCCAGTCATTTTGCCAAATGTGTAAGACATAGATTTCTTGCTAGAGAAGTGTTCTAGCTCTTCCTTCATCACATTGTCAAAATGTGAAGATTCTATGGTAGCTGCATTCCCTCCTTACCAAATATCTCCTCGAACAACTCGAAACGTCTTCGTAGGTGGTCTTTTATGCCTTTGGGCTAGCAGGGCAGTCCTCATTGCCGCTCAGTCATTTACTCACATGCTAGCAATTCTTTATGCACAGAAAAATGTGAGCATAGCCTTATTTATAAAATCACTGTTTTAGTATTCTCATGGCACTCATGTGACTTCTGTGGATACAGGGAGTCAGGCAGAAGTGTGGATCGGCAGTAGATCCTGCAGTTATACTAGCTGTTTACATACCCACTCCATGTGGAAAGGATTATAGCTATCCGCGTGCAAACATTGTGATGTCAACAAGGGGACGCTGTTTTGCAGGATGAGCTGTCCTCACAATTTGAGCTGTCCTTGTAATAACAGTCTTGAATACTTTTGGGAAAAAAGTATTGTTGGACAAAATGATATAGAAGTGTATTATTTTCTCATGGAGGCAATGTTTATGTCCTTATGCCCAGCTATGTGATATAAATGACTACAGACTAACTTGCTTAATGAACTATACAGTCTTAAGTACCTGTAAAGCATAAATCCTCCTCAAATGCATCAAGTGGAATAGCACAGTAAGGAAATTCATGCAGTCAACCCATTCAATACATTATACCTTCTTAGTCCCTACATTCTCTTTCTCTGGCTAAACAGTGAAAGGGATGCCTATATCAGGTCAGGGTCATGAAAACAGGAAGACTTCCTTTAGTAATACTTTAGATCAACATCTTTGAAGTATATTAGGGTCACTTGATCAGTCCCTGATACATTTATGCTGCCTTTGTTTCTTGCTGTATTTCCCCTATAACAAATGAAAGCAGTCAAGATCTAGTTGTTGGTCATTCTGTTGAATGACCAAGTCTTTATTCTTCCCTGAACTACCATCTCATTAACACCAATTGTTTCACCTTGAACCAATTTAATTTTAAATGCATGAAACAACTCCTATTTACACCGAACATTTCGCCCTCTGACTCGGCACTGCACTGTTATTTCACAGTGTTAAGGATGCCTTCAAGTTGTGGTTTAAGCCAGACTCAGAAGCACTGTGGGGTGAGCTCAGTCCTGAATCCAAGTCTCGTCTTTCCATCCCAGGTCTTACACATTCTTATATTGTAAATTTTGGCCATCGCTGCTTTTTTGTTCCCTAAACTATTTTTTTAAGTTCTAAAACTCACATACCAAGATAAACATAACTGAACCTATATAGATAGATATCCATTTGAACAACACTCCCATTGTACAAATATTTTGATAACTCCCTTTGAAATTACGTTCAAAAAATAATTCCGTGGCTTCAGAAGAAAGATGGGTTCATTAATTTACAGTCACTGAAGACCATCCGTCGATAACCTACTTACCTCCCCTGCCACCCTTTTTTCTCAGTCCTCTCAGTTTCACTTTGCCCCCAGGTTATAAAAAGGCTTAAGAGTCTATAGAGAAGGGAAAGAAAAGGACCCTTTTGCTGAACCCACCAGGAAGCAAACTTATAGAGGTTAATTTGTCTGAGGACTGTCTGCCAGCTCTCAGAACAATTGAAACTGAGATCATGGGTGTGACCAGCTTTCTGTTGTGAATGTCATCAAATTTCAAACTGAAGGTAAGTTTTAGGTCCATTGAAAATTTAGGTCCGAGGAATACTGCATACACAAAAAAGTGTATGTTCTTCCAATCATATGGCTGTTTGAAAATACTTTCTGCATGAACTCTCTCTAACCTATTTAATGTTTTAAAGCATTTTTCAATGAAAATATATTTCTTAATATTAAACTCCTAGAAAGGAAGGATTTTTGGAAATCTCATAAAAAGTGAAAACAATCATCTTTAAAGACCCCACTGGTAGAGTTCCAAGTGAGCATGTATTTTGTACCTGCTGAGGAAGTGCCGTAGCGTGGTTCATGCGTGCGTGCTAAGCTGCTTCAGTTGTGTCCGACTCTTTGCAACCCTGTGGCTGTAGCCCGCCAAGCTCCTCTGTCCATGTATGGGGACAGCACAAAGAGATTCTACCCCTGGATTGGCACAGATTTGAGCACATCCCAGCACTTGCATGAAGCCAGGCTCAGAGGCAAGCGGCACCCTCAGATGACCCCCGTGTATGTGGGAAGACAGTTATCCTACTTTGCTCTTCAGCGGTCATTTTTACAAACCACCCTTTATTTAGCCTCATCATCCATCATCATAAATTAAACCCTCTAGAATCTCAACTGCTATTGCCTCTGCTCTGAATTTCCTCTAAATTGTCAACACAGCACTGGTACCAAGGAGCATGCTAGGACCTGGTGCTGGCCCCAGAATCCTAGCTGAACAGGAGGTAATTGGGAGTGCCCTTGTCTTACAGTTTCTCTGCAGAGAAACTCATCCTGGAAAAATGCTGGGTTCCCATGAAGTTAACACTGGGGAGTGGAGAGAGGCACCTTATAAAGGTAATGACTCCTGCTGGGCTCTCTTAAGGCAGCACTCAAAATGCTGAGAACCTCTCTGGGTGTACTGGCTGTTCAAGAAGTAGTAAATACCTGTGCAGAATTCGCAGCTGAACAAAGCAAACGTATGGTCTCCATTACCCATCCACGTGGTTGTTTACTAGAAACATGGCACTTAAAGTAGCTGGCCAGATGTTCTCACCGCAAAAAGGTGATTTCACCCTGCCAGCCAACAGAACTAGCTCAAGAGAAAACAACACTGCAAAGCCAGCAGCCTTATGCCGGAGAGAGTTGTACAGGGCAAGAAACCATTCATAATCTAATTTAATATATCTGGGCTTCCAACAGGATGGTGCTGTAGTAAGTGTATAAAACAAGATAGGGATATAGGCACTGTTATTTTTATTATAAGTGTTGGCCAAATAATTGTTTTGTAAACATCACTGAAAACTATTGTATTGGTTGTTATTGTATCAGATATACTTTGAAGTTTATTTCTTAGTCCCTGAGTAAGGAAAGTTTCATGAGGTAGAAGAAATGGGGAAATATACTGATGTCAGTGGTTATAGGGTGGGGAGAAAGACCAACAGAAGGAAGGAAGATGGTTTGCAAGAAACAAGAATCTATCAAAAGGGTCCAAGAAACAAACAGACTGCAACCAAGAAAATGACAAATTGGGCATTGGGACAGTAATAGAAATGATGAGGTGTTCAAGGTGGAAGGATGGCAGACAGAGAAGCCAGGTTTGAGTGGGTTGCTGCTATGTTGAGGGCAAGAGGAAGCAAGGTACAGGTCTTTAAAGGAAGAATTCTCTGGCGAAGGTTAAGCCACCCAACCACAGTCTTTCAGACCTTAATGTGGAGATGAACATGGTAGGATTCTTGTTTAAAATTAAATAAACAAATGGGACATAATTGAACTTGAAAGCATTTGCACAGCAAAGGAAACCATCAACAAAACAAAAAGTAACCTACTGAATGGAAGAAAATATTTGGAAATGATGTGACCAATAAGGTATCCATATCCAACATATATAAACAGCTCACACAACTCAACAACAAAAAAAATAACTCAGGTAAGAAACTGGCAGATGAACCGAACAGATATTTTTCCAAAGAGAAAATGCAGATGGCCAGCAAACATATGAAAAGATGCTCAACATTGCTAATCATCAGGGAGATGCAAATCAAAACCACAATGAGGTACCACCTCACACGTGTCAGAATGGCCATCATTAAAAATACAACCAATACAAATGTTGGTGAGGATGCACAAAAAAGGGGTCCCTAGGACACTGGTGGGAATGTAAATCAGTGCAGCCACTGTGGAAAACAGTATGGAAGAGGTTTCACAAGACTCTAAGAATAGAACTACCATATGTCCCAGCAATTCTACTCCTGAGTATATATCTCAAAAAAAATTCAAAAAAATAGATGCACCCAGTCATAGCAGTGTTATTTACAATTGCCAAGATACGGTAGCAAGCTAAGTGTTCATCAACAGACGAATGAATGAAGAAGATTGTAGTGTATGAACATATACAGTGGAATACTACTCAGCCATAAAAAGAAGTTTTGCCTTTTGCAGCAACATAGATGGACTTGGAGGGTATTCTGCTGTGTGAAATAAGTCAGACAGAAAGACAAATACCATATGATATCACTTAGAGGTGGAGTGTAAAAATACAACTAACTAGTGAACATAAAGAAGCAGATATCACAGAGAACAAACTAGCAGTTACCAGTGGGGAGAGGGAACGGAGGAGGGGAAAGATAGGGGTAGAAGAGAAAGGTGCAAACTATTAGGTATAAAATAAGCAACAAGAATATACTGTACAACACAAGGAACATAGTCAATGTTTCATAATAATTATAAACGGAATATAATGTGTAAAAACTGTGAATCACTACACCTGTAACGTATGTAATTGTATAGCAACTATACTTCAATTTAAGAAAAGAGAAAAAAAAAGTTAATGCGGATTTCTTGCCTCCATCCCAACACATCCTGACTGATTTCTGTGGATGGAATCAGAGATATGTTGTTAAGAAGACCATACGGTTCTGCATTTTTCCACCCACAAACAGGTGATCTTCAGACCTCACTTTAAGAAACCTCTGCAAGCAAAACAAACTATTACAGATTTTAACAGAAGCAACTTATTAGAAGAGAACAGAGGTAAGGAAAAGTAAGGTAATTCCTTACCTTATTGCAGGTAAGGAATATCCTACGTTAACCTAAGCAGGAGACATGGAAGATGGACCTAGAATCCTGACTGCCTAGAGAGAGAACACCGTTGAGATGCTGCTGAAGCAGGCTGGAGTCTGGCTCCTCAAGTTTGTTTCCTGGATGTAAATCAGTCTCTGCCTGTTTTGACTAGACATGCCCCTCATCCCAAGTGAGACCAAAAAAAAAAAAAAAAAAAAACCTCAGAGAAATCTCTGAGAATAATTAAGCATGATAATTCTGGATTATCTTTAATTAGAGGGAGGCTCTGGTGCACGCCGAACTTTGGAGGGTCATCCGGCATTTGTTACAAGTGATCCGTCCCTGTTCCACATGCGCAGTATCCATCACTTTCACCTCTGATCTTCCCCTCCTCTAAACACAACCCTCTGCAAGGCCCCTGCACTCAGGATGCAGAATAAAGGAAATTCCCCAACGATCTTGCCCCCGCTGTTAGATGGCTGGTCCTTTCCAGGGGGACTCAGGATGGAGAAAAATAATTCCCTTTCTTCCCTTCTTTCTGTGCTGGCTCCTTGCTGCCAGGCCCAGGGAGGGAGGCTTGGGTAAAGAATGCGAGAAAGCCCAGAGGAATGCCAAAGGAGCTGGGCAAGACGGCGGCCACTCCCTCTTCTTGCTAAGCCAGGCAGCCTGCACCCATCTCTCTGCCTCTTTTTGACTTTGTTCCCAAGGCTGGCACCTGTGTAGAAAGCATCACACCTTCTACAGGCTACACTAGAATGCCTTGTCATTGTTCTTTTTGCCCAAGTCCAGGACCGCACCACTCACCGCCATCTTTCTGCCTCCCCTCAGAGCACATGTTTCGCCCCCACAATGGGGCTGGCTGCCAGCTGCCTTGGCTATGTGACCATTCCTTGGTGAGGGAGCAGGTTTCTGTCCTAGCCATCCTGGTACCCTCACACCTCGGACAGACCACACTTCCCCTGGACTGGATGGGCAGTGGGTACTGACCTCAGTTAAAGCATTCTTTTCTCCCTGGATCCAGTTCCTTAAGTTCATATTTAAAAAAACCCTCAAAACTCCCTCCTCAGGTTAGGGAAATTGAGATGTCCTTAAAATAAGCACCATCTCCAGATGAATGGACAAAGAGGCTGTGGTACATATATACAATGGACTACTACTCAGTCATAAAAAGGAATGCATTTAAGTCGGTTCTAATGAGGTAGACCTAGAGCCTATTACACAGAGTAAGTCAGAAAGAGAAAAATATATATTAATGCATATATATGGAATCTAGAAGGATGGTACTCATGAACCTGTTTGCAGAGCAGCAGTGGAGATGCAGACAGAGAAGAGACTTATGGACAAGGGCGGGTGGAGGAGGAAGGAGAGGGCGAGATGAATGGAGAGAGTAGCATGGAAGCATATATACTAACATATGTAAGGGGACAGCCAATGGGAATTTGCTGTTGACTCAGGGAACTCAAACCGGGGCTCTGTAATAACCTAGGGGGGTGGGAATGGGCAGGGGGAGGGAGGGAGATTCAAGAGGGAGGGGACATCTGTACACCTATGGCTAATTCATGTTGATGTATGACAGAAATCAAACCAATATTATAAAGCAATCATCAATCAATTATTTAAAAAAAAATAAGCATGCCTTCAGTTAATTTAACAGGATTAGAACACAGATTGTGTCAGGAAATGAGTATGACCTTTGAGATCAGATCTGGGTCTTTAGCCCAAATCTGTCATTCAGGTGACAGCAGAATTGTGCCTTGTCTCCACACCTCTGCCTGCCTCTTCGGTGCATTAAGGATAATTACCCCTTCTCACAATGTCCTTATGAGACTTAGATGAGAAAACTGATATAAAAACACTGATGTATGTAAATGCTCAACAAGTATTCACTGTTTCTTCCCTTCTAATTCTAGATTAAGCTGCTTTTGATGGTTTATTTCCCTTTCTCCAGTGTTAAGGTGTCATTTCTAGTATGCAAGAATACTAATTAAGTAGCCCCCCGCCACCAGTTGACAACATCCACCTCACAACAGTTATTGTAAAGTTTACAGTGATGAGGTTGGTCATGGCAGCCTCTTCCGACCGCTGCCCATGAGACAGCCTCTGTCTCAGCCCTCCCTGTACTGCATCTGCCTCACTTTGAATTGTTTACTACTGATCAACTCAGGTGTTTGACAAAAAATGGTTAAAGATCAAAAGCTATGCTTTGGAGATCTTCATGAGACTTTTATTCGTGTTTCACCTGCAAGGAAAATTTGTGTGTGAACAGGAAAAACATCTCTTTCAGTAAATATAGTCACTAAGTGTATTTGGCTGTATTCTCATAAAATTATCTCCCATTCCTTGTAGTTTGTCATAATGGGTTTCAAGGGCTCGTCTCTGCTCGACACAGGAATATTTACTGACAGAGAATACGCAGTTGCAGTCCCTTCGGCTGTAACCCAGCAAGTAGCACCTATTCACCTTCGAAACTGGCATCTCCATATTACTCATGCCAGTCTTTTCGCACTAATTTTATGATTATAATGAGGCAGTGGTGCACTAGTTAGCACAGATGACCTTCTAATTGAAAGACTGTAAATTCAATCTCCATCGCTGGGCACTGACAGAAATTTAAATAAATACAGCTCCTAAAACCCTTGTGACGAGCTGGCCTAATGACCAGGGGCCAGCAGAGCCCAAGTCATCCGTCACAGGGGACCGCGGGCAACTTCTGGGTGTTAACTACAATAGTCATTAGAAGCAGGTTGCCCTCACAAAGCGAAGTGAGACTAGAGACTCTTCCCTGGCTCAGATGCAGACACCATGCCTTGCTTTTCTGCAACATATGCTAAGTTGCTTTTCTGTCAGACCGTTTCCTAAAAACAGGAGTTTGAACACAAGGGACGAGGCTCCCTTCTCAGACTGGTCCTCAGCAGACAAGAACAGGCTTATCTACCAGGCCAGCCTTTGTCTACTGCCATTTATAGATTTAGATGCAGTAAGCGGCCCAGGGCTGTGTTGACTTCATCCCCTTGATTGCTTTATTCACCACCATTTTTCACCCCCATGACCTTGGACAGCAATCCAATTCAGCTTTCCAGAATGAACTGCCCTGAGGATCAAGATGGGGTGTGGAAATGGTCAGTCTGAGGAAGGAATCCATGGAGCGGTAATGCTGGCAACATTTGTACCAAATAATTGAGTACTTGCTCTCACTGGATTTCTGACCCTCCCTTTTGGCTTTCATGTTGTGTGTGTCTCTCACTGTGAACCACCTCAAATCTCTTTTGGAAATGAGTTGCATATAATTGTTTAACTAACTAGCTGCTCTAAAATATGTCCTTGGACCCTGACAGTGACTACCTAAAAATGGCCCCGTATTGCTGACAATTCCTGAAAGCTGCTTATTGGGTTGTCAGCGCGGTGCATCTTTATCCTGAATCTATCGCACAAACACAGTGGAAATTTCCCACTGCCTTTAAAGTTTTGCATTCTATATATTTGGTGGTTAGACAAATAGAGCACGCTTTGCCGACTTCATTTTCATTCTTGGCAGCATGTTTTTATCATAAGGCAGATAGTCATTAATTTACAGAATCAACGCTGGGAACAGCTTTTGTGATCTCATATTAAATTTTCCCCTGAATCCGCCCCTTGGCAAAAATTACTCACATCGTTAAAAAATATTTAATTAGGCTGTAGTTTATACCCAGCTCACTGGGGAAATGTTGGAATTAATATGATTTGCATGAATTCTGTTTCTCTTTTTCTGTCAGAGATTAGTTTTGAATTCAGTTCAGAGGGTCGTTGACACCGCCAAGGACTCTCAATCGTGAAGGTCAAACAGGTAGCAAATACTTCCCCTGGGTAGGTTCCCTGAAAAGACAGCTCAAAATTGCTTTTAATTATGGGTTACCTGAAAGGCCACTTGCTGTTTTTATTTTTCCACAGATCCCTGAAACACTGCATGATTGGAAGTTTTAGGTAAACCATTTCATTCCCAACTAAAATAGGCGGTTATTGTGTAGACATAGATGTGCCTAGCTGTGTGATACCCAAATAATTTTCCTAACAGCTCACCGATTTCTGTGGATTGTTCACAAAAGAGATAAGTCTCTTCACCTTGTACGGGATATGTATAGTCTTGTAAGACAGCCAACAGTGAGTAAATTTTCTACATAGCACTGCATCTGCTTGCTTAATTATCTCTCACAAGATAAGATACAATGTTTAGTTATGCATTTCCTTGTTTATTCTTCCATGGGTTGGGGGAAAAAAAAAACCTTAGGGAATCCACAATACTATGCCATTTTTTTCAAAAGAAAATTTAATGGAATATTTAATTAATAATCTAATCAATCAATTAATCTCAGTTACATAAGTGTTGAAATCTAATTCTTTTTCACAGCTATATCAATAAAAGAAGTGAAATGGCTAGCCACTTATCAGGATAACAGGAAACTGTTACAGACACAAAGAAAAATTGACATCGTGTTAATTCTGCTACATCGGCTCTGAATTTGCCAATGTTAAAGTCGTCTTTGCATTTTAGACAAATGTCCATTCTCCCTCTGGGAGTCCAGCTACACCTTTCATGTCATAACCTTTTCTAATGGTGAAAAAAAAAAAAAAAGGAAGGGATGGTTAGGTTTTTGGTTTTGAATTCCCAAAGATTTGGATTTTGCAGTTCTAAGTGAAGCCACATTCCAACAATAACAAGGCATTTAAACTTTTAGACAGTACCTTTGTCTTTATTGTTGAGTTTGTATTTTTAGCTTAAAAACTACAAACCATCTGCTATCGAAATGTGTGCATGCCACACCATGCTGCTGACTCGCCAACTGTTGATGAATAAATATTTATGTTTCAAATGATTTATACGGGGCTTCTTTCAGCACTGAAAAGATGAGAGTTGGTTTGACCCTGGATTCTAAAAATCATGAGCCAAGTCACTCACAGGGATGGAGACCAGGTGTATCCCTTGCAATCACAGCTTTATTTGATAACTATGCTAATGAAGAGCAGGACACATTCCAGATTCCCCTAGCGTGTTCTAAATGGAAGGAAACTTAAAATGGGAGAAAGGAAGAAGACTAGAACTTTCTGAGGACACATGCTCTGCTCAATATGCCGTGGGTGATTTACACACACAATCTTATTTAGTCCACAAAACACTTTACAAGGTCAACACAATGACTCCATTTCAAAGATGAGGACGAAAAAGTTCAAAGAAGGAGAGTAGATAGACTACTATTTTTTCATTCAGTCACTTCTTTCTACACATGGATTTACAGAACCTAGAGGGAATTAATACCCCCACACACACACACACACACAGTCATACCACGAGTTAACCTCAGAGCTGAGCCTGGAACCCAGGTCTCCTAGCTGTCTGCAAACTATTCCTTTCTTATCTCAGGTCTGGGTCTGAATTTTCCCAAATACATCCTGAGGCCAGTTCAGCTTTAAAAAATAATATAAACTAAAAAAGAACCCAGCTGTTTTTCCTATACCTTTATTTCATTTTGTATTATCTGTTTTATAGCAAGTCAATTCAACTCCTTTGCTTTCCCCAGATAAATCCAAGTGTGCATGCGTCTTTGTGAAATCTTTTAAGCAAAAGGGTAGATGTGCGTCCTGCCAACTGGTGGAAGGAAATCCATGTAAACACTTAATAGCACATTTACAATATTCTTGTTTTAATATGTGAAAATCCGAAGACCTGACTAAAACACCGTAATTGAGCAAGAGCTGTGTTTATATTGCTAGAAATCGTGCAAATGCCAGTAGGACTGGCGACATTAACAACCTAGAAAAGGATGTAGGTGACTCAGGAAACCAGAGGAATCCTTTTCCGTTTTGTTTCTTTGCTTCGTTACTGTTGTCTGCTTTTGCTTTTTCTGTAGCTGCCTTTTTTTGAAGAGCACAAAGCTTCAAAGGGTCCCTATTTAATCCTCCTTGTGCCTTTCCAAGGTAGCAAGTCTCAACATTTCACCCCACGGTCTCAAAAACACACAGATTGGGATAAAAGAGCTGCCTTTTGCATTCAGTTTTCTAGGTGTTTGAAAATAAATATTACCTCTTTTCCTTCAGTCTGACCAAGAATCAATTATGAGACCCCCTTCCTGAGAATATGACCTACCTTCTGAGGCCAGGAGTTCTCACCGGATGGCTCTGCCCCGACCCCTGCTCTGTCCCTAGTTGTACTGCTATGCTAATAAGGCCCAAAATAAGCATATCATATTCCCACTGCTCAATCAGACTGTTTTCATAACTGGATGTACTTGAAGGAGATTGCAGTTGAGATACATTGAAAACATAAGATTAGGAGTTAGGGGAATTTCTAAATAATTTGTGAAATACTATGCTAACTGTGTGGTAAATAGTGGTTTCTCTTACCAATCTGATTCAGGGCAAAAGAGTACAGATGGGTAAAAATAAGTATTGTTGTTATTATTATAGCTACCATTTATTAACTGCTTCTTATATGCTAAGCACATGATTCATCTCAACAGCCCAAAGAGTAAGCAGTAAAACCCCCCTTTTACAGGTGAGAAAATAGAGGCTAGAAAAGGTTGAATAACTCTTCGGAGTCCTACAGAAATTGACACAGCAGGGATTCAAACCTTGCCCTTTCCAAAGTCAGAATACAACTCTGCCTCCAGGGAAAGATGTGTCTCAAACAAAGCAGAGCACTGACATGGGGGGCAGAACTAGTTTCTAACCCTGGTTGTGAGACTGTGGCAGCCCCTAGGGTTCTGCCCCCCAGGACATAGGCTGACCTACCGATCACAACCCAGGAGTCCAGGGAGGAGGAGAGGCAATGGAAGAGAAAGCATCTTGAGGTCATCTATTTAATCAAATCAACAAATATTGATGGAGCACACTGCTGGGTATCTTGGGAACTCTAAAAATGAATAAGATATCACTACCACCCAGACATAAAGAAGTCTGCATTCTAAGAAAAGGGAACCCTCCCACACTGTTGGGAGGAATGCAAGTTGGTGAACCAGTATGGAAAACAGTAAGGAGAGTCCTCAAAGAACTAAAAATAGAGTTGCCTTGTGACCTAGCAATCCCACTTCTGGGCATATATCCAGACAAAACTATAATTCAAAAACACACATGCACCTCAATGTTTACATCAGCTCTATTCAGGCTGCCAAGACAAGGAAAAAGATCTCAACATCCATCAACAGATGAATGAATAAAGAAAATATAGTACATATATACTATGGAATAGTACTCGGTCATAAAGAATGAAATAATGCCATTTGCAGCAACATGGATGGACTTAGAGATAATCATACTAAGTGAATTAAGTCAGAAAGAGAAAGACGAATACCGTATGACATCACTTATGTGTGGAATTTAAAATATGACACAAATGAACCTATCTACAAAACAGAAACAGACTCACAGATATAGAGAACAGGCTTGCGGTTGCCAAGCAGGGCGGGGATGGAGTAAGAGTTTGGAATTAGCAGACACAAACCCTTATATATAGAATGGATAGACAACAGAGTCCTACTCTATAGCACAAGAAACTATATTCAATATCCTGTATTGAATATATGGAAAAGAATTTTTTGAAGCATATATATATTCTGAATCACTCTGCTGTATAACAGAAAGTAGCACATCATTGTAAATCAACTACATTTAATAAAAAATAGAAGCCCACATTCTAGAAAAAGGTTGCATTCTAAGAAAGGTCTACAAATAGCCAAATAGAAAGGTATTAGTTACTTTCAGTTCCTGGAACAAGTCATTTCCATTTCCTCTACAAGTATACCATTTTTAAGAATGAAAATGAAAATTGGTTAGAAACTATTTTTCTACGGCACACATTAGATTGTTTTAAGAAAGAAGGGGCAAGAAAGATGAAGTCAGTACATATTTCATCTGTCTCCACATTAATACTTCCCTAAACCCAGTTCTTGGTGATTCAACACTACTCTGGCTGCTAATGGCAAGTATAGTCTCCACAGAATCATTTTTCACATAGAATTATCCAAATGCACAAGCATTAATTATATGCATCATGTAAAAAGATAATAGCATTTCCTTTACAGTGGGGAGTCGGGGGAACCTGCATCTTAGTGACTAACACCCCATTCTGGATCAGGGATGTCAAGTTGACTGCAGGAGGTGAAATACTGGCTTTTCCAACCAGTTATTACCTCTTACTCCAAGTGCACACTCCTCAAAGTTCCTACACATCTTAGGTATCCATTTCTGGGATGCCAGCTACACTGCTTCTGTTTCACAACCTAAAAGGGCAGCAAACCTTGCATGAGCTCCTTTGTCACTATTTCTTTCACCTCCGAGGCTTCTTCCACTCTTACATAAGACGACACTGTATAAACTGAAGGGAATTTTTATGTACTTAAACTATTTTGCCCATGTTTTCTAATGCATCCTCTGTTGTGATCATAAGAAGCAAAGACTGTCTCTTGAAGATAACAAGTTAAAAAAATGGAGGGAGAAAAAAGTCTACCTTCCTTCCAAGAATCAGTGGTGACAGCAGAGGGGGTGAGAAAAATACACTTTAGCTTCCCAGGCTAATTAATGCTTTAAACCAGTAGTTCTTATTGTGCCTTTTTACATTATAGTATCTCCTTTTTTCTGTTCTTCTCTTCTGTTTTGGAAACTGGTTTCATATACCCCCTGAGTACGGCAGTTTGGCAACAAGTCTAGGGCTGTGGTTTTCACAGAACTTTTAACAGTAAAATACTGTTTTTCAAGCTAACCCTTTTTGAAAGACCGAAAGCAGTGAAAACACACAATGAGCTGCTATAGCTGGAAAGTAATAGTGTGATGTCTCAGAGGAATCCCAGGGACTTCTTCATCTGGGGTCCAGAGATGGTTCTGAAAATCTGTGAATTCCCTCAAGTTCTCTGCTGTGTCAGGGAAAAGTTGGGGAAGGAGACCATACTTCCCATCAATTTCAAAGGATCCATGAACCCAGAAAGATCTAGAGCACCTAACTTCCTGTTTAACATGAGACTTAAAATCATCCCCATTTGCTGCAGTTTACTAGTGTGCTTCTGAATTGAACCCAGTAATTTTGTTGAGATCATAATGGCTGTGCTACACTTTTGATTGTAAATTCCAGAAGATCAGATTGAATAGCCCAAACTTGGATTTCTATTAATATAATGAATGGAGGGATGAACATAATAAGCCACCATATTACTCTGGAACCTTGAACAGTTACCACACCCTTCTGGATCAGCTCATTTCTCAATAAAATTATAATGGCATTCATTTATTCATGTGCCCATTTATTCATTCATTTGATTAATAGGTATAGAATCCCTACTGTTTATCAGGGATTGTAGCAGTAAATTAGTCACATATGGCTTCTGCCTTCAGGAAGCTTACAAGCCAGTGGTTTAATGTACAATTACCCAGAATGGGTTATACAGAGTGAAGTAGGTCAGAAAGAGAAACAAATGTTACATATTAACACACAGATGTGAAATCTAGAAAAATGGTATAGGTGATGTTATTTGCAAAACAGAAGCAGGGACACAGACATAGAGAATATATGTGTGGATGACCAGGAATGAAGGCAGGGTGGGAGGCATTGGGAGATTGGAGTTGACACATACACGCCATTCATATTGTGTGTAAAATAGATGGCTAATGAGCACATACTGTATAGCACAGGAAACTCGACGCAGTGCTCTGCGGTGACCTACGTGGGGAGGAAATCCAAAACAGAGGGGCTTTGTGTATACACATAACTGATTCACTTTGCTAGACAGCAGAAACTAACACAACACTGAAAGCACTATACTCTAATAAAAGTTGAGTTTTAAAACATATACAGTTATATTCATTGATTGCAAAATATACGCGCTGTGCTTCGTTTGGCACACTGCATGCATTATCTTATTGAATTTTAACAACAGTAATGTGGGTAACCATTATTATCTTTACTTTTTGTAGTTAAGGAAAAAGTAGAGTACTTGCTAAAAGGGCTGATAGTTTAGATTTCAGGTCATCTGCCTCTAGAGTCTGCATTTATAACCAGTTCTCTCCATTAGGATTACCTAAAAGTAAATATTAGACACCCTTCTGGAACATAGCCCACTTAGCCTGTACTTTTACCCATAAAACTGGACCTGCCTATCCCAAGTAACTAATTAAATGTCTCTAGTCCAAGAAATGGTCCTTGTTTGTCAGGCTGTCCTAGGAGGTGCCTTTTTAAATGTTCAGCAGAAAAAGCAAACATCCATCACTCTTGAAAACAAAACTTCATTTCTAAGTGGTATAATTAAAATCAGAACAAGAGACTTAATAGCACTTGTGCACAGTCACCCACAGCCATTAAATAGTGTGGAAGGGCTAGCTGTAAATTCAACCAGAAAAACACACCTTACACAATCTTTATTTCATCTTAGGGAACAGTATCACTGGAGAGCAATAAAGATTCATAAGTGGCTTAAAATTGGGATTACCTGGCTTTGTTTTGTGTCCATGATTATGTTGCATTGTTGAGACAATACAGTAATCCTGAGAGAATAGAAAGGAGGGTCAATGGTAGAAACACAAAGACTTCCTCCCAGGTATAAAGGAGCCAAGTGAGCAGCACTAAATGAGAACACCTGAGCATCTTGCATGGGGGCTTGAGGTCACACCAGCTCCTGCCAGGCAGCTCTCCTGGGGCTCAGAGAGGAGTTGAGTTGTCCCCATGGAAGAAATGGATGAGATAAGCAAAGGATATGCAAACTTACAAGAAGGACAGCCTTCCTGTCATAGAGTCTGAGAGGGGAAAAAAAGTAAAAAGAGGGAAAATAAATACCTGGGTGCTAACAAAAAGGGATGCAGTTGGCCCAAGACTTCAGCGATGCCAAAAGGGTGAACTCAGAAAACACATTGCATCCTCTGATGAATTCATGATTCTCATCGAAAAGAATGGTTCAGAGCTTACCAGTCTCTAGCGGTTGAGTTTACCAGGTCAAAGCCATTTGCATCAGTTGGTTCTCCAGCTCTTATCTGTCATAACTCGTTCCTAAACACTGAAAGTTTACCCTTGAAGCTTTCATGTTCTTCATGGATAAAGAAAGAGTCACAGTTGAGTCCTCACAAAAGTTGCCCACAAAATCCTTGAGTCATCTTTGTTTTTATTTTTTCATTCATATTTGTCCTCCTCTTGGTATGGATAGTATGAAATTTTCAGTTTGCAAAAGGATTTAATCAACAGTGAATGTTTTGAATCAGATTAAAACACAAATACTTTAAGAGCTATGTATTTATTCTGTCCTGCTGGAGTTTTTTTTCCCTTGTTTCTGAAGGGCAAGGCCAAGCCGTAGATGCTGTAGTGAATTTGCAACAGTCACGTATGCTAAGGGTTAATAGGGATAAATGTTTATTTTTAAAATCTGGGGGTGAGGGGGCATCTTCCTCAGAGTTTACCCCCTTCTCCTCGACACATCAAAAATGGGAAATTATCTATGAGACTCTTTTATTTGTCTGTGTTTTCCGGACAGCACATTTACATACTCAGGAAGGCAATCAATATAAGCAAGCCCAGGTCTTCCAAGAGTCCTTAATTACACGTCTAAGAATGCATATGTATTGACATGTAATACTTGTGTTTCTGCAATGTCCCTCCCACCAACCTTTTGAGTTGACATGTGCTGCTAAGACTCTTTGGAAGCAGTAAAATCAAGAGTGTAACAGGCAAATGCACAATGAGTTGTTAAATGTGATGGCAAAATAAAAAATTTTTTAAAGCTTCAGTCAGTATGATCAGTAAAAAAAAAAAAAAAAAAAGACAGCCTGCAAACTGTCTATCATGTGATGAAATTTGACAGTAGGGATTATGGCTTTGATGGGCCAGAACAGCTAATAGAAGAAGCTGACATTTTTGAAACCCTGCTAATTAAGGGTTCCTTCCTTAATATTAAAATAAAGTCTTTGTCTGGGTTTTATGGTTGGAGAATCAGGTGTTTTCATTAATATATGCCAGTCAGTCTTAATAAGCTTGGAGGGCAGAGGAAGTTATTATTGAGTGACCTTCTACAAAATAAGCATGTTGCTAAGGGCTCTAACCCTGCCCCGATCAGACTGATGAATCTCATTTCCAATGCAAAAGCTTCACAAGAAATCCAAGTATTCTCTGTGCAATCACAGAAAATAATCCTTGTGTCTCTTGTAATGTCCAGAATTGCCACTTACTACACTACTACTTTACAATGAATATTACAATACATATTATTTTTCTAGCACAATTGTCTACATTTCTGAATTGCCCAGAATAGAAAAACTTATTGTGAAGACACTTGTATTGAAAAGTCAGCTCATTTTAATACTTTTCAAATAGTCATCTACTCTGTTCATGAATTATAATGCTCAGAATATATCTGACAATACTAGCTTTGAAAAAGAGCTATGTCTATATTATTACATATTCATTTTCAAATAGATTTCAAACAGATTTTAAACCATTCATTGAAATTCATTGAAATGATAAATTCACAGTTGGACTTTGATTGACTCTTAATCCAATTTTACTTTTGATAAGTTTTCGCCCCTCTCTTCCCACCCACCCCCAACCTTTCTCAACCAAGATGTATTTTTCTTCTTCTGTTGGTTTTTAAAGCAAAACTGATGGGGTATGGTATTGAAGGTTTTGATGACTATATGGAAAGCTTGTCAATGGATTGGCAAATTGAGTTAAAATCAGTAAAGCACCACACCACAGGTGGTTTCTTGGGCTAATTTCCAGTGTATCAATGCCTCTCATCTGAAAGTCATGTTTATTATAACTGGCTGTTGAAGTCACAACCTAGAGCAAAACTTTGAAAGAGTCTTGCAGTTACTGAGCGTGAAACTGTGCATGGGACATCTGTGGTGTTGGGGTTTTGTGGTTGCCCAGGTTTAGCCTAGCTGATCCTCATCTTGAGTCCTTTCTGCCCGTCCTAGAAAGAGAAGTTGGGTAACGCCTCTGTTGCTGGATGCAAGATCATGTAAAAAGAAAACAAACCTACTAAAGTCCCTTTGGAGAAGGCGAGCGCTAGATTAAAAATTGCAGTTTGTACCATGGGCTTTGTGCTCACCCATGGGAAACAAAAAACCATCCAAATGAGATGAGAATCTTAGACCCAGGGCTTCAATATGTGGGGCAAGAAGTTAATTTAAAGTGTGGCAGTTATCTCAGCCCTACATCTATGGGAAAAAACAGTCTCTGAGACACAGACCTGGGAAGAAAACCAAGATAGGACTTTTCTTATAGGTGATTTATTGAAACTGTTCTTCAGTATTTTGAAAGTATGTAAAAAGTATTTTAAAATATGTAGGGACTACCCTCATGGTCCAGTGGTTAAGACTCCACATCCCCAATACAGGGGGCCCAGGTTCGATCCCTGGTCAAGGAACTAAGTGCTCCCATATGCTGCAACTAACACTCGGCACAGCCAAATTAATAATATATATATTTAACGAACACTAGCATACATCCTCCTCCCTAGGGTCAAAATAAACCACTTAAGAGTCTATTGACACTTCCACCGTCAAGGTCTAACCCAGGAGTAGTGCAACTCACCATCTCTGCCCCATAAACTCCAGTGTAGTTAGAACCCTGTCGGGTCTCAGATCACCCGCATTTTCTCAGCCAAGTCCCCGTCCCTTCTCTTTCTCCATGTGGAGTCAGCATGGGAGTTGTTTTCTCAGACCCTTCAGGCTCACAGCCACCTTGGACCCATCCACACCAGCGCTACTGCTCAACAGGTACAGAGAGCAAATGACTGATAAAGACTGGGTTGACTCAAGTCTTATAAATTGTAGATTAAATCTAAAAGTTCGGTCCTTTTATTACAAAGCCATTCCTCTATTTCTGTTTTTGTCCTCCTTGCATCTCTCCTCTTTAATATCATCTTCATGGTATGCTACTGCTTCTTGTTCTGCTACTCCAGGAATTCTATGGTTCTAGGGCAGCACTGTCCAATAGAAATAGATTGCAAATTACGTATGTAATTTTAAATTTTCTAGTATTTAGTAGCCACATTCTAAAAAGTAAACACAAGTGGAATTAATTTTAATAATATAATAATTTTATTTATTCCCACATACCCAAAATATTATTTTAATGTTAATTAATGTTTTGCATTCTTTTACTTGTACCAAGTCTAAAACCTTCTAATTCAGACTAGCCCTTTCCAACGACTAGTCATTCAATAGCCACATGTGGCCACCATACTGGACAGCACAGCTCTAGAGAATATTTATGGTTTAAGTGCTGGTGTGTCTGAAACCCCTGACATAAAATGCCAAATTATGTGTATGTTATCATAGCATTTATTTGGTGAGAGAGAGCATAGAACTGATCAGATTTCCAAAGCAGTCTACTCTTCCCACCACCCCCAGACTCCCTACCCCATGCCTTAAACACAGTGCCACAGTTCAGCCTTTGGAACAACTCATGTCTTTTGACTCATTTTCTCTACTTGCCAGTTCTATTTACATTCCCTATTCTAACAAGACCAACTCTCTGTCTGTTACTAAACAGTTGTGAATTTAACTTATTCCTTTAAAATAGCACTTCGAGAATGCTCCGAGTATTGACTTGCTTCATAGTAAAGAACCTCAAACACTACCTTAGCTGGTAGTTGTAACAGCCAGAGTAAGACAGAAGTGCATTAGCCCTTTTTCTTATGGTAATTCACTAGGAATAAATTAGACAGTAGACCCACAGTGCCCACATGGCATTCAGGAAGTTCCCAAAATGTGCTAAAACATATCAGTAGGGAAGGTTCTAGGAGGGTCAGAAATTGCTCACAGCATGGAGAATTTTATTTTTCCTTGTTCTCTTCATTGGTTTATTAACTCCAAAATTAATTTCTTGACATGGGCTGAGCAGTCACTTTCTCCAGTAGCTAAAATATTTTGGTACAGCTTTTGATTTTCTTGGATGAGATTTTTCAAGACCCTAACAGTGACAAGGAGGAGGAGAGTCATTTATGGCAATTCTGACATTCACATAATGCTTGAGTCTGAAAAAAACAAGATGCTAGTTGAACACAATTCTTCTTTTGCTTTCTCTTAAATATAAATTTCTCTTGAGGTGTATGACTGCATTAAACTTGTTAAACTTTTCTCAGATGATATCAATTTTTGTTTTTCTCTCAATGGCATCACTTAAACCTTGTGACTTAGCTCCTGTTGATGGTTGATGTAACTAATCTTCTATCATAGGATTTTTGTTCAGTTGCTCAGTCATGTCTGACTTTTTGGGAGCCCATGGACTTCAGCAAGCCAGGCTTCCCTGTCCATCACCATCCCCTGGAGCTTGCTCAAACTCATGTCCATGAGTCAGTGATGCCATCCAACCATCTCCTCCTCTGTTGTCCCCTTCTTCTCCTGCCCTCAATCTTTCCCAGCATCAGGGTCTCTTCCAGTGAGTTGGCTCTTCACATCAGGTGGCCAAAGTATTGGAGCTTCAGCTTCTGCATCAGTCCTTCCAATGAATAGTCAGGGTTGACTTCTTTTAGGATTGTCTAGCTTGACCTTCTTGCAGTCCAAGCAATTCTGAAGAGTCTTTTCCAACACCACAGATCGAAAGCATCAGTTCTTCAGTACTCAGCCCTCTTTATGGTCCAACTCTCATATCCACACATGACTACTGGAAAAACCATAGCTTTGACTATATGGACCTTTGTTGGCAAAGTATCATAGGATAACCCCTTTAAAAACTAGGGGTTATCCTAGGAATAAAAAAATTAGGAATGATTAATTATATTATCTGTGTGTATTTTATTTGGAGAAGAAAATGGCAACCCACTCCAGTATTCTTGCCTGGAGAACTCCATGGACAGAGGAGCCTGGCGGGCCACAGTCTGTGGGTTTGCAAAAAGTCAGACATGACTGAGTGACTAACACATACTGTGTATATTTTATGATTATTACTTGCATATATTATTATTTGTGTGTTCTAGACAATCTTAAAGTTTTAGTCATATAAATCATATTATTTTAGTGCAACTAGAAAAAAATTAAATAACCTGTATAACTTTCAAAAAGCAAATGGAAAAATCAGCCCCATAATTATTATTGCTTTCCTTATCCATTTACCCTGCTTTAAAATAAAAGGGCTGTTCAAACTCAGGAAAAGATTCAAATTTCAATTTAAATTTGCAAGCATTTTCTACCTTTTCTTTCTCCCATGACCAGAAAAAGAAAGAAAAAAAAGGTAGATAAAATTCACTCTGAGAATAACAAAAACAAACAAAAATTGAGATATACTGATAGTGAAGTCTGGCTATGCATATCATGCATCTCAGTGTGTATCCAGATTTAAATGACAAATATTGAACCATGTAAAATTTGAGGATAATGGATTAACTATGCTAATATCAAGTATTTTATGTTGATTGGTCTCCTTACCACCAACATAATGAAGAAGCTTTGAAAATGACATCTTACTACTCATTTGATCTTCAGATTTGACTTCAGTTACTTTTAAGATTGTTAATGCTTCTTTCTTGGCATTATTTCACTTTTTACTATGATGTAACCTCCAATTACATCCTTTTTTCCTTCCAGCACTGTGATAAATAATATAAAGTTGGCCTTTTCTCCCCTACAGACATTTTAAAACTTAAAGCTATAGGAACCTTGTAAAACAAGGCTTTACAATTTCTTGATTTAGTCACTTTCACAAATCCCAGGACTCATGCATGTGATGTAATGTCCCCTCAGTATTACAGCATTCTCTAAGTTCTTCTTTTAACCGGTGTCTTTTATTGAAAGGAAAAGGATATTGGCATATTAAAACTATTCTAAAACTACCGCTTCCATAATGTGAGGTGATGGAGAAATACCTGAACCATGATTACAAGAAAAAATAAAATTCATATAATTTATTTCTTCAACAGAAAAGAAAAAAAAATAGAGGTGGGGAATACTTCAAACTCTGCATTTGTTTTGTACACAGAATACTTCTAGATGTACTTAGATTTGCTCGATTGGAGTCCGAGTCTCTGGAATGACCCATCCAACACTTTTGAAAATGTAGCAATTACTGTTGATTGTTGCCTGGTCTCTTCAGCTGTTGGTAGTGATAGCCATGGAGGCAAACCTGTTCCAAGTAACTGCCCATACATTTGAATCAGTATATGCCATTTGTTCTTTATTTCCTCTTTTGTTGCATTTCTTCAACAGCCTTCCTTTTCCCGTTTCGTCTCTGACAACTAAAGTCCACTCGCAGTATCTTCTGACACTTGTTAATCCAAGTTCAGAACTGGTTATCTAGTATTCTCCTTGGATACTGTGGTTGCAAATTCTCAGGTCAGGCACTCCAAGGGTTATGGAAAATACAATATAGAAAAATAGAAAAAAAGAAAAGAACCTGGCCTCACTGAGTCCCACAGGAGTTGAAATGTTTATTTCTGAAGATAAAATAAACACATGGTATGGTACCTTTTAGCTCAGATTCTTCTAAGGGAAGGCTCTGTTAACATATCTGTGAGCAGAGAGTGGATTCATTTCTTATTTGATGACATTGGAAGGATTTTTCATTCTACCTCATCGTTCTGATACAGAATCTTTCTTTCTTCTTGTTCTACTAATTTATACACGTATTTCTGTAACAGACCCAATGCTTTTATGTGTTTTTCTTCAGATAAGTCAGCAAATACATAGAATGAGACAGAGCTGTAAAGAACATCAAGTTTCTGTCAAAACAGTTCATAAATATTCAGTAGAGTTTCTGCAACACGTAAGAAGTTATGAAGATGGCATTAAGATACCAGTAAATCCTAAGAAAACCTATGCTAATCAAGCTATCACATCTGATTATATTTTACTCTTTATCACTTTATTATCTCTCAATAATATAAATGTGACCCCCCCCCGAAAAAAAGCCCTACAAATCCTAATTTTCTGAGGCGAGATAGAATTCCTGTCTTATGCTGGGTCAGGATTTTCTAACCATGATCTCAGAGTCTCCTGGCAGTTAGGTTTCCAAACCACTTGCCACAAAGACAGTCCTCTCTCAGGCATGACCTTCTATCCACATACAGCAGGCATCGTCTGTGGAAACAGGACTGGCTGCAAAAGGACTCCTGACAAAGGGCTTAGCCAGTAGTACCCGAGTCCCCTCAGTAATCTTAAGGCCCTCAAGAAATCTACTCCAAAAAAGCAGCATCCTCCAAATGGTCTAAGAAATTCCACTGTAAATGGTAGATTTGATTACCTTTTTTACATGCTAAAAATGAACTTTGTATTGTTCCTAAGACTGAAATATATTGAAAGAAAGAAATCGGTTTTATGAACCTGCTTTATCAAAGTACCTGTCCTCTTAAGTCATTCCAACATGAAGATGGCCAGCAGTCTGCTGCCTGCCCCTCATTTGTGGCAAACCCTTTCAATCACAGGAGTTATGAATTCACTGATTTGCCCTGTTGGTACATCGCTGTAGTTAAAAAGTATTTGCTCACCCCAGGGGGGCAGGCAAAGGCTATTGACGTGCTCCCTTGATGTAGGAATAGACAAATTAGTCCCCTATCCTATCCACCAGCAGGGAGACAATGACCCGACCTGGAAAAGTCAACACGAACCACTGTATAATATATTTACATTTTTTTCCAGGAAACTTCAGAGGTACCAAATCAACTGTGTCTAGTGTGCAAATTGCACGCAAGCTAATAGACTGTGACACAAATTTGAAGAAGGCTAGGTGGTTTAGCTTGATTAAACCCTTGTGTGTGATGGAGCTAGTGGCTATGGCTTATCCTGGAGGAACTTTGGTAGCTTTGAGTGGGGAAAGGCAGAGAGAAAGGAGTTGCAACAAAATGCTATTTCTGGATATGACTGCTTATTACTCATCACCTATCTCCAGCCCCGTGTACAATGTCAGCTGCCTTCTAACACACTAAGCAAACAGGGAGAGGAATTTTTAGTTTAGAGTCACTCCGCTAGAGTAAAGGTGGACCAAGTGAGCACATTTTCTTCTTGTGCTAGGGCAGCAATTCCACTTTGCATGGATCTGTTCCTTAAGTTTAATAAACAGAACATGTTTGCTCATTTTTTTTATATCACCATATAAAATGACTGAATTTACTATAAAATGAAGAGGTTCTCACGTTTGCACCAACCAGAAGAACACAGTATTAGGGGGAAAATGCTATACATTTCCACTATGTAGGTCAGAATATAGATCAAAGATAGGACCAATAACCAGTTTTAAGTGGAATTTCTCAATGTCTACTATTGGTGATTTGAAGGCATAATTAAGAAATAATAATTTTTATGAAACTTTGTGAAAATTCAGATAATGAACAAATGAATTAACCAACAAACCACAGTTCTGTCACAGACAGGGGAAAATATTATAAAAGATGACCTTATTATCTTTCAAAGTTCCTTGAAACCTGCTCTTATAATAAGTCAGAAAGAGAAAGACAAATATAGTATATTAAAGCACATATATGGAATCTAGAAAAACGGTACCGATGAGCCTATAGATTGGGAAAGAATGGAGACAGAACAGGAAATGAACTCATGGGCACAGCTGGGGAAGGAGAACAGAGAAACAGCTGGCGGGACGAACAGAGAACGCAGCGTTGACATATACGCTGCACGCACCCTGAGTCACTTCAGTCGTGTCCGACTCTCTGCAGCCCCACGGACTGTAGCCTGCCAGGCTCCTCTGTCCATGCGATTCCCCAGGCAAGAAAACTGGAGTGGATTGCCATGCCCTCCTCCAGGGGATATTCCCGACCCCGGGCTCAAACCCATGTCTCCTGCACTGCAGGCAGACTCCTTACCACTGAGCCACCTGGGAAGCCCCATATCCATGCCACTCTATGTAAAATAGATAGCAAGTGGGAAGCTACGGTCAAACACAGGGAGCCCAGCACGGTGCTCTGTAATGACCTAGAGGGGGTGGGATGGAGGGAGCTGGCGGGACACTCAAGAGGGAGAGGAGCTATACATATAGTTGTGTCTGGTGCACACTGTGGTCCAGCAGAAACCAACCCAACACTGTAAAGCAATTATCCTCCCATTAACATTTTTTTTTAATGTAAAGGAAAAAACATCCTATCTTTAGTTAAACTCAGTTGGCTTCTATAGAAAAAGTTATAGGTCTCAACCTGTATGGCAAAAATTTGGAGGGGAAGAGTATATTAGGATGCTATATTGTAATTCACTTCAGAATAGAAAATGTTATAATAATAATACCAGAAATAATAAAAGGAACCAACCTAAACTTGTCCAAATCAAGCACAAATATAGCAAATGTTTAAAGCCTAAATATCCGTCTTGTATTCATTCAGCAAACATTTGTGATTGACCTACTATGTATAAGACCCTAGTCCCAGTCGTCAGTGGACAAAAATTTTGAAGAGTTGGTAACTGGAAATCTGGAGTACCTGACAATAGTAATATAGGATAGAAGCCCTGTTAATATTTTTTCTGCTTCAAGCATACAACGATGTAACATCTGCTGATCAAGTAAAAAAATTCCTAGTCTTAGTTTCTGCAGTCTATTTTGAGGCACGTAATTTAGTGGCAGGTGAGTTCCAAGTCCATCTTACCAAGGCAATCTTCATAAGAGAGAAACAAGTCACACAAGGGTTTAGTGGGGAAAGGGGAAAAAAAAAAAAAAGAGTGAGCCAATAAGGATTTATATAGCCTGCCCACTAAACACCTGGGTAAACTTGAATAAGCATTTCAACTTCTCAAAACTGTGACATTTTCCCCTATTAAATAAGGGAGGTATCAGTAGATTTAGATGTGTTTCAGGTCTCTTCCAGTCCTAAAATCTAATTAAGTGAAGTGAAAACACTATGAGAAATGTTGAAAGTGATAGAGAAATGTGATGATAATGATGACTCAAGGCCTATATAAAAGTAGACTTCTGTCTACCCCCATGTCTGCTTCAGTTTAGTACACCTGCTTTAGTGCCTTCTTTTGGCCCAAGAGTCTGATGGCAAAGCATCCTTAGCCCAAGGGATTAACAGTCTGCTTGGTCTCAGCCTCCTCCCTCCATGGTACCCAGTGATCCCTCTTAAATAAAAGGCTCCAGGATAGAGGAGCTCAGTTGTCCCTGCTCAGCCGCTCTGACTGCAGACGTGCTACCAGAGAAGTGATAGGTTGAGTCAAGCCGCCTTTAACCAATGACTGGCCTTTTGTATATTCAGATTCTTCTTCTGTAAAACAGGCATCATCATACCAGTTCGACAGATTGTTATGAGAATTAGTCAAAGAAAATGCGAAAGGTACCCGCGTGTAGTGGTAGGTAGTTGCGAACACTGTTATTGCTACCGTCGAGGCTCGGAGCACGCTGCCCTGTACCCCCTGCTGAATAGAGATGTTCCACGCGACCATGCAAACCCTAGAGAATTCATCACAGTTACACAGGAATATATGTGCCTGCCATCCATTCCTATCCACCGAACGGCAGCGACACGAGCAGGCATTTGGTAGCACGTATTTCTCTCACAAGGCAGTTTCCTCTGCGTGGTGTCATCGGATTTTCGAGTTTAGGCTGTGAGGCAGGTAAAGGAAGTCTTGCTTGCATCCCAGAGCTCAGGCCACTGCGTTGCACCGTTCCACAGTGCGGCACTCCAGGGAGTGCATCCGTGTGGAATACAATGGGAGTGGTACTCCCGCTCCCCAGAGTCCTGCAGAGCAGCAAGACTGCCACTCGCAGAATAGGAAACTGAAGCTCAGAGAGGTTACGTGAGCTGTCTGAGGTCACACAGCAGAAGAGGAACAGATTCCGATCTCCAAGTCAGTGTGTAGCTCCAGCCATTCTACGCTCTCCCCGACACTGTGTGGCCTTTATCTCTGTATGTTCATGAAGACTATGACAGGGTCGGGCTTCTCTACCAAGACACCCCAAAGCATAACACAGGACGGGGGGACTGGCGCTGAGAGTGTGGCCCATCACAGTCCGCGGGAGACTGAAGGCGTCTCCCCTGTGTCCTGACGGAACGCTACCCACTGTGACTCAGTCTGGCTCTGGACGTGCTATGCTTGGGACATCATTTTGTGCAAAGGAAGCAACTGCACGTCTAAGTGAACCAGGCTGTGGAGACAGCGGGCTGTGCTTCCTGACCATATGACTGGCTGCCATGAATATTCATGACCCAGCACCCCTAAAAAAAAATCTATTACATCTCCCACCTGTGTTGTCATCTTATCACAATCTGGTCTATGCCAACAGGCACACTGCGGTATTCAAGAAGGAATCGGAGTTTGAGAAAAGTGACAGAAATAGTTATTAAAGTGTTGCAACTGAACTCCACGCAAGCTGAGAGAACAACTTCCTCGAACTCACTAATCCCCAAACAAAATCACCATCAAGAAATGTTAAAGCACACATTTTATTAGTTTCATTTAATTTCTTAATTGCTCAAAGTCAGTTTACCCATTTATTGCTGTGTGAAATGCTTAGAGGCAAGGCACACATTAAAGGGATTATTTCCATGTAATCCCTCCCTCCCAGAGGGTAGGAACTGCTCACTTATGAATCCTGATTTATGCTCTGTAACAATATCAAAATGGAGGGAATCGTTATTGTAAAATGATAGAGTCAGGAGTCGGGTAATACAGGAGAGTGTAATTTAATAGCAAAGAGAAAGTACCTCATTTTCGGTAAAAGTTATGCGCGCCTGTTTCAGGAATAGCTATTAACCAAACTGAATTTCGCCTCCCATTTTTCTGGCTCTACTTCTGTTAATTGATAGATGTTGAAGATGTGTCGACTGTTAAGATTTTAATCAGATGGTGTCCGGGAGTTCGATGTGATCATTTTACCAGGGCTTGGAGTTCTGGGGATAATAATTGCTCTGAGCATTCCGCTCTCTGTGCCAGTAAGCCCACCACCAGCACAGTCTTCCTTTTTGGCAGGAAAAAGAGGGCAGGCACTCGGGGGGAATTTGGAAGGATGCTGCAAATGATCCAGGAAAGGCGAGTGAGGTAGGAAGCAGTCTAGGTAAACATCCATCAAGAGACTAGCGACAGTCTGAACTTCTAGCAGTTTCTGTGGTGCATCATAGCTGGCCTGAGACCATTAAACTCCAGAGGAATGGGAAAGCCATTAGTGACCCAGGAAAGAGCTTTTTCTTGTTCTGCTGCTAACACATCTCTCGCTGTCACAGTACCTATAACCCAACTACATTATTTTAGGACCATCATTGCTATTCTTGGAAAGAAGTCAGAGTGATAGCATCAGAAGAGTACAGAGGTAAGGCCAGTCCTTACCAGCGACTTCTGCCCCCCTCAGACAGAGCATGCCCCAGACAGCACTGCAGTAGGCAGCGTGCTTCCACTGCAGGCCGGCCCTCTTCCAATCTTTGATATTCATTCTCTACCTTTCGTGTCAGCCTCCTACAAAGAGTATACAAAATAAAACTTTTTCTTTAAAGCCCTCAAGGAGATTTGTATCATGTATTTTATTAGATTGAAGGCAAAACACGCTGATACCAGCAGAAAAAAAAAAAAATGGCTGCTTCAGACCCCAGCTGACCTCTTTTGCATGGAAAATTCTCCATATGATTACAGAGCTAATGAGTAATATTTAATGAAAACATTAGGCCTTTGCATATATTTGTAAGCAGCACTTCCATTTAAATTTACATAGAAATAAGCCGATGTGTATAAATACTCATCCTGGAACTCTGTGTATTTTAAGGAAAATCCTCTTCGGCTATCTCTGGCTGTTTCTATACAAAGCTCAAACTTTTCAATAAGAAAACAGTGGAATTCAGTCAATCATCCGGTTGACACCAAACATGCAAGTATTTGGTGGTGCGTGAACTCAGGCAGACTCATCCTCATTTCACAGAATGTTTTGGCTTTATGCAAACAACAGTGTATGAGAAAAAACTGGGCCCAACAAATGCTAAATAAATATGTGTGGGGGTTAAAAAAAAAAAAACCAACTTTCAATTTCAAGAATCCTTAAGCATGTAAGGGTAAACACTCAGGATGAGCATTGTTTCTGGAGGCTTCATAGATTTCCTTTCCTGCTCAGAAGCTGAATCACAGTGGGGGCTGGATTTGAAAATGAAGCCTGTGACAACTTTCTTCTCCACTCTTCCCCTTCCCCTCTAGGTGGAGCTGACAGGCAGCAGTGTCTTTGACTATGTCCACCCTGGGGACCACGTGGAGATGGCAGAGCAGCTGGGAATGAAGCTCCCGCCTGGGCGGGGTCTCCTCTCACAGGGTACTGCTGAAGATGGAGCCAGCTCAGCATCTTCCTCCTCCCAGTCGGAGACCCCCGAGCCAGGTGGGACTTGTAATCCCAACATGTGGGTTGGTGGGCAGGACCTTTGCCAATGATTGCGCTCAAGTTGCCAGTGTGAAGAGACTACTAATAGGTCTAATGGTATTTAACAATTCCATGCAGCTTTCTGTCCTGGGCGGTAATTAAGTAAGGAAGAGATTTGAAAATAAGAAGACATTTTAATAAGTATAATCCAGAGATCTAATTTCAGGTGAACAAAACACACAGAAGGTACCAGTTCCTTTAGATTCTCTTTCAAATTAATGGAGGGAAATGGTTCAGATTTGGAAAGCCCTCTGCCTTTCATTGTTACCGTGGCTAAATGTAATGCATTTATTTATTATTCAGCAAAATCGATGGCAAAGACTTTTGAATATTAGCTTGTGGAGAATTAAAGGTATTAGGGGCTTGCAGAAATCTCAGTTTCTTTTTCTTTTTTTTTAAGCATCAGAAGGTACTTGAAAGATGTGAACAGATAAATTAAGGCTAAAAAGAAAACAGAAATGGCTACATTTTAAACTGCCTTTCCACCCTCAGTATTTAATTAGATCAATTGTATAGAGGAATGAACAGAGGTGACATTCCTCATTGGGATTCCTTCCAGGACTCTTATAGACTTTGCATTCAGAATGTTCCCATTTTCATTGTGTTGTACTGATGATAATTTAAGTATTAGGGGAAAATCCATTTATAAATTAAACAAAATGACTTGATATCCATCAGTCCCCTAGTTCATCAAGCTGTTCAAACACGGGGAAGATTGGCTGGTCGGCCTGGGTCTTCCGAGAGCGCTGGTAATTAGATCTGCGAAGGATTTATTCTTTGCTGATTGGGGCTTTAAATTAATTGAAGTTCCACATTTGTGGTTTTGTCCTTTTTGTACTTTTTTAGAGGAGATATTTCATATTCTTGTGTGGTGGAGTGCTTGGCCAAGCAGCAGTGGTTTAAATGTTAATTTTTCTCATGAGAAGTTTAAGATTTTTAATGAATCAAGGCCTGATTTGAAGTGCAAAGTTTTATTTGCTTACTTGGGAAATTATTTTTGCCCTCTAAAGATGTTTGTACTTTACTTGATATGTTGTTTTAAAACAGATTCACAACACAAAAGCATTTTGTGAAAGAGAAAAGGGAAAAAAGAAAAAAAAAAACCTACCTTTGGATTAACCTTAAAATAACTACACACTTCCAAGAAAATAATTTGATCTGCTTAGAAATAATCACAGCATGTTTGCTCATACAGAAGGGAAAATATATGTTTACCTCTTTGGGAAATATTTTAATTCCTTCTAGAATCAATGTGTGTTTCCCCATTTAAGTTAACTGAAGCTTCTAGGGCATTATTTTCTAGCTTTGGAGCAGGGATCATTGCTTCTCCAGTGAGTCCCATCCATGAGAAAGGAGTATTTAAGACTACTCTTTACCATTTAAAGATAAAAATAATTTTGTTCCAGAGGTCAGGGGGAGTCATACTCTTGTACCATACCTCACTGACTTCACTGTTCTGACAACATCAGTGAGATCACTGGGCCTGCTTTTTAGTCATTAGAATGTTCATATCTGGGTATATTTGAGAAGCAGTACATGAAAATAGTTTTCCTACTCCATTCTGGAGTTGCACTGGGAAACCAGGGTTGATCATGACTTTAAAACCCTCAGTATGTAAGAAATCAAGTTTATAAACCTTAGCATGAACAAAGACCTTGAAGAAGTGGGCTTCATTTCCCTGAATCACAAAGCCTCAAGTTAACAAGAGTCTACAACAGTCCTTTGATCCAACCTCCGACTTATGCAGCCATCCTTTCCAGCAAAACCAACAGATGCTCTTCTAATCTCTGCTGAAACTCATTCCTAACAGGAGTCTATGGAGCAGACAAGGCTTCCTTCCCACTCCATTGGTGAGCAGCTCTGATAGAAAGTTATTCCTAATATGGAGCCAACCTACTTGGCCGCAACTCTCCTACCCTGCCCCCCACCCATCCCAGGTCTGCCCTCTGGGACATTTCAGATTGATACCTTCCTCCCCTTCACAGCCTTTCAAATATATGATGTCAGGTTCACCAAATTCTTCCTCCTTCCTACTCCTTTTCAGTCAAACTGCCCTCATTCCACAAGCATTATTTAATGGCATGTTGCTAAGCCCCTCACCATCCTAGCCCTCCTCACCTGGCTGTGCTTCCATTACTTGGTGGCCCTCTAAAACAGGGTTCTGAGAGCTGAGTGCAGCCTCTAGATGTACTGTGAACAGTACAAAACAGAGGGACTGTCTCCTTTCTCAGTTTAGGCTACTGGACTCCTGTTGTTTAGTCCAGGGTTGAAGTAGGTCCTATTGGCAGCCAGATCCCACTGTTGATTCATATTGAACTTGATGTCTTCCCTAAATACATGTTAAGGGTGACTTGTCCCTTAAAAGATAAGGAAAAAAAAAAAAAAAACCCACAGCCTATTAAACAATTCTACTAGGATATCCAAAACTAGAGTCAAATCAAACCGGTTTAAGACTAAATATGAAAACTCTGATAAACCCCATGCCTGCTGAAGCGCTAGAATGTGCTCAGTCTCACTTAGCATCCTTTAATTCTGGCTATCAGAAAAATAACGAACTCCTTTAAAGTGACTCTATCCTTAAAGGGTAACTGAAAATTTACCCAGGTTTCTTCCCCTTCCCCCACCCCGAGAACACCCTAACTGATATAATGGAAAACCCTGCTTTGTACATTCCTTAACAACTTGGGCTTGTTAGCAACAGTCACATAAGAACTGTCTCTTCCTTGCTGAAGAGTGTATTTCTCACCATTAAAGAATGTTAAACTGGCTTTGCTTTCAAATTCTCTAGTGTTGGTTATTTGCAATCTTTGGCTTAAAAAGGCAATTAGATAGACTGCTCAAATACTGAAAGGCAGTGTAGGATGCTACCTTTAACTAAATATCTTCACTAGCACAGATCATTGCTCCAGGGGAATTACTTTAAAAGTCCATGTCAGGCACTACATCCCAAAGCTGCTTATGTTTCTTAAAAGCTGAAAGAATTTTAACAAGATTTTCTAATTCTTAACACCACCAAAGAACATTTTTGAAGACTGTTGTTCACTACATCATAATCTTTTCAACTCTGATAAAACACTGATTGTTGCTTAAATAGTAGTGTAATTTGGTTGGAAAACGGATATCAATATGTGGTGATTATGAAAATGAAGGGACTAGTAGGTATGGAATTTTTCAGGAGCCCTGATGTGTTCAGTGTAGCATTACTAAGTGACTGAAATCTAAATAACATTTGGCATTATAATAAAAAGAAAATAAGTGACTAAACCAGCCTAAGAGGCAGTGATCCTATGCCATAATAGGAATTCTGTTTCTTTGAACTGCCAGTCCTGTGATTGTCTTGTCTTGAAGTAGTCTCAAGATAATGAGAAAAAAAAAAAAAAATCTGTTGATGGGACAGCAAACCCAAATAAATATTTTATATGTATGCACATTCATTAATAGTTTAATAAATATGGTATTTCTTTTAGAGAAATTTTAAGGCAGGCAGAAGAGAAATGAATCAGTGCCTACTTTAAAAAGTTCTAGAGTGCCTCGTTAAGGCTTCATCCAAGCATTCCTAAGGGGCTTGCTCTGTCCTGTCCACAGCCTTTCTTCTGCTCCTGTGGAGTTTGGGGTGGTGGGGAGTTGGGAAGAACCTCTGGAACATGAGGGTTGGATGGCTCAGTTTGCTTTTGTAGTTCTGCTTGTATCTTTTCATCACTCTTAACAATTAGCTATCATCTTGGCATTATGAACCTTATCCTTTTTAAAAAAAATAAATTTCAGTGTCACATATTTTATATGCTTAATAAACAGAAAAGCAGCTCTTTCTTGAAAAATCTCCCTGTTTGGAAAGCAAAGAGTTTCTATTCCTTGGGTCAGGCCATCAAACTGTTGTGTTTTACTCCCTCCTTTTTCTTATTAAAATAGCTTGATAGTTTTCCAGTTATAAAATTCATGCCCATTGTGAAAAAATTCCGAGAATGCAGACAACAAAGAATAAAGACCTACCTCCCCCTACCCCAAAATAACCACTATTCTTGTACACTGGATATCCTTCTAGATTTTGTTGCTGTAAATATGTAAACACAAATAGTTATGTAGTGGGATTTTCCTCTGTTTGACTAAAATAAAACTATAACATACATGCCTCTATAGCCTGCTTTCTCTCACTTAACCTCATAGGCCACTTTCCCTGTCATGTTCCTCACTTTAACATAGAATTTCCTTTCTGTCTCCAGTGCTTTGTTTCCTTCTAGCTAACAATCAATGCCTAGCTGTAGGACCACTGTCAGGAGTAACATACCTGGGCCATGCTTGGGAGGGAATTCAGCCAGGACCAGAGATTTCGCTGCCCATTGAATGGGTGCAAGCTCACAGAGGGAGAAATCAATACTGTACCCGAGTTTAGACAAGTTAGCAAAATGTATGAGACAGTACTCTCAGTGAAAAGTAAGACTAACTATAGCAACATGGTTAACCATCGGTTGTCTGCAGCAAAGTTTACTGAGTTCTGTCTATAATTTCAGCACATCTAGACTGTTACAGGAGGTTAAGATAATGATGGTTAGCAGTATGATCTTTATGCTGTTACGCCTACTCTACAACATCCTGAATATTTTAAAGGCAAGCAAAACAGAAGCAGTTGCGTACCTACCTGAATAGAAATAATCTGTGTTTTCTACATATGCCCCTGCACTATGGTAAATTCGATCAGCTCCCATATCTGCAGGAACTCAATTCCTCTGCATTCATTAGACAATTTTCATAATACATGGTCTAATTAAAAGAACAAATGATTAGGAATAACAATAAAGAATGTAAAAGTGTATCTGAGGATCAAATCAATATTTTATTTCCAAAGCTGCATAGATACGAGATATAAGTATAGTTTTATGGGTGCATATTTTCCATGTAGTATAGTGTCGGGTTGAGAAGGGATGGTTCTCTGTTTTTTTTTTTTTTTTTTTATTGGTTTAAGTTTCCTATCAATGAACTGAATTTAGAAGTCAGGCAAGGGAAACCATCTAACTAACCCCACATCCAACCTCAGTCCCCAGACAGTGGGACTGTATCTACAGCACTTTCTGCTGTACTGCAAATGTCAAACAGAAGGTGTAATGGATTTAATATTAGCGCTGGCCAAGGTGCTGAGGGAGCTGTTAATAATGTCACTCCAGTTATTGATCTGAAGCCTTTAAAAATCAAAGAAAAGTGAGAGATCCCCTACTGGGGAAAGGCACACAGTGACTGGTTTTTATTGCCAATATATTTCTACATATAGAGTGGCAACTTTCTGGAATTATGTTATCACCATTCATCTCTGTGAGATATTTGGAGTCATTATATGGTAAGATAATATCATGGAGACCACTCTGCATGCTAATGCTAAAAGATCAGGCCAAGTTCTTTTAGACATAAATAGAGCTTGATAATTTGTGTGGTAACTACAATATTCAAGTTGTCAAATGATAGGTTTGTTAGCACTAGATTTATTCATGATGACAATGTTGGATCCGCAAGAAGTGTAAAATGCGAACTATGTCGTCGTGAGGATGAGCTGTCCCCTGCTTCTGCCTTTCTCAAGCTCCAACTACAAACCATGCAAGGACTCACTTGAGACAGAAATGAACTCTGTCCTTAAAATTAGTCTACCTTTTTCAAGAAACGGCTAATCCTTCAATCTGAATGGCAGTTTGTATGCAGTGAAATCCCTGCTTTCCATAGTCCCCAACTAATAAATGAAATTAAAATGTATAATTTATGTTGAATGTTTATCAAACTGTAAACACACATTTAATGCCTTTCCGTATTCATATAATATAAGCAAAGATAAATCCACCAGATAATGTACCACGGTTATCTCTGATGGATTGAATATGAAATGCTTCTCTACTGTAGCTGTAGCAAAGATCAGGATGAGTTCACGATTACCTCCGAACTGGCCTGACTCCTGTTAATACCCATGTGCGCATGGTTGTGTCAAATCTAATAGTCAGAAAGCAGTCTAACAGAAAAGAATTCGTTCCATAAACCAAAGCGATCATCCTGTACTGATAAACTCAGCTTTTATCCAAGAATTATGTAGGCAAAATGATGCATTTTCCTGAGCAATGCCATCCTTATTTTGAAATGAAATAGAAACTATCTTTTGCCATTCTTGAATGAAGACGATACATACTCTCCAAAAAAAGAGCCAGTACTATTACAGAGACTGCCCTGCCAAACTCAGAATTCCCCAGATAAACAACTGCCACAGAAGGAAATACATTTCTCCAGTGCTTTCTTCTGGTACACAAGGCCTAGGAACACTTAGAACCTTCATTTGTGTTTGCTCCCACTTCTGTGTACTTGTCTGTGTATCATGAGAATATTTGCAAAGCAACTATGTATTTACTTCTAGGATATTGCATAAGGGAGCTAAAGAAAATAAGAGAAATTGCCCCCTTCCTACCAGGGTATGCTGGCCCAGCATCCCTCCCAGGCCAGCTCCCAGAATGCACAGCTGCAGCACAGGGCATCCTTGGAGTCTTGACACTCCAACCTGTGAAAAATCCATGTCGGTGACTCACATAGCTACAGAAGGGCAGCCTCCCTTTTGTTTCCAGAAAAGATGCTGGATGTTAGTCTAGTTGTGTATGCCATCCTGAAACTAACGTTCTCTTCCAAAATTTAGATCGCAGTGGTAGCAACTCAAAAAACCACAACGTTTACCTAAATTAATATAATGGTATTTACAGGGTAGCAAATGGTTTGTTCAATAATAGTCGCGTAGGCCTCTTATCAAAATACACAATAGATTCACTCGGCCTATATGTACTGTATTTTCCTAAACCTTCTATTGAAGGTTCAGAAAATCAATTTTTTAAACCCATTATTTTTAACAGTTGTTTTATATAGCTTGCAAGGTCATAATTTTGACTTTCCTTTCCCTATGGTGATAAGGGGTACATTTCAGCATTTCTAAAATGAAAACCAAGACAAATTGTTAATGGGTGATCTTTCTTCCCCATTTAAAAAAAAAAATGTGCTGTCTTTGTCACTGGATATTAACAAATTAAAGATTCTATTTCTATAACTCTTGCCTTGAACAAAGCACAAGTTATTTGCTTTTAATACATACAACTGCACAGAAATTTCACCCTTGTCCAAATGATACCATTCTGAATTCTTCATCTGCACCAAACAGCAGACTTAGGAAGGATCAGTTACCTGGCATTGACTGAGCTTTGCAGGGTGCACAGATCAGAAGAGGCAGAACTGGCTGGAAACCATTTCCACCCCTAGTGAGCAATTTACTCATGATTGCTTGGGGAAAATACTGGAAATATTGCTTCTGTGTAAAGTTTGCAGCTTCCAGTTGTCAGTTCTTTGCCAAGCAGTTATTTCCCAAGGACAGTTTTAGAAGCAAAGCCTACTCAGGCCACAGTGACAATGCCTGGCATTCATATCCTGCTTGGTGTATGCAGAACACAGAAACCACTAATTACAGGAGTTAATTCACACCCTAATCCCTCTGAGCAGGTCACTGTTATCCTTATTTTATAGATGGGGGAAAGTGATGGAAATTCTCAATGGCTTGCTCCAAACCACACAGTTTAGTTTAGCAGCCAAAATGAGAGGAAAGGGTGTAGTATTAGGGTTGCATGGGTGAGAAGCCTAGGAACGAGATGGAAAAAGGAGATAGGACCCTAGTAAGTGTAGAAGTAGAGGAATTTTCTCCAAGGGGCTTCTAAAGTCCCTTCTAAAGCCCCTAAGGGGCTTCATAATCCCCTTATGCACATACGTCATTGGGCTAAAACATCATTTGTTTTCAAATATAGTCTCTAAATGAGAATTAAAAACATCCATCGAATCCTTTCCTCGTCTTTCATCCCTACATGAATCTCCTTATGCCACAATGATCAGCAGCATCCGAATCAATTATGGGCAAAACTCAGCCCTGCATCTCTTGGTTCGCCTTAGCTATGTGTCTCCTTAACCAGGAGCATGGCTAATATTGTCTGCGTGTTTGGCATGCTCTGCCTTAGACAATGCAGGGCCAGGATCTATGCAGCATCTTCCTTTCAGAACCAGTCTCCCAAGGCAAGTAGGAGATGGAAAAGAGCAAGAAGACCAATGGGGTCCACTGGAGGTCAGCACAGCCTCCTCAAGGAACCTTCTCAAGAAACAATCATGGTTTCCTGGGACCTATGGGAAACATCATCCCATTCACTAGTTGACAAAACCAGCCTGAGAGAGGAAGAGCTTGCGTGTTTTCTCTAGTTGTTACTCACTAGATTGAATCCAAGACCCAGGCCCACCTGCTAATTGGGATTGTGTAGACTATTCAGTAACCATTCGCTGCACGTCTGTTGTGCGTCAGACATGAGACGAAGCCCTGAAGAAACCAGGTGAAGCTCGCTGCCTCCCAGGAGCTGACCTTCGTATAAAGAGAACAGATCATGAATACAACGCAGGAGGCTGATGATGACAGTCAGAGCAAGGTGGTGTGTGACAGGGCAGCGTTGTATCATAAGCTACTGCTGTTGGCGGTCTTTTCACAACTATTTGGGTTTTAAACTTAACCTTGAAATAATACCAGCCCAGAAACAATGCTTCCTTGGGAGCAAGGTGCTTTGACATGATGCCCAAACGTATACAGACCCTGACTCTCAGGAACTTTGATGCAGGCTGTTAAGGGCTTTTCCCCTCTTTGTTTGTTTGTCTAATTAGCCTCTTTTAAGGCCTGCTATAATTCCTATCTACTGATCTTTCTGGCTCTGTAGGAGTATTCTGAAGGGAAAGTGCAGCCAAACTGCCTCCCTTCCACTTATACTGTACTGATTTCAGTAACTAAAATTCAGGAAATGCTGGCTTTGGAAAATTAAACTGACTCTTTAACCTTCTACTCAAGGTAAAACTTGTTGCAAATATTCTAATAACATTAATGATGACATTAATAGCTTTTATAATGTTTACCTACATATTCCCATTACGTAAGTAGGCATGTTTTAAGAAATTTATTTCTCAAAATGTCCCTAAGCCAAAATTAGAGAAGGTAAGTGGCTACCCTACACCAGAGTAGACTGTGGCCCTGGGATTTGAACGCAGGCTATGTGGTTTGAGTACTTTACTAGGTGTTTACAGAGAACACACGTGGTAGAAGATGTGACAGGTAACTGATCACTGTCGGTAGAAGATGTAAACACAGCCAATAACAAGAGAAGAAAGAAGGATGGCCCTGCTGCTGTCCTCAATTAAGACATAAAATTGGCAAGTGGTGTAAGAAATCAAGGAGAAGCTAAATGACTGTGGGTGGCTTTGGTAAGGAGGGCAGACCTTCATGATAGCCAACCCAAGGGCAAAGAGGAGGAGATGATCTTCCAGGAGCCTTGTCTCAAGGAACAAAGTGGGAGTAAGGATACTGCATTTAGGAGGCTGGAAGGAGCCCTGTCTTCCTCCTGAAGGCAAAGATGCATGCTTTTCTAGGATGCAGCCAGAGCTTGGAACAGCCAGTATGCCAGGGAAAACCATCTGAGATGGCTGTTGTACATTCTGAGTATAACTCATCCAGCAGAGCAGTGACCCAATAAAAATATTATTTCAAAACTTATAAATACAAAAATAAAGTTTGAATCTGGAAGGCTCCTCCCTTGAGGGTCATGTGATACAATACCTATGCCTTCTGAATCCCTGCACAGCATAGCTACTAATGTTCATTGAATGGTTGCCAAGTATCAAGCACTGTGCTCAGCCCATAATATACACTACCTCATTCATTCCTCACAAGGTACTATGAAGAAGGCACCATTATTTTTCCCATTTTACAGATGAAAGAACTGAGAACAAAAGTTTTAATTTGGAAAAGACATACAGTTAGCAGCTGGATAGCCTAAGCTTTGAAACGAAGCAGCTGGGGACACTCTCCATCCTTCCTAGGCAGCTCTGACTGTTAGTTTTCCTGATGCTATGCTGATTCCTGTTGACTGGTAACTTACATTTACTGGACTTATTCCCTGAGCCTTTATTTTTGCAAGAATAAGAAGGATTTGTTGAATAGAACAAACTTAAAGTGAAAGAAACCATCCAAGGGGCCATTTCTTTAATCCAGAAATGAGTGAGTAGACCTTGAGAAGAATTACTATAAAGGAAGAAGTGACGATTTGAAACTAAGATAGAAGACAGAAAAAGGTAGAAATACACCTTGTGGTCAGTCTTTAGCCAGGAGCTAATGGTTAATACTCTAGAAATTATACAAGTCTCAAGCTTTCACATGATTAGGATTAATGACACCATCTGTCCACTCCCATTTTTTTGTATCAATTGGTAATAAAATCTGAAAATATTCAAAAATTACAAAATTACATAGGCTATTTATCATCACATATTAAGATGCAAATTTCCTTAGGGTTCAAAGCTGTTCCTTTTTATAGTTTATGAAAATATATCATGTGCCTTTGGTAAAAAAGAAGTCTGCTGCTCAGTGCCTCTCCCTTGTCAGGAGGTGTCCTCTCCAAGTAAAAACATGAGTAAAGCATAAGGTGAAATTGGTGACATAAAACATTAAAACTCTTTACTTTCCTGTGTCCTACCATCTCTTGGTTGACATCACAAGAGTATTAAAATTATCTGTTAACTCCCTCCTCAAATTACTGCTAGTCAAAATGAAATAGAAATTGATTGAATTGATAATATAAAAATGAATTTAAAATGTAACCAGTATTTAGGGCAATACTTTCCATTTCACAGCAATAATATAAAAATGTAAAAATAACAAAAGTGCAATCATCTAAGTATGGAAAGCATTCACCCATTTCCTCAATCATCCCATCATTATTTATTGCATGTCCATTGGACAAGCTCAATCCTAGAGCCTGAGATATGATAGCTACTAAAAAGGTGCTTGTTCTCACAGAACATATAGTCACATAAATCACCTGAACAAAAGGATTTCAGTTGAAAAAAATCAGTTGAAAGATTCAGGTCTCCACTCCATAACCAAGAGGAGTTTACATCAGGTTGTAAGGGACCAGTTGGGCTGTCTCTGTTTTTAAAATGCAGAGCTGACACAGAATTTAAGCCACTACTTCCAAAATGTGTTCTTTATCATAACTACCCTATGAGATGCTCCTCACAACCCCTGGTAAAAGAGCAGAGGGAAAAGCTTCATTGCACATCTTCTCATTGACGATTAACAATGAACGTTAACTTTGTGAAGATTTGAAACGTGTGTGATCAATAAGTCTATTTCTTTGGTTTGAACTAGCCTTTCATCACTTATTCAACTACGGAAAACATTTTTTAGACACCTACAGACACCCCAGAAACACATCATGATGCCCTCGATCTTGCTTCTGATCCCTGGAAGCCACCCCTCCCATCCACACCAGTCTCTTCAGGGCATCCCTTTCAGGCAGGATCACAGTCTGGCTTCTCAGCTCAGAGGTTCCACTATCCATTTCCTCTGGTCACTCTCCCAAATGGCTCTCCTCAGTCTTCAGGGTACCCTTCAAGCTTTCCTAAAGGGAAGCTCTTAGATGAATCTCATAGTTAACTGAAAAGTTGCAAGACAAGACCTGGCAGCTCCCAGTGTCACAGTTTTAGAGCAGCCCTGGGCTTTGATTGGCGAGTCTTGTACCCCTCTTTCACCCTGTCTTCCCTATTCTTCATTTAATAAGCAGAGCAAAAGCCCAAGTCTCTGGTTTCCCACTCACCAAAGCAACACACCAACAGATTTGGGTGTCAGGGTAAGGTTATGGCTGCCTGGAGTTCTGCTCACTGCTCCCCTCCTAACCTTAGCCAGTTACCATTGGTGTGGACACCAGAACAAGGATGTGGATTCAAGAACAAGCATGCGCGGGTGGCAGGACAGGAGACACTGTGTGGTGGCAGTCATCAGTCTCTACGCTGTTTCCTCTGATCTGCAGTAACTGCACTGCCCAGATTACAGACTTTAAAAGTCCACTGCCTGGGAAACTTGCAGGTCACTCAAGTAACTGAGAACATATGAAGATGACAGCCCTAACCCGAACTCCAGGATATTCTCTTTATACTATTTCTGTAGCAGCCGCAGATATGGAAAAGTGCGCAGGGTCCTCCTGGCTCTGTCACTTGTGAGAAATTTGACCTGGATCAGGTTAATTAACTTACATGTGCCTCAGTTTCCCACTGTAAAATGTTGGCCCCTCTAGTACAAGTTTGGAGAATAACGTAGGAGTTATCACCTGTTGCTTTGAACATCATACAAATTAACATTAACATTCCTTATGGGGTCGTTAGCATATTTTAAATGCTTAGAACAATAGCAAGCACGAGGTAAGTGATCTGTGAGTGTTGTCATTATTATTCATTTTGTTGAGCCAAGCATTCTCTTATTACCAAAGTTATTCCTTATGGAAAGTCTGGCCAGAGCTGAGCTGACAGTTGACTTCCTGCACCAACTTGCAAGGCTTGAATTTGGGCTTCACTGTCACCATGTTCCCGTTTCCTCCCTTAAAGAGCCCAGATTCTGCGTGGATCACGGTACCCAAAGGTATGCTTCCGAAAAAATACCTGAAATGGAGTCCTTCTGGAAAGACTCCATTTAAGGGGGAAGACTCTCTCGGAAATATGTAATTTAGCTTCTTCCAGCCTCTCTAATGCACAGATCGTGTTTTGCAGATTCACTTTTTTTTTTTTTTTTTGGTATACTCAGTTTTCTTAAAGCATGACAGAGGTGCGTAATTCTATTCTCAGAGGTCCATCCCACTTTGGACTCTGAGCACCGAGATAGGCCTGCTGACTTCCCCTTTCCTAAGGCTAGCATGGAAACTGCCCAAGCCCATCTTAGACTAGACTCAGTGTTGCTCTCCAAGGTAGTCTGCAACTACCAGCCTGGCCTACCAAGACATGGTCCACTTATGACCCAAAGATTTAGCTGCTACACAGCATATATGATGAGCTTGACTGATATCTTCTCCTTTTCTCAAGCTGGGTCATCGCGACATGGCCATAGCCACGGCAGGGTTCTGCTTCACAAAAGACTGCCCCTGCTGCTGCTGCCAAGTCGCCTCAGCCGTGTCCGACTCTGTGCGACCCCACAGACAGGGGCCCACCAGGCTCCCCCGTCCCTGGGATTCTCCAGGCAAGAGCACTGGAGTGGGGTGCCATTGCCTTCTGCATCACAAAAGACAAAGTGACACCAAATGGGATACTCGGTCTCTACAATGTTCAGCTCCTTTTACTACCAAATCAGCCTTCATACACCTTCGGATCTGTGCTGGAGAATGGGATGGAAGTACCCATCTATTTGTCTGAACTTTAAATGAATCAATTTATTTTGTGTAGGAGGGCTTCAGTTCATCACTAATCTCGAGAGCAGAAATGAGTGTAGATCTGGGGGAATGCTCCTGTAAAAGCACAAGAGATGCCCAGATGGCCTAGCCAGAGGTCCTATGTATGGATTTAAATAAATAAATTAAGAAACTCATTTCACATAGGCCACCAAGCAGTTATGAGATGTTAATGACTTTTAGTCACTGCCAACCTGGACAAAATTCAAGCCAGTGACCTATGGGTGAAAGGCTCTATATATCCCATTACCAGTCCCCTGAGCCATCCAGTCGCCCCTGACAAGGTATTTTATCAAACCCAGTACAGAGCAGTATGGCAGTCCAAATTCTTATACCATCAGAAAATCTTCTTCAGCTATTTAAAATAAAAGAATATTTTCAGAATAAAAAAGAGGCAGAAGACTTAGTTCTTCAAGTAAAGGAACAATTACAATTAAAAAAAAACTTTTGGAAAAAGGTACACATGGGTATACATACATACATATACACAGCATTTAGACATTTTTAAAATTCCAGTATTTTTTCATCCTGTTTACTCCAGTGCACATTTGATTCTGCCTCTGGATATTTAGTAACTGACATATCTTGGAGTTCCCATTAAAAAAGTCATTAGTTTTAGTTTACCATTTGTATAAAACTGATTCGTTAAACCCTTGACGCTTTCTTTCCCAGCTTGTTTTTAAGTGTCATAAATAAATGACTTAAATGTCCCACAAGACAAATGTTCTTTAATCATCTAATGCACTCATTTATCCTAAGCCTTAAACCTTAGTCCTAAATTAAGTCTGTTGCAAAAACATAACTTCATCTAAAAATACCCATCAATCCTACGTGGTTTTGATAAGCACATTTAAAAAACATAAACAATCAGACAGTTGTCAATCTGAGTGAAGCCCAGTCCCATTTAAGAGTTATTCACCAAGAGCCATATTTCATGCCCATACCACCAGTGGAATTACAAAGGAGAACAGCAGGTTTTCGAGTCTTTGCAGAGAGTTCACGTGAAATGGTTTACAAGAGTATAAAATGAAACAAAGACTAGACAAGAGAGAGGGTCCTCATTCCACATCAGACACATTCTGTTTGTTTTGGGAAACTATTAATATGTTGACAATGTTGCAAATGCATTAAGCTTTCATGATCACATATTTAGTAAATTACATGTCATGCCTTTGATTAATTTTCATTTGCTCATGGTCCTAAAACTCTGTGTCAAAGAATCTGGCCGCTCAGAGCTTGTACATGAGTAATGATCACGGAAAGGTTTGGTGCAAGGAGAAACGAAGTGCAAGTTTAATGGAATAAACACTCAACTAAATGGAGTACTTAACACCTCATAACTATGAATTCACATAGTTTGGTGAAATCTTAGCCTTGACAGATCCCCAATTTAATTCTGAATTAATTTGAATGTCCTGCATTTACCAGTGGCACCCCTTTGCAGTAGGGCAAAGATAGCCTCCTCATTTTCCCACTGGCTTCCTTGGGTTCGGCACTGCCCCCCCATCTCCCGACCAGGGCTTTAAAATATTTTAAAAATAGATAAGAGCATTCAACAAATAGCCAGATTGAGAGTAAACTCAAAAATTATCACCAAGGCCCTTCCTCTGCCACAATTTGTCAAATCTTCTGATAGGAAACAAATTCTATTCATAAAGATTTTATTGGGGGGGGGACCTCTCGTGATTTGGTAGCAATTCAATTATAGTTTTGTGAGATAGTGAGCCCGGAGAGGGAATCCAGACTGACAAGAAATATGACAGGACAGTTACAGAGTGTTTATGCAATTAAACTTTCCTTGACAATACCTGCAGAATGATGAATGCGTGGGCGGAGGTATGTGAGCGCAGGCAATGCCCCACAAGTATTGCCCATTTTTCATTATTATACAACTGTTCAGATCTTTCAAGAACAGCCTGAAGTGAGGTGGAAAAGAGAGTACTGTTCTCTAGCCTGTTAACCAAATGCCTCTTTTTTTTTTTTATTGCCTCCCTCCAATGGGTCTTGATGTGCCAGATGATAAAAGAACATCTATTTTAGAAAAATGTTTCAGAAAGATGAAGATTTACCCTGAGCTTGACATATATTAATTTTGGATACCAAAAGAGGTTTTTATTCTTTTTTCTATCTGCAACGTTATATCACTTCCCAACCGATAGAACGGTGCATAATTAAACTGTTGGGTTATTCATTTTATGCAAGCAGGTGCAAAGGGCACTATAAAAGTAGGATTTTACCGATGGTAGATTAAGAAAGAAAGGAGAAACTTAAAAGCCTTTTGTTGAGAAACACAAAAGCTTACAGACGAGATTAATTTGGTTGGGCAAAGTCTGTATTATAGTGCCTGGGTCTTTCAAGGATATGTGAAATCAAGAAAGTTACAGGATTTCAAGAACCTCTCAAAGACTCTGTGCAGTTTTTCAGCTTCTTAACAACCCTCATTTGGGATCCTTATGTGAGACCGTCAGTTTGGGGAGTGATTTTTTTTTTTAAAACAAGTATTAAAGTACACAGGTTTCTTTAAAAGAGCTTTTATTTAACTTGTATAGACTTCACCGTGGCAAAATCAGCAGTGCCCAGAATAAGCACTGAACTGATGGCAAGTGGAATTCCTTGCAGACCCCAGTGCTTGGAGGACTCATTGTGTGGAAATGAGGGGGAGACAGTTTCAGCCTGTGGCTCCCAAGGTGCAGAGGGCTGAAGTGAAAACCACGCCTTCCCTTAATATTTACACATCTATTTAAATGAATGAGAGTTTGCCAGGGAAAAGACATGAAATCTGTCCTGAAGCTATTCATGCATTCATTTTGACTTCTGGTAAGCTGTTACTGGTATCAGTTTTTGGGGGCTTTGTTTGTTTACTAGTTGATGCTCCTTTTTACATTCATCTCTCCTTTGAGGACATTTGAAACCTTTAAGTTCTGCACAGAAGTATTCAATTGTTACAACCTACCCCCATTACCACTTCCTAGAGTTGAATCTAGACCCGAAGGCCGAGCTGCAGGTGCATGCCTACCTAGACGACTGTGTTCCTGTACTGACTCTGGTTTAACAGGGAGTTTCCATGTGCCCACGTGGAGATTACTGTAAATCAGACTCACATATAGAGACTGTTTATGTGGTCCCATCAATTTGGTAAGCTCAGTGAAATAACTGGTCTTTCCTTTATCAGCAAAAATCAGTTAATCTTATTTATATTAGAAGCAAGTTGACCATACATTTCTGTCAAACTCAGAAATCTCATATAAACCATGGTCTGTTCCTCTCTTTTACCAAAAGGCTGCCCTCTCTTATGTCCCTCCCCCTACACCAAAAAAGACCTGACTTTGTCAGAGGTGATTTTTCACATGCACTAAAATTGATAGTTAAAAAAATATATTGTTTGCACATTACGTAGGTGTTAAAATTACATGGTAGTGTTCCTTTATTTTCAAAAACCAAACCTAATCCTGTTAATTCAAAGTGAATAACAAACAGGACTAAGACTTTTTCCCAAGTTGTTACATTTATTCAACCTGCTTGTGTTTTGTTCTTCATCATAATTATTTCCAAGTCAAATGTGCACTGATTTCCTTGCGGACCTGCGTACCTCTGACTAACTTAAAGAATTGAGCTGGGATAATTCACACAATTCCTCGGGGGTCATGTTCACTGTTTTTTTTCAAGGACATTTTTATTACAAAGCTGATGAAATTTGCATATTAATTCATTTCTTTCAATTTTTTAAGATTAAATGTTGTCAACATGTATCAGCGCGAGGCCCTGACAGTGCTGATGAAATGGGTCAGTCAAGCTTGAACATTTGGAGTAAGGCAGCCATCTGCAACCCCCTCGCCCCTTGCGGGATTCTGTGCTACCCCTGAAACCTGGTTTAGAAAAAGTTGTATTCAGTGCAGGATATTAAAACATTATCTAAGAAATGATAGGTGTTAGTCTTTCCATCTACTCAGAAAATGAATTTGACAACAAAATGGATCTAAGGAGAGCCTTAGTGACTTGGAGTTAGTGTTCTCTCAGTCTTCATTAAACCACGGTCACAAAAGTTCCCTTCCCCCCCCCAAAAAAAAAGTTTCAAATTTGGTGAAAGGAATTTAGGAGAGAAGTTGAGTTTAATGTTTCCTCTCCTGGTAAGATTTAACAGTTAGGGGGCTCTTGCCGGTCATGCTCATGGCAAGGAGTGAGGATGGGGAGAGCCGATGGGGCGGCTCATAGGACCCGGTGTCCTCATCAGAGTTAGACCTGCCCTCCATTTGATACTCGGCTAATATACATGAGCAGACCGTGGTCACATCCCAAGCCTTCATAAAGTGGTGCCAGTGTTTACATGGAGATCTTCACCTCTGTCTATATCCAGCTTAAACATTAAGCCGTATTGCTTTATCCAATTTCCTTACAGTCAAAATACATACTTCCATCAGACACTCTCAAAGAGCAAGACCACCTAAGTGAGCAAGCCCTTTAAGTGTTATATTGCCTTTCCAGATCATTGATTTCTCTGTGTCTTCGTTTTCCGAAGAAGTCTCTTTGTGATGTACACAAGACCTTTAACAGTTTCCAAAGGCCTTGCAAAGAAAAAAAGTTTCTGGCTGCTGTGTTAGAGTAGCAAGAAGCCTCCCGCCACCAAGCTTTACCTGGCCATACAACTAATGGAAGAACCAGAACAACATGAAAAGCCACTTCTGGTACCTGGAGGTTCTTTGGGGAAGACCTCGCAAAACTGCATGACCTGACTTTAGGGAGCTTCTGTAGTAGCTCACAGTAATTTGTTTTGAAGCACTTTCTTTGAATAGGTAGTTAAATCTGGTCATATACTAACCAAATTAGAGACTCAGATTTTCAAGGTTCTTACCCTTTAGCAACATGTGTCCACTGGTTAATTCCTAGCCATAGAACTGTCTGATATATGTACAACATATTAACTAGAAAAGTTTGTTTCCCAAACTGGAAAAAAAAAACAAAATAGATACTCTGCATAGTAAGAAGAAACAACAGAAAGAGAGGGTAGCCTCCGAAATGGTTTTATCTTGATTTTTGAATTAAACTCCCAAACTCATATTGGATTGAAAAATCAAAATCAGACTTCACATTGTCGAGCTGGAAAATGTCAGATATGAAATATTTAAACTGTGGAATACAGTCTTCGACTTTGGGTTATAAAACTTTAATTTTGTGAGTTGGTAGCACTCCAGTAGTTCAATATTTTTAATTCTACAAATCCATGTTTATTAACTTTCAAGGTTTAAACAGTATCACCAAGTCTATTGAAACTAAATTATTCTGACTTGTGAGAGCTACAGGGTAGCTATAATTTGTTTTCTATTTCTACATAAGTGACAAAGACAAAAGAAAGAACAAATAAAAGGAATTGATTGCCACACAATCCCTTTTTACACTTTCAAAATGACCTAAAATTCTAGCTGATGATTAAAGCAAAGATTCGAGCCTGCAGCTTTAATTGTGGAGTTTTCAGGCATAAGTCAGGTAGCACTTAACATAGGTCTACCCCTACGTGTTCTTTATTTTTTGCTTAATAAAACAGCTTCCACATTACTGCTAGGGAGTTAACTGTATTCTTCTCAAAGAAGAAACACTACTTCTTTGTATTCTCTTTATTTAGGAAATATGAGCTGCATCTGCTTACAGCAGGTTTTAAAACCTCTACCTCAATTTCATGATACCGAAATCATCAGTTGCTAATAACAGTGACAACTTTTCATCTTCCTCCAATTAGCAGTCTTTTCTTGTAACTCCCCAAGTGCTTCACTCTCCTCCTAGCGATTATCTAACATGCCACTATTAATCTGATCATATATTTACCGTTTGTTCAACACCTACTATGTGCTAAGTAAATGACGTCCTTTAATGAGACAGTTATGGTATCACAGAAGGGACCCTATACCAGGCGTCAGCATCCCACAGGCCACTCCTGGTTCTGTCTCTATCAGCCGGCTTATCTGAAGCATGGATTTTGAGCCACCTTCCTCACTCACAAAATGAAACTGACATTTACTCACAGGATTGTTGAGTGAATTACAAGCATAATAAATATGAAAATGCTTTTAAAAAAAAAACCTCCAGTGTTTTAAACAGCTTGGTAGCACACCACAAGTCTTTAGGGTTCATCTTGTGACTTCTCTGCTTTTGTAGGCGAACAATGGTGTCTTGGATTTTTACACTCTAATGCCATATCCATAGCAGCTGCTGTTGACTTCAGCATCCAAGTTAGATTATCGTACACAGTTTTTGATGGAATTCATCCCTCCACCTAACTTAATCTGTAGGTAATTTAGTTTGCTGCCAGGAGAGGAAAGTACATTTGCTGTAAACCCCAACTCCAGGCTGCTGGCCGGAAAATTCTGTGTGTTTTGTTTATTGCTTTTGTTTCATATATAATGTATATGACTTCAGGATGATTCGTTCAGGGAAGAGAACGTGAGGAGTACCCTTGTATCTAGAATCTGCTGAATGTGTGCTGTAAAAGCGTCACTTACTCCTGAGTTACCCAAATCAACTTGGAATAACGAGTTATTCTCCAGGGGCTATTTTCTCTGCAAATTTATGAGTTGACAGTTCATGTTTCTCTTTTAATGATACATCCAGCGATAGGTGTTTTCTGGGCTTTACCAAAGCCTAGCGTTTTCTCCATTTCATGTTTACGAAGCCAGCTACAGGTCTTCTGAGTTGAAGTTCTCCAACTTTACAATGCAGGAGAAATGAAGATTTGCATCATCAGCCTTGTCTATCCTGATACCTGGCCACATGACAAACTTTGTCATCTCACTGAACCTGCTTCCCCTGTCTATCAGAAAAGTCCTATTCACCTGGTCTGAATTCATCACCTGTACCCCCCACCTTGCCCCCAGCAGCTTTGACTCACAACCAGAACTTACAACAACAGATCATCCAGGAAGGTGGATAAACTTTTGTTCTTGACTAGAGCGAACTCCAGTTTGGATAAACAGGCTTTGAATTATTTATTCCCCAAATCAAAAAAGCTGATCTTCTTTTTTTGACATATAATTTAACTATGAGGGATGAGGACAAGTTGGAGGCAGTGTGTCTATGTATGGCATAAATACAAATAAAAGTTCAGTCTTTAATAATATGCCAGTGAAGTTAGCAATTAACACTTTCACCAAAAGTAATTCAGATCAAACTGAACCTGAATCAGCCTCTCAGGTGATATCAGGAAAGTACAGTTGACTGACACCCAAAATGATGGTGGAGGAGTGTATGTCTTAAAGGTGTAACTTATCCACTGATTTCCTGAAGTTTCATTAGCAATCACATGAATGACATGTTGTGTGTATCAAAACACAAATCAATGTTTTTCCCTTGCTAATATATACTGATTTCTTTAATATGTAGGTCTCTTAATGGTGGTGGCACTTGGATGAGAGATTGTTAAATCTGTTACAAAGGAATTGTTTAGTTCTTCAGCTTTGCATAGGCAGGGTGATTAGACATACTGGTCTATCGCCTCGATGTATTTCCCTTCACTGGGTACCTTTACAATAAATGACTATGAGGACTTAACCTTCCGGAAGAACATTCTCTGCTTAATACTTAAGAGGGAGGTCTTCTTTCTACTGTACTTTGAATGGAGACTCATTCTGCAGTTTGCCCATCTCGCCTGTGCCTGAACTGCCCTCAAGGAGCCGAGGTCCTGGTGGGGCACTGAGAAAGCATTGGCAGGTGACACAGGCAGGCCATCATTTGGTTACCATCAAGGGACCAGAAAGGACAATATAAGGTGCCAAGATACATAACAGGGGTGACCTCCAGAATTTCCAGAAGAGAAGTAAATGTTAACTGACTGTATTCCCTTTTGATTAGGAAATAGGAGCAATCTGTGGCTTTTGCCTTGACACTGGGCAGTTTTTGTGTCCTTTAGGAGAAAAAGGTAGCATCTTGGTGATTTCATTCGTTGAAGCTTAACTTGCTTCAAGAAACAGAACTCATTAGAGGTTACTGCCTCTCCAGCCCTTAGAGGGGACTCACAGGGCCCTACGGAAATATCTTACCCAAAGGAGATAAATATTCTAGGAGAATTACCTGTTTAAAATAATCCTGTCTAGAAAAAAAAAAGACATATATAAGAATATCCATTGGAACATTTTTGCTATTGCAAAAAATTATCTATAATTAATTTATAATGGAGACTTGGCTTAAATGCATGAAATTATACCCATAGACTAAAATACTATGCTGCCATTAGAAAGAATGTGGAATATATACACACTCAAATGTGGAGGAGGTTCCAAGCTATTAAGCAGAAAAAAAAAAAAAAAAAGGCATGAGGCAAAACAATATACACAGACTGTTGTCATTTGCGCACCAAGAGAGTAAGTGCAGACACAAGTCCTGGCAAATGCATAAAACACCTCTGCAGGGAGGTATAAGAAACTGGGGATACATAAGAAACTGCCTCTGGGAGAAATTCAATGAAATTTGGGGTCAGAGTTTAGAGGAAGCTTTGCTTTCTCTATACTCTAACCTTCTATACTGCTTGAACTTTTTTTTGCCATTTTTAAAATAGAAATGTAGTTAATTTGCAATGTTGTGATAGTTTCAGGTGTACAGCAGTGACTCAGTTATGCATACTATATACACACACACGCATATACACGTGTGTGTGTATTCTTTTCCAATTCTTTTCCAGTATAGGTTATTACAAGATACTGAGTAGAGGCCCCTATGCTATATACTTGTTGCTTGTGTGTGTGTGTGTTGCTTACCTATTTTATATATGCTAACGTGTGTATGTTAATCCGAAGCTCCCAATTTATCTCCCCCCACCTCTGCTATCCTCTTCAGTAACCATAGATTTGTTTTCTATGTATATGAGTTTGTTTCTGTTTTATACGTTCATTTGTATAATTTTTAGCTCAGTTCTTTTAAAACCACATGCCTGCCTTAACTTTTAATGTTTTTAATGGTTAGCAAATAAACATTTAAAAGCTGAGATAACTTATTTTTAAAATAACTATCATTAGTTAAAATCAAGTACCCAAGTAAAAGGAAAAATAACGTTTTTAAAGTATGCTTTTATACCTAATTTAAACAACTCTGATTATTGTAACTTTTCCAAAACCATAGTGCACTCTCTGAGTAAGTTCTGGGAGCTCAGGAAAAATTATTTGCACTGAATCGCCAAGCAGTTAGCTCCTCCAGTCGTGCAGACAGAAACGGCACCCAGAAAGTAGCCGTGTTCACGGAAAAGGAGAAAGTGAAAGAGGATGCCACCCTGTGACCTCTGGCAACAAATAGTGTTCAGTGTGAAATGGGCACTAATAGCACTTTCGGTGCTGAAACCCTCTGAGCTAGAGTAATTAGGACTGTAAGTCAGATTTGGGATTTTTCTCTGAGGTTTCGCGGCTTATGAAGTCAGCAGAACAGGGTTGTTAAATCATAGCCTCGTACCAAGTCAAAAGGATTTTTCTAAACGTAGAAGACAGGGAAAATGCAAGCACCAGCTGAGCAGTCCTGTGGATGAGGCGATGAACCCATCCCCAGCACAGCTAATGACCTGTTTTAGGGGCACAGCTCATATATTCCAAGTAACAGGGGGGAAAGAATTCCAAATAGCTTAACATCATTAAACCCAAAATGCTACTGGAGCCTTCCTCGGTGGCCTCATAAAATACCTTATCCAAGTGGAGAATGGATATGCTTGCTGTAAATCATGGAAAGTTTATGCCACCCCAGATGCAAACTTTACACTAACTTGTTCGCTCTGGGGAAGGTTCACAGGTTTGCTTTGTTTGGGGGTTTGGCTTATTTTTTTTTTTTTTTTAAGCAATAATAGTCTTTGTAGGATGGCTGCCGTGTCAGCATTTATCTTGAAACTCGTGGATATGAGTTCTGACTGGAGTCACCTTTCTGACAAGTGTTATTGCGAGTGTGTTTTATATCCCTGTTCAGAATGGTGTCTAATGATAATGCCCTGTCTACCTCGCTGCTTCACACTAAATTATAGATGCCACGATGACAGGGCAAACTGCATCCGAGCACAGAACTAGACTCCTTCTCTGTGATGTCAGTGCCTCCACCCTTCTGTGCCTGGAATTAAAAATGGGGAAGCCACGATATGCAAAACATTTGTGCTTAAAAATAATGTTCTGTCAGTTATTAAACAAGTGATATTTCATTTAATCAGCTCAAGGGATTATTTTAAATGAAAAGGCAGAGAGGATGATTTTATTAACACATTCCTGCCCTAGAGTCCTACTGTAATAATTCTTTACCTGCCTAAATTAAAAAGTTATCATTCAGTCTGTCTACGGGAAAAAGTTCTGGGTGATTGGATTTTATTAGTTCTTTGATTTTCAGTGCCTCACAAATGGAGGTAAAGGCTGAAAAGCTTATCCTATAGCAGTGAGAATGTTTTAGCTACTTAATAAATTACCCCTTCTCCAGACGGTGATTGTTCCAGGACTTATAAAGCAAGTGTGTTTCTGAATACAGGATTTTATCAAAATGGGGTCCGTCTGACCGATCCACTTATATATTTGAACCTCCCTGCAATTCATTCCACTGCTCTTGTAACTATCATGTGAGATTTAGCTACTATCCAAAATATATTTCTAAATGTAGTTTAATTGTCAATTACATATAAAGCTTTATGCAAGCATCTGGAGAAAGAGGAGAGAAAGAGATAATAATAAAATCACATTTCTGGCCTTAATGGGGCTTCTAGGCAAGGCACCCGTCTAAACAAAGAATACAAGGGAGTCAGTGAAACAAAGGCTGGAGGAGAAAAGACCCTGACTCCAAGGTTCAAATACCTACCCTGCCCCAGTGTAACAAGCATAACCCTTGAACACCTTTTGTGAATAAGGTGTTTTATGGTTTATCAAGTATTTTCAAATACAAATTATGTTCGCTCATTTACTTCCAAAACAGTCCCGTGAGATTAGGAGTATTAGTATTTCCATTTTACAAGTGAGAAAACTGCAGAGAAATAAATAGTTTTTGCCTGATCTCGTATCTCATGATTTAAACCTGAACTTCAAAGTCTTTTCTAATTATTATAGCCAAGATTGCTGACCCGGGGGTCTGGTTAGTCATCCCGCGCCAAGAGGAACCCTGTGTACCAAACAGTGTGTATGGATGAAAGTGCGTTGTTCTTGGGAAAGAGTTTCCTCAAATTCTCAAAGTAGGCCATGATTCCAAGAGAGAATAAGGATCACTGCTTCTTTAGAAGCTTTCATCAGTTTTCCTCTCTGGCTTTTCAGGAATGGCACTAGGTTGGTTTTTTCCTTGGAGAACAGCGGAGATGCCATGAGATCCAGTTTGCCTGGTGTTTAGACACAGCTCCCCTGCCAGCTGCCTTTAGTCTCTGATTTCTACATAGAGGGTGTGCAGCAGTCCCTCCAACACCTGTCCTTCAGTTATTGATTCCTCCACGTGAGCATCCGCTGGTATCCACAGTGCTCCTACTGAGTCAGTCTCTACCCCAGAGGGACAATGTAGAAGCAGGTCACTAATTTGTTCTTGCAACCCAAATTCTGTGTGCATAGATCTCTACCAGATGCTTTGAAGGACATAAAGACGAAGAAGAAATGGAACTTACCCTCAAGGATCTTAAATCTAGAAAGAGAAGGAAAGTGCAAGTGTTAGTCGTTCAGTCATGTCTGACCCATGGACCGTACCCTACCAGGCTCCTCTGTCCATGGGATTCTCCAGGCAAGAATACTGGAGTGGGTTGCCATTCCCTTCTCCAGGGGATCTTCCTGACCCAGGAATGGAACCCAGGTCTCTTGCATTGCAGGAGGAGTCTTCACCATCTGAGCCACCAGGGAAGCCCAGAAAGAAAAGGAAATTGGAAGCAACTGTGAAGAATCAACACTAAATTATGGCGTAGTAGGAAGAACGCAGGTCATCAAAGGTGCAGCCTTCTACAGGGGATGCAAAAGTAAATACAGGAGAACTTTCTGGAAGAGTACTTAAAAGGAGTATTTCCCATTCCTTTCAGAGGTAGTTCTCTAGAGGAAGTCCTCTATTTCACGTTAATTGTCCCACTCCTTCAAATTCTTTTAAAACATGCAAGTGGTATTGGTCATCTGGTCTCTGCTCCCACCCAATATCGGTATTTATCCTTATCCCTTGGGCAGAATTATCTTGGCTATATAAAGGAGGAGGGAATTCAGCCAAAAATGCATTTGGTGGGAGAGTGGCTTTCTGTTGCATTTGGAACATACTCCTATCATTTTCACTCATTTTCAGTCCTTTTGATGGATCTCTCCAGTTGGAAAGAACTCAAAACCAATTTCAGTGCAGATGCAAATAATCCTAACAAATTATTCTATAAATACACCACAAATAGCAATACTTTTTGAGGTTAATTGCTCTTACTTATCAAATAAGGAAACTGAAAAACAGCTCTGTCCATGTGAAGAGAGTGGATTGAGTCTGAATCCAGAGATCTGTTTGGTTCTGGTGAACACAACTGTGCTGCCTCCAAGCTCAGAGAATCCTAACTTTCATGGGGCTAGCTCATGCTACACAGGGACGGGTGCTGGAGAAAACTCCTGAGAGTCCCTGGACAGTAAGGAAATCAAACCAGTCGATCCTAAAGGAAATCAACCTTCAATATTCATTGGAAGGACTGATGCTGAAGCTCCAATACGTTGGCTACCTGATGCAACTCACTGGAAAAGACCCTGATGCTGGGAAAGACTGAAGGCAGGAGGAGAAGGGGACAACAGAGGATGAGATGGTTGGGTAGCATCACCAACTCAATGGACATGAATGTGAGCAAACACCAGGATATGGTGAAGGATAGAGAAGCCTGGTGTGCTGCAATTCATGGGGTCACAGAGTTGAACATGACTTGGCAACTGAACAACAACACAGGGACTTCTATCATTTTTTTTTTTCTTTTCAGGAGGAGCTGGAATAATGTACTTAAATTCAGATAAATGTTTACAAACTCATGACACAGACACACTTTTATAATTCTTGCAGTCTAATGGATACATGTATATGTATAGCTGAATGCCTTCACTGTTCATCTGAAACTGTCACATTATTAATCAGCTATATCCCAATACAAAAGTTAAAAAAAAAAAAAGCTACCAGCCAACAGACTGTAAGGGACTCATATCTTTTTAAAAGTAATCTGTCACTTACCAATTCCTGCTCTAGATGTGTGTGTAGGAGGTAAAGGAGGGCATGTGATGGGTTGGAGACAGAGACCTCACCCTGACTCTCATTAGCAGAGGAGAAATGAGAGTGGCCCCAGCTTTCTGAAGGGCCAACTAGTCAAGTTACAACTCTTGCAAACCAGGATTGAGAAAATGGGAGATGGAAGTCCATGTAACCTGTCTCTTTTCACTGAAAACATTGCCACAAATTGACAATCCTGTGGACACAGTATCAACCCCAACATTTCCACTTATACCAGAAAATGTAAGTCATATTATATGGCCTCATCTATGTCAAGCTTCCTGACTAAATTAAGACATTCAGTTTTATATAATAGATAATAAAATATAAACATCATCCTGAGACAGCTTATTTTCTTTGGAAATTGCATCATATAGAGGAAGGATGGTTCAGGACTGGGATAGAAGAATTCCTGTACTATTTAATGTAGAGCTTGTAAAAAAGATGGTGAAAAGAGGCATGGTTTTAATGAAGAGTATTATGACATTAAAAATTCTCCTAGCCTTAGTTCTTCTATAATCAGAGGAGTGACTTTCTAGAGAAGTTATAACTGTTAAATATCCACTAGTATTCTGTATGGGAGGCAGTAGAATACAATAATAATATTAACAATGGTAATAATAGCAGCCAATAGCCCATGAGAACGACCTATAGGCTAGGCAAGGTACACGTATTCTCTCATTTAATTCCCACCAAACCCTGTGAGGTTATGAACCCCATTTTACCAACGAGTGAAAAAAACTCAGGAAATTTAAGTACCTGATCCCACAGATACACACCAAAAAGCAGTGGGGCTCAGATTTGAAAGTGGTGCCCTGACCCCACAGCCCAAGTTCAAATCCACCACCCTGGATCAAGGGCAGGGCTGACTTTAAGGACACGTTTGACTTTAAGTCTTGTCTTGGAGCTGGATAACTTTGGACAAGTTATTTGACTTTATTTTTATTGAAGCACAGTTGATTTACAGAGTCAGTGACTCGCGTACACACGCACACATAGACAGACAGAGGCAGGTACAGATGGATTCTTTTTCAATTTCTTTCCCCTTACAGGTTATTACCTAATATTGAATATAGTTTCCTGTGCTATACAGGAGATTCCTGTTAGTTACCTATTTTATATATAATAATGTGCACATGTTAATCCCAAACTTCTATTTTACTTTCTTAGCCTCAATATCTTTATCTGTAAAATTGATATAATAATGCCACTGTGAAGGATCATGGGAGGATGAAAGAAAACTCTGTAGAAAGACACAACGTAAACACCCATATTATAGCCCATTACCTTACCCACAAAAACCCACTCAATAAAATCTAGTGGGTTTTTAGAGGGGAAAAAAGGGAGACTTGTGATAACAAATTGAAGTGACCATTTAGATGGCTAGTATAAGTTTTGAAAGTGTTTATATGTATAAATTATAATTTGTATACATATAATTTTGTCTCTGCAGATTACTTCACTTTTTCATTCCAACTATTAATAGAACTTTAGTTGAAAATTAATTGAAAAGCTAACATGGGATTAACTGAGCCGATCACTCTCAGAACCTGGAAATTGGAGGTGCAACTCTGCTTGTGGTTAAGACATCATTTTACTTTTCCACTACAATGGATTGTGTGTTTTTTCAAAAAAAAAAAATCTCAAATATAAAAATAAAAAGTAGTTCATGCATAAAGCATGATGCCCTGAAGCATATTAGATCTGTTTATCTCTTTGTTTAAAATGAATGCTACTTGGTGTAGTTTACATAACATGGCAGGGATCAGCTTGATAAAGTGTTTATATCACCTGGGGAACATGCAGGCTCATTTCCTCAACACCTTTCCACATGACTAGCTTGCCAGCAAGTATAACAGCAAACAAAGTTTTAATAGGTCAAGAGCAGAGTAACTGCTCACATTAACAGGAGGGAAGAGAGGGGCCCGACGAGCGCCCAGGCTAATACCTGACACTTGCAGCACACATTTTTGAATGCTGCTTAGTGGGGAGTTTAGAAGGAAAAGCTTGCATAAAAGCCTGAGATTACTCACAAGCTTCGGGGAGAAGGAAGAGGGGAAGCGCAGCGGCATCACTATGCGTGCACGCTGGAAAAGGCGGCGCACTTTAAGGCAGGTGGCTTGTAAGCCATTCCTCCGTTGCTGGCGGCTTTAGCAGCTCACAATTAACTCCATTATTAAAGTTTAAGGACTGACTGCATCGCTGCCATTTTCTTTGAAGCTGTCCGAACGAGAGAGGCTCTCATTTTTATTTGCTTGTTGTCTAAGAGAAGCTGCTACTCAGAGGCTGTATTTGTCATATCACATCAGTTTTGCTGAAAGCTGCAGCAAGACAGATAAACATATGGATCCATCTTGGAACCTTTTTTTTTTTTTTTGCCCACCAGGAGGGGATAAAAAGTGGAACATCTTTTTTTTCTTTCTCCTTTTCTTTCTTTGCAGCTTTGTCTTCCTTGGGCAGTGTGATAATTTATGAAGTTAATAATATCTATAGAGTTTATAGGCCCCCTTTTCTCCCCAGAAACATTCACAATAACAAGTTTCACTTAAGTTTTAGGAGCGTTCAGATGAACAGTTGTGTAGCTAACCCTGACTTTGGCAGCCTATAAATGACAGTATACTCAAAAATGTATTATCCTTTCTACATTACCAAGAGGGAGGCAAAATCTGCCACTGTATTTAAAGAGAAGAATGGACAGACTTCCTTTTGTTGCCGAGTCCATGTCTTTTGTGAGCATGCTATAATTGAAGGCCCTTTAATAACACAGGGTGTGGAAAAGCTGTGTAGAAAAAAAAATTGGGACTTCCATGTGGCATGTTCCTTGGGTCTTACCCACTGTAGCAAATAGGAAACTTTGTCAATATGTATCCAGGCTCCGGAGGGATACAGATCAGTAACTGAATCATAGGTAAATAGATAGATTAGATATGGCAGTGGCAGGAAACGCATGCTGAAAAACAAATCCACAAGAACAATTTTACAGAGCCTGCCTTCTATTTTCATAAGGCGACTAAGCCAAATAATCTGACAAGGGCGGAAATCAAATCATCTGTCAAGTTCCTCTACCTTTCATTTATCACATAGTTTAATACCGTAATGAAAAATAGCAAATGAAAAATGAAGTGAATGACCAATGAAAAATGCATTCTCTGAGGATACACTAATGTGTTATTAGCCTAAATCCTCCACCCCTGTATACACATCACTGCTAGGGCAGGCCCTGTGGTCACACCACCTTTTTCATTCAAGTATGACAAACCCTGGGATGGCTAGCATTGTGACTGGGAGAGCCCTCAATACATAAAAGCGGCCCTCCATCCTTTAGTCTTCTCAGGTTCCTACCTTTTTTTTTTTCATTCTTTCTTTACATCAGAATCTGAGCTAGAACAGGGTGGCTGGAGGTAAGCAGAAGCCCAGTAATTTCAAATTCTGCAAAGTAACAGTGGGAAGAGAAGATGAACTGTTGACTATATGCCAAAGATTGACCTTCAGCATCCCTACCCAAAGTAGGGTGGACCCCATTTTCACAACTCAGGAAGCTGAAAATCAGAGCAGTTAATTTGTCTAATACCCAAAAGTGGTAGAAGGAGAATCTGGACCCAGGCTTGTGTCTTTCTCACTGATCATGCTACTCCTCATAATCCAAGAAGATGGAACTGTCTCACCAAGAAGATGCTAGGGTACCCACGTGGGGGTACAGAGAATGACAAGGGACTTGGTTAATGGCCTTCAATATAAAATCAAACAGTGGCTAATATGAATATTTACTGAGTACTTACAACATGCCTAGCATTTTTCAAAGTGCAACATTAACACGTTTGATCCTCAAGATAACTCTAGGAGAGGACTATTCTGAGTGCCGTTTCTGGCTGTTGGACCTGAGGCTCAGAGAAGTCAAGGAAGTCACCTTAGTAAACAGTAAAGCTGGGAATCCATGTGAGCAGCTGGCTCCAGAGCCTGCTTCCTGATTACCACCTCAGCCCCTCCAGCCTAAGGACCAGGAGGGAAATGAGAACTCGCCTGGGGCAAAAAGGGTATATGGCCACCTGATGGTCTATTAGAAGAGAAGGTTATCATTAAGAAAATAGTTCTACTAACAGCAACGAAATCACTCCATTGAAATAATACCACCCACTAAAATAAAATACCATTCATCTTCAATCCTCCTGTCCAAACAGTGCAAGCTTGGGGAAGAGATAACATTTATTTTATACACTTGGTACAGTCGAACAGATTGTGGGTACTCAAATCAGTCTCTTGCTCCTAAGCCCAGATGATTAATAAGGCAGAATATATTTCTTTCTAAAGAAGCAGAGGAGTTGATTCTGCTTTAGACAGTATGTGCTATTGAGCCGCAAACCAGAATTGACCTCAGCATAATTAGGTTGGACACGGCGGAGTGAGGACTTGAACACAAATCGTTCTATTTTGACAAGCAGGATTCAAGAGCAGCTGCTTGCTTGCTCTCTCTCTCTCTCTCTTTTTTTTTTTTCCAAAAGGAGGATGATGATTATTTAATATTTGTTGAGTGCCAACAGTGTCCTCAGCACTGCGCAAGGATTAGGAACTGGATGTTGGAAACTGCCTGAAGGGAAACGTTAGCAAATTAAAATCCACAGACTCAGCATGAAGGCAGCTGAGGAATACCTGATTAGAAGAAGACTCCACGCCCATCCCAGAACAACGAAAAAGGAAGCGATAAGGCGAGGAAGGAAAACCTGTATTGCTCAGATGGCAGGGATGCAGTGGGGTGGAAAAGTCGACTTTAAGAGACAGAGCGCCCACCAAAGTGAAGCTGATAGAAAGGAACAGAAACTTTGGCAGGCAAGATGGAGGGCCAAAGAAGGGAGAATAAATTCTAAAAAACAAAGACATCAAGGCAAATTATCAGCCTTTCTATGAGTCCTTCAAGAGAAGCGGCCCAGGAGGAAAGGCAGCCGCAGGTGGGAGTGTTGGGAACGGCGCAGAGACACACAGAGCACAGCTAAATGCTTGCCTGCGGGCGGGGAACATGTGGGGACATCTCTGGCCCACGGGTGGTGAGGGAAAGGGCATTTTGGGTGGTGAGGGTGGAGCTATGCCCCAGAGACAGAGATATCAAAGAAAGCTAGGGTGGGAATCACATTTCATTACCTCCCCAGGGGCTGATGCCCTCACTTGACAAGTCCTAGAGCCGCCAAAAAGGAATCTGACCGCCACCACCCCCATAGCAGCAGCTCCTACAGCTCTAAGCAGGCAGGTGTCTCCAAGGACAGCTAGCTAGGGGCTCACCTCTCAGCGAGCGAGCACGGTGGCATTCTGGAAAGAAACACTGCAATAGTGGAATCAGAGCAAATAGGAGAAGACTTAGAAGCTATGGAGTTCTTTGAAGGAGTCCCCAAAACCATGGATAAAAGAACTGGCGGGTGTAATGCATTCTGACTTTCAAAGGACTTTAAGAAAGAGAGAAAAGGGAAAAAAAAAAATAATAATCCTTGCAAGAGGCTATTAAGCAAAATTGGTAACCATGGGGCAAGTGTTAAAATTCTGTTACATCTTAAAAACTAGTTAAGAGATGGAAAGCAATGAGTGGGAATAAAAGGCCATTTCTTTCTGTAGAAAGAGGTTAATTGTGGGGAGCCCAGGGGAGAATGCTGATACTAGCTTTCTTCAGTCTTAATAACAACCTGGAAGAAGAAGATGAAAAGCAAGATGGCAAAACTTGTTGATGAAAAGGAATTATTTACGGGCATTTGAGTCATGGAAGAATCTGAGAGAGTCTAGAAAACAGACACATGGCAGTGGGGGTGGGCAGGGGAGGGACAGGAAAATTTAAGGTATTCCCAGCAAGTAAAAGTTCAGCTAAAGCAGGTAGAGGGCAATCCACCCCAGAAAGAAGAAGGAAAAGCCTAGATCACCGGAACAGGTCTCTCCAGGGCTAGGCAGTCTGAATGTGGTTGTCTGGAGTGCGGTTCTTTTGCGGGATTAACAGACAGGGGCGTTGGTCATTATGGAGATTAGCTTATCATCTGCCACTACTAAACCTGAGCTCCCCGGTTTTTCATTTTCTCTAGTTGTAAAATAAGGACAATAAAGGGGGCCTCATCTGTAGGAATATGCGGGGGAAGAGGGTAAGACCTGATTTGGGTGGAAAATTCCAAGTGAGACAGTGTTACCCCCTATATTTATTGATTGAATTAGTAGACAGGCCTCCAAAACACCCAAGTGGCTTTTGTATTCCATTCTACTGCCTGCCTTTGGCACATACTTGAAGCTCTTTTCTGTGCACAAAAATGCTTTATTTCTACAGATTGGCACCAAAGCATACCCTGCATGTGTGTCAGGCATTGTCCCCGGGAGAAAGGTTCATGAATAGGAAGTTAATCAGCTCCTTATAAGATAAATTCTAGCTATTTCAAATCTAAAGGCAATACTGTCCCACCCTGAAGTCCAGTGAATAACAATATCTAAGGGAGCCAGGAAGTGAATTCACACTCTTTATTTCTCACCTCACTCTCCCGATCCAGGCCACCTGGAGAGCAGAGCCCACTCTCTGAAAAAATAGGAGGGCAAGAGTTGAGGGTGACTTTGCAACTGAATTGGGTGATGTCAGAGAGGAACAGCAGAAGTAAAGGGAAGAGGAGCTGATACGGTAACATTTGCAAAGTACCTTCCAGTTTAAGAAGTGCTTTCATGTCCTTTGGTTTGTTGAATTCTCATAAAGACCTTGTTGTGGGAGTCCCACATCTCACCATTTCATAGATGAGCAAACCAAAACCGAGGCATGGAAAGGTTCATAATAGCTAATGCACAGAAGAGCTTGGCTCTTCTCTTGACACAAACCCATCCTCTTACCAAATAAGAAAAGGAGGAAATTGAGCCTGCCATTCTTCCATATTTAAATAACCTCATAGGCATGGAGATGCTTGATGCTTCTCATCCCTGGAATTTCCGTAGCCCCTGCCTGCACACACACACAGGAACAGAGGCGCCTGGGGAGCTATAGTCCATGGGGTCGCAAGAAGTCAGACTCGATTGAGCGACTCACACACATACACACAAACCCCAGCCCAGCCCAGCGAGCACTTAAGGGAAACGCAAGTGGCCGCCTGGACACCCTCAGGTGTCAGCCAGAGCAAACCACTGGAGGCAAGTTTACATGTCCAACATTACCTTTAGGAGGTCTGTGGGGATTGGGATTTCTGTTCGCACTCATATTAGTGATTTTCTTGGCAAATTTAATCTCTGCTAATTGCCTAGGAAGTCAAAAACACAATGAGACTTAATTGAACAACTTTCGGACTTTGGTGGCAACAGCAGAATTTCCTAGCAGAACACCAATTCCAGTCTCTAATGAATAGATGAATAAGCAGAATACAGGAACATCAGTAGTTCTCATATTTCAGATCAGAGTGAAACCAAGGTGGAGGGTGGACAGTCTGGGATGGAAGAAGTTTGTGGTGGGGAGAGACATGTGAGGAGCCACTGTTGGGCTTGAGATCTCATTTACATCATTTGGAGTTAATAGGGTTTAATTTGTGAATTACATAGCTTCTCAATCACTAGACTTATAGAGTCTCAGGAAAGCATGTGTGTTGAAATCACCAAACTAATATCAAATCTCATGGATCAAGCCCAGGCAGCATACTTCTCCAACAAGCCCTTCACTTGGGTGCTAGACGAGTAGAAAATAAACAGCTTAACCTCCTTGGTAGCACCTCGCTCCTGATTACTTTCTGTCATAAATGGGAAAAGCATTCAAACAAGGAATCCCCAAAGAAAAGAGAAAGAAGCCTCAAGTGTGGGAACTGGCCTCAAGGCATTGAACTATTGGCTTAGTGTCCCCAGGAAATTCTGAGGGTACAACTCTAGTACTAAATCTTATTCAGTCTAGGCTTCCATAAAACAAGTGATGGAAGCCAACTGGAAATGCTTTGAGGTTCCAGCAAATAAGATGTAAAAATACTGAACCTCTTTTATAAATGAAATCTCATTTTCTGTATATACACATTATAAACAAACTTAGATCATCATGTGGGCAGATAGTCCAAGATCCAGAAACATCCTCAAAGTGTCAGGGTCCTCAGGACATAGCCCGACCTTATCCCACAGAATTTTTGGAACATCTGCTGAAATGTTTTGCTGGGAGCAGGTACGTGTTTCCAACTCCCTCACTTTCAATACTGAAGCTCCTCTCTATTATTATTATTTTTCTTTTTACCAGACAGGGATTTCTTGCTCTAACATATACATGCCTACACTGGATAATAAAACTTCCCTGATTACCTTACAACAGCACATTAAAAATTTACTAAGATAAAATTAATGTGATTTTAATAATATTGTTTTAATATACAGACTGTCGGGTGACAAGGAGAAAACTATTTGGAATTCCAGATGCAAGGTACATGCCTCTTTCACAGCCCCCTCCAAACAATAGCTGAACCGGCAGAGGGGCTTGTCTCTTCACATTCCTGAGAGGTGCCTCCCAGGGGAAATGGCTGAAGTTGGGCCCTTTTAAAATGTGACCGGACAGTACTTTTGAGACTATAATGTGGAGAACTTCCCTGCATGACAGGGGAACCAGGGCAAAGCAACACATACAGAGCGTTGTTTCCTGTACACGCTGCTGTGAGATTCAGCCAGAGAACACAACTTCAAAGAACCTTTTGATGGAGAAAAAATGTTTTCATTCGCCCGTTTTATGATACTGCTGCAGGATACTTACAGTTGATTTACTATAATGATGGGACCTGGCTACTGTCCCAAAGGAAAAGAAATCCTGCTTTTCTCCCGCCACATTGATTATTTGCAGCTAGAGGTGGGGACGGGCAAGTGGCGGGTTAAAGGGGAAGACAGCTGGAACGCGGCAAATAGAGATCATTAGACTCCCACCACGGTCATTTGCGCAAGGCCTGTGACCCAGGGCAGGAATGTTCCCATGGTCAGGTGCCTGCTCACACTGAACCCCAATAAACAGAGCAGACCTCCCACCTCTGTTGGGCTGTGGAGGATCTGAGGGGCTGGGGAGAAGTGGCAGGCTGGCTTCCACCCCATTGGGCAAAGACTCAGCCAAAGGAAGTGCCAGGACCCTGTGCTGACCCACTTCGGTCCCTTCCTCTCTGTTTGTTCCCAGGCAGAAGAGACACAAAAGCATCACTATGGCATGGTGGAAAAGTGAGAGAAACATTCTGGAAATTGACATGCAAATCAGCACTCCATGTAGTCCACTTTGTTCTAAAACTTCCCTTCCCTGAGACCTGGGAAAACACCCATCAGAAGAGGGACAGTGATGAGAAGTGCTTGATGGTTCTACAGCCAGAGTCTTCCCCTTTGAGGGGTGCTTTCTGTATTACCATTTTCCGGTCTGAGCTGGCGCAGGTAAAACTAAATATGCACCTACAAACGACATAGAAGCCAACAGCTTCAGGTGTAATAGATCTGTACTCTATAATAGCACACACGTGTCCGAGCGGCACCTTCTGTGAATGATCCTAGCAGCTCACGAGAGCCATAAGATGCAAACACACTTCACATCCCGGGTTCCTGAGAGAAGCCAAACATTTCAAACGGGCCAAAGGCCGCTGTCTCCAGAAAGCCGGCTCCTGCACACCCAGCGGATGCACAGCTTCATGCAAAAGGACACTCAAGTTTTAGACAAGGGTCTTAAGACAGAACCCCACCCGCCTTGATCACTGAATCACCGTCCTTTAAATCGTCACCGCCTCTGATGACCTGGAAGTCAGGCCCCTACCACTAGGGCCCACTTCATACGGTGCTCAATCCTCCAGGTGGTCAAATATCACCTACGAAGGAGAAGCTGCAGGATGTCTGTGGTTTAAGTGACGATGAATACTAGACCCTGGAAAAGCGAGGAGTTACAGTTCTTCTCCACTTGCAGAAGGAGACACACTGTGGGTGGGGATTGAACTGAATGCTCTGGAAGCTGGGCTCTTTATTAGGAAATTAGTGGATTCTCATTCTAATTAAGAAAAAAAGAAAAAAAAACCTACTTATACCATGCATCTCACCAATAGGAGGCTGAGTCTATGTTGCATGGGGTCCCGCACCATCGTCATCTTCTTCCCCTTGTGTTACCTCCTCCCCTCTGGTTGCTCCAGAGCCAGACCTCCCTGAAGTTGATCGGCCCTCCACTCCCTCGCCGGAGACAGTCTTTGACAGGAAAATCGAGTCACATGCTCAAGGCTCTGTATTCCTTTGCTAGATTTATCATCTACTCTCTCCCCAGGAAGATTATTTTAATTCAGTATCAACCTCATCCACTTAAAAAAGAAGATGTCCTGTCATGAAATAAGAAGCCCATAGGAAAGACAGTCCTAATTCATCCCGTCGGTGGCCCAGCAAGTTCATCAAAAACCAGGTTCTTCCCACCTTTCTGCTCTTGCCCCCACCGCAGCATATAAGCCTCGTCCTCAGCCTTGTTTCTCACTCATGTTTGTAGCAATCACAACGTCCAGATGCAGAGGAGTCTACAATTCTTTTATCTCTTTTAAAACTTCTCCCAAAAGCCATATTCAGCAGACATCTCCCAACTTCTCATGGTTGAAGTATACCTCTAGCAAGGCGGTCATCCACAGGGACATTGTTGACACCTCTCTTTCTCTGTCATCCCATATTCAATCTGTCGGCACATCCAGCCAGCTGTTCCTTCAGTAGGTCCTGGATCTGAGCAGGTCTCACACCTTCCCCACCATCCCCTCCCCCGGGGCTGTGGCTGTAGGCCCTCTGCTGGCGCTCGCGCCTCCCACCCTCCCCTGCAGCCTCAACACTCAGTTGTGATCACGCCTCAGCTTGACTAAACACTGCTGCATGGCTTTTGTCATCAGAGTAAAATCCCAAGTCTGTCAAGGCTGCATTCCTAATGTGGTCACATCATCCATCTCGTCATCTCTCTGCCTTCACAGCCTTATCACGCTCCTTCCCAAACTCTGCTCTAGTGTGGCTTCCTTGCGGCTCCTTAAACCCATGAGGCATGGACCCACCTCCGGACCCTTCTACAGACTGCTGCTTCTTCCTGAAACACTATTCGACCAGATATCCAAATGGTCACCATCTCACTTCACTCGTCCATAGTCAGGGACCACCTTCACATGGAGAGCTTTCCTGGCCACACTATTTAAAATTACGACTCTGTCTCCCTACAGCCCCTGTATTCCTCTCCCATCTCATTTTTCTCTGTCACATTTCCTACCATCTCACATACTATAGAGCTTACTTATTCATCTTTGAATGTAAGCTCCACTGGGGAGTGTTTTTACTTTTATCCCACTGCAATAACTTCAGAACCTAGAACGGGGACTGAAACAGCAGAAACTCATTAAGTACTTATTGAGTAAATAAATTCTAAAACCAGTTGTAGGCAACTAGATTCCTCAGTGGCTTTAACCAATCAAGATTCCTGCCTGGAGCTGAGCTTGCTTCCCCTGAATAATGCAGCTGGATGGAGGGAGGGAGGTACATGGGAGAGAGAAATACCAGGGTTGGGGAGAGGGGTGTGGGAATAGGGTGTTTTTAAGGAAAAAAAGGACAGGCAGAGTTTGGGGTAACCACTCAACAGTGCTAACTACACATTCCTTGATTTATTTCCCTTTATAAAAACAAGAGAGATAGTTAACACACTTAATCCTGAGTCAGGAAAAATACCTAGTCACTGATTCTATATTTCTCCCGCATTTTGTCACCTCAAATTTTGGGGTGCATTTTGCAATCACTGTTATGTAATCATGATTCTGTAATTGGCAGTTAATTTTTTCTTAGTGCTTCATCAAAGTATTGTAGTTGTTTTGTCACTAAGCCTTGTCCAGTATGAGGTCCCTTAAACTGATGATATCTTAGAGTCAGTGAAATCCCATCGTATCCTCTGAAACATCACATGCCTCTGAAGTTCGAAGTAATACCAGGGAAGAAAGAATTTTATCATCATTGTCCATAGACACATACGCTGACTGCTATTAAATAAACCAGTTTTAAAATCTCTCATGATCTCTCAGAAAACTGGACATTCTCTTTGTCTCTTGCCTTCTTATTGGGATGCTTTGATTTAAGATAATGTCTGAATGGAGAAGCTTCGTTCAGCAGTGTCATTTGACCCACATTGTATGTTTTTATAGCCTGAGCCAATTAGTTAAAGTGACTTTGACTATAATAGGGACCTGTGACATTCCTCAATATTATTGCATTAGTCACCCTGGAACAATTTCTGGCTTGTGTTTGTCATCTGGCTCTGACTGTGCCTTCTTTATCCTGATATTTATATGATCGGTTGCTGGCCTATAAAATAGTGACCTCTGAGTCCTTGAAATTAAGCCCTCCGCTTTTCTTTATTTCAGTAAGTCCTTGGCACTCAGTGGAACGGTGTGAATCACCTTTAATGTTCTGATTACTAATCAAGGGTTCTTTCTTTTTTCATCCTTTTTAATCTATATTAATCAAACAAGGGTTGGGTTCAGAGTCAAGAAACTGAGTGACGGAGTATACCTGGGCAAATCACTTACCCTTTTTCTGCTCTCATTTTTCTTCCTACACATGGGGAAGACTGCTCTAGATCATCTCTCTTAAATTTGTGCTAGAATGGGCTAGAGTTCCAGCCTCTATCCTAAGGCTGCTCTTCAGGAGGACTGGACCTCATTAGGTACACTAGTTTATCTATGAAATAAACTTAGATAAGCACTGACCACACACTCCTTGCTGCTGCTGCTAAGTCGCTTCAGTTGTGTCCGACTCTGTGCCACCCCATAGACAGCAGCCCACCAGGCTCCGCCGTCCCTGGGATTGTCCAGGTAAGAACACTGGAGTGGGTTCCCATTTCCTTCTCCAATGCATGAAAGTAAAAAGTGAAAGTGAAGTCGCTCAGTCGTGGCCAACTCTTCGTGACCCCAGGGCCTACAGCCCACCAGGCTCCTCCGTCCGTGGGATTTTCCAGGAAGAGTCCTGGAGTGGGCTGCCATCGCCTTGTCCGACAAACTCCTTGAGGGCAAGACAATGTCTCCTGGGTCTTTGTAATCCAACACTACATAGATGCTCCTTGAAAACAAGGGCAGTTATAGGTATAATTTCTTTCTGTACCCCCAGTGCCCTGCAGAGTATAAGTACCTCATACCTATTTACAGAATAACCGAATATCTGAACTATCACACTCCAGCCGCTATTTCCCCTCAGTCTTGACGGAAGCCATAGTTTTCCATTCCTTCCATGCCTTGTTTCTCTGATCTTCCCTGTCATGTTTTTCTCCTTTTGGTACCTCTACTTTTACATTTATTTCTTTCCCTTTTATTTTTCTCATTGGAATCCTGTCATTTTTCATTAGTATAAGTCCTAGTCTCCTTTTTTGTGGTAACATATATGTGATAACATAGAACATATATGTGGTATATGTTGTACCACATATATGTGGTAACATCTAACATGCAAGGGTACGGTTCAGTAGCACTAAGTACCTTCACATTGCACCACTGTTGTCACCATCTCCAGAATTCTCATCACCCTAAACTAAGCTTCTGTACCCATAAAACAAATGCTCCCCGTCTGCTCCTCCCTCTGAGCCTCTGAGACCCACTATTGGACTTCCCATCACTATTAATTTGCCTATTCTAGGACCTCGTGTAAATGGGATTCTACTCGCTCTTACATTTAAGGCTTTCCCCTTGCTCCTTCTGACCCTTATTTTCTCCAGCTTTCCCTTCTTGTTTTTGTTCCTTGAAACTGCCCTCTTCCCACCTTGGCTTCTTTTCTCTGTCCTTCTCTGTATCCTTAGTTGCACCTACTGTAGGACACTGCCTCAATATTTCCTTGTTATTAAAGTGAAAGTTGCTCAGTTGTGTCTGGCCCTTTGCGACCCCATGGACTATACAGTTCATGGAATTCTCCAGGCCAGAATACTGGAGAGGGTAGCCTTTCCCTTCTCCAGGGGATCTTCCCAAGCCAGGGATCAAACCAGGGTCTCCTGCATTGCAGGCAGGTTCTTTACCAACTGAGCTATCAGGGAAGCCCTTGTTATATTCACACTGATTTTTAGGTTCTTAATGCATTCTTTAATAAAATTGTTCTATTATATTTAAATAAGTCACAGAACATTTAAAGGCAGAAATATGACTCATTAAAATTTTTGAAAGCAGGTTTCTAGAAAGGGCCATCTCAGAAAATGACAGCACTAGAAAGTTAGAGAGGGAAGAGCAGTTGATGTAGTTAGTAGGGAAAGTTTTGCCTGTTTGGAAATCCTTGTAGGATTTGCATAAACTTAGAGGACTGTCAAATAACCTAAGCATTCTCTGGTCCCCCTCAGAAAGAAAAAATCGCAAAGAAAGCCAATTTCCTTAGGGGCAAAAGATAGAAAGGAATCCTAGAGTTCAGCTGCAAAGACAAACTGAGTCCTTCTCTCTGATAAGAAGCAAGATAGACCTTCTAATTATTTGCATTCAATACCAACTTTCCCTTAAGTCTCAACTTTCAGAACAGATGGAAGCAAACTCTCCTCCTCCCCCTACCCCCAATTTTTAGACACTCTTTTATTAAGCTTTAAATTCCTCTTTTTTTTCTGGGTGTTTCTGTGTGCTTTGAGAAGTTGTGGACAATACAAGCATCAGCCTTTTAAACACACAAACACAGTGCACAGAGATAGATATTAATGTAGAATAGTAAAGATACATCTCATAAGATCTAGAAAATGAAGTAAAAATTAAAATCGCTCCAAATTCCTAATATCCTTTTGCACACCATGTCAAACACTTTTTTGCATACACCGAGATTCTTTGAAATATGCTGCAGCCAAAATGAAAGTTAGAGATTTCTAAGTAAATTACAACTAATAAATCTAGATTTACTTTAAGCCATGCTATATAAGCAGCCATGGGTACTTTAGCATGCATGGTCATAGAAAATGGATCCTCCTTAAAATGGGAAAAATAAAAGAGCTTATATCTCAAAGAGTGTTGTGACAACTAAATTAAATGTGTATGTAAATCACCTGGCATTAATCCTAATTCCCTGTACCTCAGATCGGCAATGCACAAAATAAAATGGCTATTAAGAAAATCTAGCCTCTCACCCAGCATGTGGATTTAAAATTATAATGTTGCAAATGTTGGGCTACCTGCTTTTTGTAATGATTATATTTATTTTTTCAAAACTCCAAATATGAGTTAATTCACGCTTCTTCAGTTTTTTAGGCCTGGGGAAAGCACAGGTCATTAGCACATGAAGCAGAGAACCAGCAGCTGGTTTGCAAACTCAAAGCAGCTTTGAGTTGCAAGAATAGCATTCCTTTTCCTTCCACTCTTTTCTCCCTTTCTTTCCCTCAATATTCCAAAGTTCCTGTATTGTATCTTTTACTGCTGCTTGTCTGTGTAATTTGTGTTTTCTCCTGCCCTGAGTCCTTTGCATTCATCTTTTCAGCCCTCTGTCTCCAGTTTCTTTCTTACTACCCTCCATCTTTCTCCCTCCTCATTTTTATTCCCTGCTTAATTCTCTCCTCTTTTGCATTTGCATTTTCTCCTGTTCACATTTATTCTGTAGCACTTTCTAGTAAAACCAGTGACTGTAAAACTTTCTTACCATCTCACAGTCAGGTTCGTGATACCTACCCATTTCGGAAATTTATCACCCTAGAAATCTTTTACCCAAAGTCATGTTAATGATAATAGCACACCCGGAAATGTTGGTGAATGCATGAATTTTGAGAGCAAAATAGTAGCATGTACAGAGGCACTTTGCTTTCTTTCTGATATTACTCGGATTCACATTTGATGTGGGATTTCAGCACCAGATACCTCACAAGAATGCTGCAATGGTTGCTGTTCAAATTTAACTTAACATTAATCACGCTTTTCCTTCACGCGGATTTATTTGATTCTCCTAGCAGCCTCCTGTTGTAACACTGTGAGCTTCAGAGGTATAAGGTGTAGACGGAGGAGAGATACATGACCGACTTAAGATTATAGAGCTATTCGGTTGCTAAGCCAAACCTAGAACTCAAGCTTCTGAATTCCAAGGCACAGCCCCACCCCCTCGTGACCCCGCTGCTCTCCATGCTGTGGCATCATCCTGCCCAAGGGCACCGCTGTTGTGATTCCAGTTTAGGATCCCCTGCTCTGGAACCTGGGAGACCACTGAGCTTTCTGTCCATTCCTGTTCCTTGATCTACCCAATAATCCTAAACACAGACGTTGGAACCAGCCTGCAGAGATGTCAGCAATACCACCGATAACCATAAAAGCTGACATTTACTGAGGGCTCATCATGGGCCAAGTGATATGATCTACATGGATTGGTCTATGTATTCCACTGTACATGGCAATTTAAAGTGACTGCAACTGAGTTCTCTAAATACTACACATCCTACTGTGTATTTATCAAACATTACTAAAGCTGTTTTATAGAGAAAGCATATCTACCTATATGAAGGGAAAAGAAAAAGAATCAAAGTATTAAAGAGAGTAAAATGAATCAAAGTAGAATCCACAAATCTGGTCTCCAGGTCCTTTCTCTTTCTGCACTGAATCAACAGTCTACACCATTAACCTCACTGATGGACCAGTCCCAACCTAGCACTGAGCTAGTGACATAGGGAAGTAAATCTTTATATTTAAGATTGTCTTGGATGTTTGTTCTCGATATTAAAGGTCCTCTTGCCAGAGAGAGGCACTACCTCTCCTCCAAGTAGAGTCAGCCCTCCGTAATCTGCAGGTTCCACAGCCATGGTTTCAACCAACCATGCAAGGAAGCCTTGGCTACCAAGGGCTGACCGTACTCTGACATTTTATATAAGGGACTTCAGCATCCCTGGGTATGGTGTTCCCTGGAGGAGGAAGAGGGGCTCCTCCAACCAATCCCCCATGGATCCCAGGGATGACTGTATCTATAAAACCTCCCTGTAAGACCCTCCTATATGCCTGTGTTTCCTATTAGGGCATTGTCAGAGGATCAGCGCAGAATTGGAGGATGTTAAAATGAAAGGAAAATAAAGAAATCTCATGTCTAGAGGAAGGAATACTAGTACAATTAAGAGGGGGCAGTGGCAGGAGGAGGAATCTCATTACTGAATATAAATCCCAAAGAAAATAAAATAGTCCTGACAATAAAAATTATTATTATATTACAGATATGAAGAGAGAAAAGCGTGGTTCTAAGTTCACTGAGAAGTTTCCCTTCAGTCTTGAGTGATTCTTCTCCAGAGCCTCCCATGAGTGCAAGCCTATAATTTTAATTATATCTTGGCATTCTCATAAAGCAAACAGCGGGCTCGGGTAGTATTTATTACCTGTTAGAAAGACTACTTGTGAATATGCTTCACAAATTCCAACCACAGTGATCTACAATGGGCCTTTTCAAGGACAGAAGGGGTGAGTGGGGATGCACAGTGGAGAAAAGTTGCTCATTAAGGGAGGGCTTGTTATCCAGAAACATATAATTAAGGTGACAGTCCCAGCTTCTGTGACAGCCAACACTCTGATTGCTGTGTGGGTCAGAGATCAGCCCCGGCGACAAGATGTAGCCGTATTAGCGTGTCAGCGAGCAGGTTAGGAAGTAACTTACAGCTGCCTTTCTCAAGCACAGGACTGTCGGGCTTCGTTGTTTTGTTTTTACTGTACATCAGCAGGCCTGTGGCTTCTGAAGACTTTGTGTGACAGGTTAGGCATTTTATCCTTTGAGTAAACAGTAATCACGGTGTGAAGAAAGTGGGGCATTGGAGATTTGTCCTATTCTTTGAGAATTCCACTCTTCCTTTTTAGTTTGCTCCAAGGGCTCATTGGGGATACATATATTAAGCCCTTTAAATAGTTCATAATAAATCTTTGTCTCAGGCTGATTCTGACAGTTTTTTAAAGAGTCTTTTAAGAGAGAATCCTCAATCATTTGTTAATCCATGGGGTGATCTTCAGACTTCGGGAAAAAAATAACAGCCCGGGCTCTTGGGTAGTGAAAATACAATGTAGGAAAAAATATATAAATATGGAAAATCCCAAGAATGTCATCTTATTGAGATTACTTACATGTTCTGCATGTATCTAAATGGTTTCTTTCTTCTCCAACAAGCCAAAAAGAGAAAAGAAAATAATTGTCAAAATAGCAAGGGTTGTTATTGATAATTTTATGTTTTCGGACTAATAGGCATCTCCTAAAATGTCAGACTTTTAATTGTATAAGAGAATATTCTTTCCAAAGTAAACTAATTCTCTTGGCAGAAAGATCATTTCTTCTTTGCCCTTGTTTCCCCTTTAAGACTCCTTCTGTCTTCCCCTAAATTACTTCTATACACACTGTTATTTTACCTGGTTGGGGAGAGGCATTCCACTTTTAGAGAAAGGATTGTAGATGTTGGTTATTAGTGTCAACAAAAACAAAAACTTTGAAGGACAAGACATAGCTTTCAGAATAAAGACCTTTCTAGATAGGTTTTATATACTTTAGTTCCCATTTTTGGTATAAGCTAGGCTGTCAAGTATATTAGATGTTTATAATTTAAAGAATATCCCAGTATTTTAGCACCAAAAGAATAATATACAAAAGATAATATAAGAAGAAAGTAAAGGCAATATTATCTCCAATGTAAACAGTTAATACTAGACAGTCATTACAATACTTGTGCATTAATTGGACAATGAGTGGGAAATATTCTAAAGCTTCTCTGCAGAATAAAAAGAATGCTTGATCACAAGTGGTTTATGTAGAAATCATTTGCTATTCCAGGGAAACTGATTTGGCTGTATTTGGTTTGCTTGTACCTAAAGTGACTCAGGCAGAAACTAAAGAATGCAAGGCCTATCTCTGAGTAGGACAATAAGAGGGGCATTTCCCCCAGGTTTATGATTTGAACCTCTATGTCATTTCTAAAATGCAGGTTCTCAAGCAGTTAAAAAAAAAAACACCAAGAACTTTACTAATGACATGCAGTTTAGTTTAGTCACTCAGTCATGTCCAACTCTTTGAGACCCCATGGACTGCAGCACGCCAGGCTTCCCTGTTCATCACCAACTTCCAGAGCCTACTCAAACTCATGTCCAACGGGTCATTGATGCCATCCAACCATCTCATCCTCTGTCGTCCCCTTCTCCTCCTGCCTTCAATCTTTCCCAGCATCAGGGTTTTTCCAAAGAGTCAGTTCTTCACATCAGGTGGCCAAAGTTTTGGAGTATCAGCTTCAGCATCTGTCCTTCCAATGAATATTCAAGATTGATTTCCTTTAGGATGGACTGGTTGGATCTCCTTGCAGTCCAAGGGACTCTCAAGAATCTTCTCCAACACCACAGTTCAAAAGCCTCAATTCTTTGGTGCTCAGCTTTCTTTATGGTCCAACACTCACATCCATACATGACTACTGGAAAAACCATAGCTTTGATTAGATGGACCTTTGTTGGCAAAGTAACGTCTCTGCTTTTTAACATGTTGTCTGGGTTGGCCATAGCTTTTCTTCTAAGGAGCAAGCATCTTTGAATTTCATGGCTGCAGTCACCATCTGCAGTGATTTTAGAGCCCAGAAAAATTAAGCCTCTCACTGTTTCCACTGTTTCCCCATCTATTTGCCATGAAGTGATGGGACTGGATTCCATGATCTTCGTTTTTTGAATGTTGAGTTTTAAGCCAACTTTTTCACTCTCCTCTTTCACTTTCATTGAGAGGCTCTTTAGTTCTTCTTTTCTGTCTGCCATAAGGGTGGTGTCACCTACATATCTGAGGTTACTAGTATTTCTCCTGGCAATTTTGATTCCAGCTTGGGCTTCATCCAGCCCAGCATTTTTCATGATGTATTCTGCATATAAGTTAAATAAGCAGGTGACAATATACAGCCTTGACGTACTCCTTTCCCAATTTGGAACCAGTCTGTTGTTCCATGGCCGGTTCTAACTGTTGCTTCTTGACCTGCATACAGATTTTTCAGGAGGCATGTCAGGTGGTCTGGTATTCCCCTCTCTTTCAGAATTTTCCACAGTTGATTGGGATCCACACAGTCAAAGGCTTCGGTGTAGTCAATAAAGCAGGAGTTCATGTTTTTCTGAAACTCTCTTGCTTCTTCGATGATCCAACAGATGTTGGCAATTTGATCTCTGGTTCCTCTGCCTTTTCTTAAACCAGCTTGAACATCTCGAAGTTCACAGTTCACATATTGTTGAAAGCTGGCTTGGAGAATTCTGAGCATTACCTTACTAGCGTGTGAGATGAGTGCAATTGTGCAGTAGTTTGAACATTCTTTGGCATTGCCTTTCTTTGGGATTGGAATGAAAAATGACCTTTTCCAGCCCTGTGGCCACTGCTGAGTTTTCCAGATTTAATGACATATTGAGTGCAGCATTTTCACAGCATCATCTTTTAGGATTTGAAATAGCTCAACTGGAATTCCATCACCTGCACTAGCTTTGTTCATAGTGATGCTTCCTAAGGCCCACTTGACTTCACATTCCAGGGTGTCTGGCTCTAGGTGAGTGATCATACTATCATGCTTATCTGGGTCATGAAAATCTTTTTTGTATAGTTCTTCTGTGTATCTTGCCACCTCTTATGCTTCTGCTAGGTCCATACCATATCTGTCCTTTATTGTGCTCATCTTTGATTGAAATGTTCCCTTGGTATGTCTAATTTTCTTGAAGAGATCTCTCATCATTCCCTTCTATTGTTTTCCTCTATTTCTTTGCACTGATAGCTGAAGAAGGCTTCCTTATCTCTCCTTACTATTCTTTGGTACTCTGCATTCAAATGAGTGTATCTTTCCTTTTCTCCTTTGCCTTTAGCTTCTCTTCTTTTCTTGGCTATTTGTAAGGCCTCATCAGACAACCATTTTGCCTTTTTGCATTTCTTTTTCCTGGGGATGGTCTTGATCACTACTTCCTGTACAATATCATGAACCTCCATCCATAGTTCTTTAGGCAGTCTGTCTATCAGATCTAATCCCTTGAATCTATCTGTCATTTCCACTGTATAATCATAAGGAATTTGACTTAGGTCATACCTGAATGGTCCTGTGGTTTTCCCTAGTTTCTTCAATTTAAGTCTGAATTTTGCAATAAGGAGTTCATGATCTGAGCTACAGTCTGCTCCTGGTCTTATTTTTGCTGACTGTATAGAGCTTCTCTATCTTTGGCTGCAAAGAATATAATCAATCTGATTTCATTGTTGACCATCTGGTGATGTCCATGTATAGGGTCTTCTCTTGTGTTGTTGGAAGAGGGTGTTTGCTATGACATGCAGATGGAGTTTATTAGAAATCAATGCAATAATAAAATAGCAAAGTGGACAAAAGGACAGCTTACTGTTATAGATAGATTCATTCTCATGTAAGTTCAAGTAATTGAAGACCTAGAGCACAGGCCTCCATAAATACCCTGGGTCCCTGCCATGATACGGGTGAGCCGCAAACCAATGACAACGAATGCGGGCAGAGTGTTCTGCTACCAGTCAACAAGAAATATGTGGTGCCAGCCTTTAAAACAATCATTTGGCATTATAGTATATACCGTTTTGACTCAGATGCCATCTGATACAGTGCTAAAGTGTTGATGTTAAAAATGCCAAGTACGTCATTAGAGAGTTATATGCGAAGCCGGGAAGAGAGCAGTTAAGCAGTATCAACACATTTGCTTTGCATCCAGTTTGAGAAAAGGCTACTTCCACCCAATTTCACCATCACCCTTAGCAATAAATAACCTTTATATTTTAAACTTGAAAGGAAAAGGGTAATTCTATAGCAGAGCTAATTGCAAACGTTATAAATAGAATCATTATTACATGACAGCTTTTTTTTAATCCCCACTACTTGGGAAGACTGTGCGTAATCTTGAAAACAATATACAAATGACTTATCATCAAGCTCAGATATGGAAATGATGCCTGTACATTCACTGTGATGCCTACATGTATCTTAGCTGACCAAGACCATAAGGGATAGAGTCCTGTCTTCCTGGGAGCAAAGCAGGGTTACTACTTCTGCCAGGGGATTAGAGGGCTTTGTTTGGGTCCTGAGATGGAGCAGTGGTCATTGAAACACGCTGTGATCATAAGAGAAGGGAAACTTTGCTTAACTGAAGATGTCAAAAATAGATATTCATTAGCAAAATAACAGATATAGATAATTATCAGGTTATCTCCTATTTCTGGCTCCTCTAAATTATTGTAAAATATAAATAATGTTACTAAGCATAGTCTCCAATTAATAAACCTCAATTCTTTATCGATGATGGATTTAATACAGTACTTCAGAGTGAAAACATTTTGAAAAATAACCACTTCAAGATGTGCTGAAATAGAGCCATAATAAAATCAACAAATTCTAGCTGCCTTGTCAAATTCCTGTATGATAAAAAATAATAAATTAGCAGAAGACACTGGCTCAGGAGCCATTTGCGGGGACCTGTCGACCAGGCTCTATCCCCAGAACACACATGTTCACATGGGAAAATAAAAATCAGTCATTGCACTGGACCCATAACTGAGGAGACAAATTTTAAAAGCAATACCATTGCACCAATATTCACTTAGATTTTCAGTTACTGCTTGGCTTCTCTAACACTCTCCAGTGAGAAAGTTCCGGCCATTCTGAACTTTTTCTGTGCCAGACATGTGTGTCCCGAGCCAGTTTCCTGAATGCCTCCATCTTGTTTCCTGCCACCGAGGTGACTCTCACACCAACCGTTTCCCCAGTGCCACAGAGAGTCCTCATTCTTCCATGAGGAGGGATGCCAGAGTTAACCCACAAAAATACAGGATTCCCACTTGAATTTGACATGTACATGCAATATTTGTGCTGTGCTATGCTCAGTTGCATCCAAATCTTTGGGACCCCATGGACCATAGTCCCCCAGCTTCCTCTATCCATGGGGATTCTCCAGGCAAGAATACTGGAGTAGGTTTCCATTCCCTCCTCCAGGGGATCTTCCTAACCCAGGGATCGAACCCACATCCTGAATCGGCAGGTGGATTCTTTGCCAAGCACCAAAAAAACAGTCATTGTTAATCGAAAATTCACATTTTGCAAGGTGTCCTGTATTTTTACCTGAGAACCTTCATTAGGCAAACATCAACTGCCACCATCTTTTCCATGAACCCCACTTTCGCCTATTCATTTTTATTGAAACATTTCTTCCTTGAAGCCCACTACTCAGAACTCGCTCTGAACAGAGGCTATGATTCATTCCTCTACTTCTGACTCTCCCAACATGAAAGAGCATTGGTTATCACCTGGCACACCCACTGCCACTTCCCCACTATTTCCACCAATATCAGCACACAAACAACAACAACAACAAAAAACCCAGCATTCCTTACCTGTTCTCAGTGCTGCTCTCCATCGGTGATGCCCACACCTTTCATTGACTGACCTCAGTGGCGGAGGCTCATGCTCTGAGGTCTGTCCAGCCATCTCCACTAGGAGGCCACAGGTGCCAGCATCAGAGTTTCCAGGAGGGTTAACAGTTCCACACACATCTCCTTGACTGCCCAAGCTCAACAAGCTCATTTCCTGACTTACCTTTAGCCGTCTATTGGCACAGCCATTCCTTGACCTTTAACCATGCTTCGTTTTTAAAATGCCAAGTATCTGTTGGAAAAAACAGAGGAAAAGCTTTCTAAGGTATGAAAGCGACGAAAGTTACAAAGGGAAAAATGTATAGACTTCTCTATATAAAATTTAAAAACATTTTTGTATCAATGAACACCATAAAAAGAAGTAAAAGGCTAAAAATGGGGAAATATTTGCAAGAAATGTGGCAGAGATAGTATCCATAATATATATATATTACTAGTCACTAGTGTCCAACTCTTTTGCAACCCCATGGACTATAGCCAGTCAGGTTTCTCTGTCCATGGGATTTCTCAGGCAAAAATACTAGAGTGGGTTGCCATTTCCTTCTCCAGAGGATCATCTTGATCCAGGGATTGAACTGATATCTTCTGCATTCACAGGTGGATTCTTTACCATAGAGCCACCTGGGAAACCCTATATGTGTGTGTGTAGACACACACACACATATATATATCATTAAAATTGATAAGATAAAGAATAAAACTCAAGTAGAAAACAGAGGACATAAATATATGAATCACTAAAAAAAACTTCAAATGGCCAGTAAGTATTAAAACATTATTCAACATCATTAGAAATAAAAATGCCAATTAAACACATGAGATGTTTTTACATAATGCTTTTTAGGATATCTTCTAATTTAATATTTTTTATCAAGTAACAAAAATATTAAGATGGCAATTAATATGAACATCAAATATAGCTGATAAACATATAAACTGATACCACAACTTTTCTGAAAAACAAATCATACATATTAGCTTTAAAAAAAAAAAAAACTTATGCTCTTTGACCCAGTAATACCTTTTCTAGAAATCCACCCAAAGACATGATAAAAAAGTTGAAGGAAGACTAATTTCCAAGAAATTCATCACCATGCAATGGAATATTTAACAGTCAGGAAAAATAGTGTTTGAAAGTGATGTACTGATATGGACACATGCAGATACTATCAGTACTTAATTTTAAAGCTGCCTTACAGCCAAGACCATTGGAGCCCAAACATCGTGTTATTCCCCAAACAGTGTCTAATAAAAGCCCATCTATTACCACAAAGTGAGCTCTGACTTTTAACATTAAAAAATGTGGCAGATACTCAGGTATGGTCCTAATTTTGAAATAAATATATAAATAAATAATAAATTAGGGAGCAACAGAACATATTAATGTTAATAGTTTCTGGGTGATAAGGTAGCTGCATATTTCTCTTCTTATTTATACTTTCACATTATCTTCCAGATTTTCTATGAGCATAGGAAAAATATAGACATAGAACATGAACTTGTTTAAAAGCAACAAACAGCATTCTCTCCACTCATTCTGGGGACAAAGCCCCCCTTTACTGGCTGCCTTATGCATAGCACCATCCCTTGCCTCTCGTTCTCGCCTGTTCCCCACTTCACCACTCCCTCCTCACATGTTTGTCTCTTAACCCTCTGGAGTCCCTCTCTCTATTGCCCTTCCTTCATCCTAGCGGTATATGCTCCCATCTCTGGCAAAAGCCCACCGTTGAGCATGGCCTAGAGAGACTACAAAGCCATTATCATCGGGGCCCTAGAAAACCAGTGTGCTTAAATTTGAGCCATGCATCTTCTAACACTGTGTCATCTTGTTACTTATTTTCTATTAGTCCTACTTGCTTTGCCCACATGGGCTGCTCCACAGCTTTTTTTTTTTTTTTAAACTCTCAAAATCCTCTCCTTCTTGCACTTCCTTTATCTCCACAAACAACCTTTACTCTATTAAGTTGTTCAACCCTGTTCCCATCACCTTCCCCTCTCTCTTCCTCCCCTCTCTCCCTCTGCCACCCCCCACCTCAACTCACATCTTTTTTCTTCCTCCATTTCAGAGGCTCACCTCTCTTTCCCTGTTACTGATGCAGCATCCCTTAAGATTTAAATTATTCAATTAGCATTTCTAATACAGACAACTTTAAACTCAGTCCTCTCAATCAATAAACATACTCAAATCTCTTTATTTTCATCATCAATACTCACCAAAGAAAAGTATATCATGTATTTACTCAACTTTTATCCCACTTTTCTACTGCAGCTGCTCTCTCTAGAGATCCCCAAAGAAATGACAATGCCAGTATGTGCATCTGGGAGGCTCAACTCTCCGTCCAGTTCTTAGTAACACCTCCCTTAGGTTTCCTACAGGTTAAATTCTCATCCTTAGCATATCACTTATTTTAATTTTATACTAAAGTCCAAAGGTAACATTTCTAGAATTTTATCAGCACTGGTTCATATCTTTCCAAATAATAGTTTTCTATAAAGCTATTTAGTGATAAAGTTGCAACCCGAATCATGAGCCCAGAGGTGTGGCGCATTCACCCCCAATATCCACGTGAGTTAGTCTCCCGTGATCACACAACCCAAACGTGGCTCTTATCACTCGCCAGCGTCTTACCCTGCATCACTCTTCTTTATACTGCATTAATTACTACCAGAAACTATTATATATTTTCCCCTCCTCCCAAATGAAAACATTGTTATAAACTATCCCAGCTTGTTACAGATCCTCATTACACATTTACTGTAAATACCTGAACAAAGACTGAGCGAGCTATAACACCCAGTATGTGCTGTTTAAAATACTCATTGTCTTCAGGGTTGTATGCCGGGTAAGGGCCAGGAGTTTCAGGCATAGGCAAAAGATCAGCCTGTAACAACCTGTAAGGCGCCCTCTCAGTCCACACACCTACAGGTGGAGAGCGATACTTTGTGCATCCGTGGTTTGAATCACTGCCTGATTTTTCACCCAGTGCTGCATAACTGTTTCTCATCACATGGCACTGTTGTAGTTAGTCACAGAGCTTTAAAGCAATGAAAAGGCAGAATGCATATGTGTGTGTTTGCAAGTGTCTCTGTAACCAGACTCCTCTATATGACTCCTTTTGAAAATATGGTATGTCGACAACATCCGTGCCTGAGATGGAGATTTGGCCAGAATGCTAAGAAAATAAACATGGCAGTTCAACTCGATACTGGCAACCAGTTACTGCCCCATGCACAGAAGATTCATGTATATGAAATAGTATATTAAAGTAAACTTACAAAAGCAAAGAACAATCATTGCAACCATAATTTTTTCTTCCTCTTTGGGATTCTAATTTTAAAAGCATTAAAGAAGACAGCTGCTCATGCTGTGATATGCGCTAAACAGCCTGAAGGATGGAAAAAAATATATTTGTAGCTCATAATAACTATTGACCTTTCTGATATACAATGTTCTCTGTGTTAGCTATTCGGTTCTATCAACAGCGAAGATTGAACATGACTTTTTAATAGAAAACATGGGGTTTCAAGCTGCCTTCACAAAGGTGTTTATGTATTGTTATTTTGTTTTGTACTACAAAGACCAAGTCCTGATGCCCTTTGTCTGACATCGTGTTTGTCATTAAAAAAAGGAGGAGGAAGGAAGGAGGAAGAGAAAGTAAGGAAATAAAAGAAGGAAACAGAAAAGGAAAAAAAAAGCCTTAACATTACTGAGTATGTTTTATATGAGGAATTGGCTCGTAACCACTTTATAGTCGTGATAAAAGCATTGCCACACTCGATCCCATACGCAATACTGGTAATGGAATCCAAGAGGCATCCCGGGAGGACGTGCTATATTTTTCTCCCAGAATGGATCCCTCAAGTGGCAACATTTATAGGGAGTCTCCAGGAAGATTTAACGCCGTCGCCTGCAGTATTCAGATGTCAGGTGCTTTAGAGCCTGCCTGCTGCCGAACGGGTCACGCCGGATGTCATGCACACTCAAAGGCTATCTTTACAATACCCAGTTTTCCCCCTTGAACTTTCCTGATGCTTAGTAGTTGTGTACAGAAACACCCACTGGTAGCAGCTTGACTCCGACACTGTGTATATTTCCCCGGAGTGGTATCATCCAAACACCAACTGTGGAGCAGCAGGCGGCAGCTGAACGCGCTCCTCTCCCTCGGGGGACAGCCTCCCCAAGCAGCAACCCTGCCAGGCGCAAGAAGCCTGAACGCCAGCCTCATGCATTCCGATTCTCATCCCAGACAGGCAGATACTGCCAGGGAGCTCATGCTGACAGGTGGCATGGGTTCGCAGATTATTATTGTTTTCCTCTTCTTTTTTTTTTTTTTGGCGGATTATTTTTAACGTTACTTTGAAAGAAGTTTATTGCATCATTATTGAGCCACAATTATTTTCACAGCTATGCTCTAGAGTTTCAGTTAATGATTCATAAGTTTCTAAACAAAGCTAAAGACTCACAACTGAGTGGGAGCAGGAACCAGCCCTAATGAGACTTCAATAACTACGGCTTTTCCGTCATACTCCCAAGCAAGCACTGAAGCTGAGAGAGCTGATGGCTGAGCCAGACAGTGGAGGCTGCAATTGCATTTGCCTGACGTCCAAAAGCTGGTACAGCCTGGGTCCCAGGAAATAGTGGGCATTGCCTCCCCACCAGTGGCTGAGCATCTATGTACAGTCTACAGAGGCGCATCTTCCCCTTCAAAATTGCCCTGGCGCATGGTAGAGGACGGACCAACTCTCAAAAGACAGAGAACAAAGTTTTCTCTAATTCTAGGCAAAATCAGGCCAATCCTTTTTTGACTACCAAACCCACTGGTCCATGACTCTCAAAATAACAGCAGAAAATGCTTCCTTAGAGATGAATACAAGAAGAGGACATAATGATTCCCTCTCTACAAAAAATGTAAGATAAAATAAAGGCTTTGTGGGACAAGAAGTTTGGTGTGAGAGAATGAAGGGCAGGGGCAAAGTGACTAATTCTTCCTAAAAGAAAGCATCAGAATGTTACTTTATTCAGTATGCAAACTGAGTGTCTATTTACATAGAATGTAATCCTAGGTACCTGGGGGGACAAAGTGGGCTGGAGAAGGGCAGGGAATGGATACAACTAAATATAAGCAAGATGTCAAGCCTGCCTTTCAAGATGTCACAGTCTTGCAGATGACACTGTTGATAGCACCTTTTGCAAATTTCACATTAAAAAAAAAAAAATGAGTTGAGCATTTAGCTTTGAAAACACAGACCCCACTTACAGAAATCAGCACTACAGGTAGCTTTCCTTACACATGTGAATTCACCATGTACTCTGGGCAATGTATTCCTTCGCAAAATCACATGAGTTTTACTCATGCACATGTTGTCACATATCAAAACAAGGTCATGATTTTTCCAAAAAACGGTTCCACGTGGGTATTATATTATCTATCTTTGCATAACAAATCACCCCAAATACTTACAGACTCTTTTTTTTTTAAAGCAAAGATAGCTCACATAGTTTCTATAGGTCAAGAATCCAGTAACAGCTTGTCTGAGTAGTCAAGCTCAGGGTTTCTCATGAGGCTGCCATGGAGATGTCAGTCAGAGCATAGTCATCCGAAGACTTGACTGAGGAGGAAGGCCCACATCTAAGCTCACTCACGTGACTGTGAGGAGGACGCCTCAGTGCCTGTCTACACTGATCTCCCCATAGGACTGCTCAAGTGCCCTCACGACATGGCAGCTGGTTTCCATTAGAGTGAATGAGGCAGCAACAGGGAAGCCATGTTGCCTGTCATGACCAAGCTATACATCACCAAGTCTGCCACACGCTACTTATCTGAAGTAAGTCACCAAGTCTAGCCCACAGTCAAAGGGAGAGGAAGCAGGCTCCATCTTTCTGAAGGAGTATTGAAGAATCTGTAGCAGTTTTAAATTACCACAGCTGTCATCCTAGATAAACATAAAATCTGCTAGGGACAATTTCTGTGAGAAAAGATTTATTTTTACCATTGACATACTATTTTTACCACTGACCTCCTACTAAGTTGAAAGTGCTAGTCACTCAGTTGTGTCTGACTCTTTGCAACCCCGTGGACTGTAGCCCAGCCGGTTTCTCTGTCCATGGGATTCTACTGGGGTGGGTTGCCATTTCCTTCTCCAGGGGATCTTCCTAATCCAGGGATCAAACTCATGTCTCCCGCATTGCAGGCAGATTCTCTACTGAGTCACCAGGGAGGCCCTGCTACTAAGATGAGAAGATCTTATTAGATTAATGTCAATATTTAATGAATATTAGTTATTGAATATATTAAATATATATATATATATATTCCCTATGTGTTATAGAGAATCAAAGTTAGACCTGTCTCCACCCTGCTGCCCTAGCATAAGCAATAAAATGAGGATATAAATAAATGTAAGAACAGTATATTGGACACATCATGAACTTTGGAGTCAGACAAACAGGTCATGTCTCTGTGCTCTGCCACTGATTATCTGGGAGACTTGGACAACATGTATTTTTATATAATGATAAAGATTTGATACTTTCACCAGTCACTAGGGGCTAAGTCAAGCTGCAATTAAAAGCAATCCCCAAATTACAACAAAAGACTTATTTCTGTGAAGATGGGCTAAAGGTTCTGCCCCCTGTTGTCCTCATCCCAAGACCTAGGTCAGTGGAGCAGCCACCATCTTAAATGCTGATAGCCAACACAGCGGTGAGGGTGAGAAGGTAGGACCTTGTGACCAGCTCTTCTAGGAAACCCCACCCGAAAGCAACACATGACTTTCGTCTGTGTTCTTTTGGCCACAGAAAGCCACTTGATTAAAACTAATTTCCAAGTGGCTGAGGAGGTGCAGGGAACCTTTTGCAAGCAAAGAAATAACTTGTCACCTTCTAAAGTCCTAAAGTACTACATTTCTTTGAGAGTGAATGAGGCAGCAACAAGGAAGCCATGCCGCCTGTCATGACCAAGTCATACATAGCATCTAACAAAGTTAACGGCACACACCAGTCAAAGTTTGACTTTATCAAGAGAACTGTGAAATGGCCCAACATCTCTTCCCTAGTCCTGTGAAGGTCATTTTGGTTGTTTGCACTTTGTCCGGAACATTTCAAAAAGGAAAAGATTCAATTAAGCAGTGAAGTGGGGGAAGAGTATATTAACTCTGTATCTTAACAACTTAGTCCAATTCACACTTAAGGAATAACAGAGTTGTCTCAAAACGTAACTTTTCTTTCTCACTTCCATCATGATTTCCTAGCAGTTGAGGGCTCTGACACTAGTATGGCACAGCAAGCATTTGAAGTATGCTAAAAAGAAAGGCTGTCTTTATGCTTTGGCCTCATCCTCTTGCAGGAACCCCAAGGAGGGTCCCCAAAGTGCTCAGCATACACCTGGACCTCAGATTGGTCAGAGAGAATAGGATGGTTCCCAGCCATCTCCTTGCCTCCCACCTCGCCACTGCTTCCTGCCTCTTCACGATAAGGAAGCAGCAACTAGAGTGCCAGTTAGGGAATCATCAACAGAGGGGGAATAACATAGATATGCTTTCAGCATTATGGTGGCATTTGCCAACATAAAAATTATTACAACTTTTGCTATAAATTGTTCTGTAAATTTCACAAAATATGCAAAAATTGACATTTCAAGAGCTGAGATCATTTAGATTTATCTAAAAGTTGAGGCCCTTGAGATTCAGCAAAAGAGAATCTATTTCTTTATCTAGCTTTCATCCGTGTGGGTCTTGTTTTCTTTTTTTAGTTCCTTGTTTATAATTCATAGGTCACAACTGGCCATATCTGGGCTTTGACCACTTAATCCAGTTTTACCCATCAATTTCTCCTTTGTCTCAGGCAGCAGATATAACTTCTCTGCCCAATTTTTCTTTTTTTATCAGATCGTGCAGCAATCCTGGCCTGTCTCAAAAAGTTGACCAAAAAGCCTGTGATATACGGAAAGCACTCTAAAATGCTTTCTTGACATAGATTGGTTTCACAGTCTTTACAAAGCACCAGTCTTAAAGATACTTTTCTCATTACATTGTCCTCTCTCCATATCCACCTGGAACACACACACACACACACACCCTTTCTCTGTTCCATGCTACAATCATGTCACACGTCACCAAGGCCATGCTCCCTTGGTTCTCTCCCAGTAGAACGTTCATCCAAATCCATGCTTCTCACCTGAGACCCTTAGAAAGCTTCTCTTCTAAAACTGCTGCTCTTGTCTATCACATGCAGATTACGTCTCTTTACATGAGAGACATCCCTGTCAGAGCTGGGATAACCAGAGCACATTTGCCAGCCCTTGAGGTCACGTGGCCATGGTACGTGTGTACTGGGAATTAGTTTGTTAGGTGGCCTCTGAAAGGGCCAGCGTGGCAGGTTACCTCTGCCTCTGTCCTCAGAAAGCCATGTTAAAGCAGAAATCTTTATCAGAAATTAAACTCTTTTCTAAGTTGTCTTCTCTCCTTCTCCCTCACCGCCCTCCGCACCATACCCCCATGCTCTTGGAATAAAGCTTAAAGAGCAGTTATTATTTCTATTTTCAATCTAGATTTCACTGGGGCAAAATCTGACCCCAGAATTCCTCTCACACCCGTTGTCCTGGTTTTAATGAAGGCTGCTCCTGTATATTCTCAGTTGCTCAGTCATGTCCAACTCTTTGCAACCCGATGGGGTGTAGCCTATCAGGCTCCTCTGTCCATGGGGATTCTCCAGGGAAGAATCCAGGCAAGCGAGTTGCCATTTCCTTCTGCTTCTGTATATATTGGCGATCTAACCCATGGGGCGGGGGTGTTGTATTCACTACCCAGCCAGAGCAGGACACAGTGTTCACCTCTACAGCTCATGTAGAGTTTGTGTCTCCCATGTTGTCCCCTAAGGGGATCCAACCTTACTGGGGTCTCTAAAGTATCCACCAAGTGTTTACTTGTGAAAGTTCCATGTACTGACAACGATAACAATTCCTAATGATGCCTGAATTATTCGCCTTTCTACAGTTACGTGGTTCCTTCCTTCCTGGGTCAGGGTTTCTTGGACCTCAGCCCTAAAACACAGTTCACTTTTCTGGGAAGTTACATTTTTCCTCGGCTGTAGAAAACACAACTCACTGAACAGAGCTGGATTCTTAAAGCTGAGTTTGTGATGTGGATTCTGATGGCTTCACGTTAGTTCAAGTCTCTGAGGACCAGGGCCAATAAACGTGAAAGGGACCCTAGTAGATTGGTATACTTTTCCATTTCCACCAGGATGAAAAACTGCTATAAATTAAGTCTAACCTTAAATGTATAATCTGTCCTTGGGAGGAAGGAAAAAAAGCGGTGGGGAGCGGGGGGATATAGCATCTTCAAGCTCTCGGCATCCCTTACGAGAAAAATTGGTTCTAAGGGTCTCTGATCTTGTGTTTTAGTAAAATAGAACTGCACGGCTGACTGACAGTTCTGATCTAAAGCATTTACGTTTAAGTTTTGATCTCTCTGCTTTTGATTAAAACTAATGAGCTCATTTAATTCAAAATGGGAATCTCTGATAAGAGAAATAAGGTTGATGTGATTGGATTAGAGGGGCAAATTAAACTCTTAGAGCAGAAGTTTGTGCTTATATAGTGTATTAAAAAGCTGTTGGCGTATTATGGCGTGTTAGATGATGAGAAAAATTTCATAGTAATTCATATTTAATCAGAAGAAATGAAAGTACTAAATATAACATGGCTCTGCTTTTCCCTCGAGTGATAAAAAGCTGTACATTTAAAATGACATCAGATCCGTGCTAAGACAAAAAAAAAAAGAAGAAAATCTTGAGAGAGACACATAAGAAGGGACACTTGTCAGTGGTTCCATTACCCAGAATAGAAAGGCCATAAATATAGAAAAATATAGTCAGTTGAAGGCAAGAATGATACAAGCCCCCAACCACAAATAGCAAGGCTTCTCTTATTATCTCACTCCTCTTTCATCGAATTTAAAATAAAAAAAATAGATGTTTCTTCCCCTTAGAGATATATGGAATATGTTTCATAATTTAAAATTGAAAAGCTTGTTTTGCCTATTTTTCTTTGTTTTTTAATAGCTATTTTCTCACCTACTTAATTCTTAAATCTCTTTATTCTTGACCTTCATCCTAGAGAAAATAAGTGCTCATGTAGAGCTGCTCAAAATGTTTTGTTGTTGAAATTTTTTTTAACTTTAGAATAATAAGAAAAACTTTGAAGTACTATTTTAGAAGAGTAAAATTAGAGTCTTTTTAGGCTTTAAAACCCCCAAGTTCATTTCTTTTCAGGAAAATACTTAAATGTATAAAATACCATAGAAACTTATTTCTAAAGAAAATAGATTTGCATTGCCTCCTGACCTGCATAAAGGTGGTTTTAGAACAGCAAGAATGAAAACTACCATTTTAAGTTTTATAAGTCAAAACATACTCTGCTTAATCTTAAATACATTGAAAGGGGAAAAGTAGCTGTCTCAAGAGAAGAAACTATGATTTTCTGACAAAAAGAGGTAGAAATATAGAGGATGTTTTCTATTCTGGGCTGGGGATAAGCTGCCCCCAGCGACAGCGAGAGCAAGCTGATCTTGGGAGTCATTTTTGTTTTGATCCACATAGCCCATTCTTGGCCCTCTATCTCTAGTTGGTTGAGAAGACTTCAGGCCTCTTATTTCCCATAACGAGGGAAAATAACTCAGAAGGGCAAGGACACTGGCCAGGGTATGGATGCCCCAATCTTGGTGGTGTTGTGGTGCTCAGAACTCCCCAGCAGGCAGCTGATCCAAGAAGGGATTTGCAGGGAGAACAAAAAGCAAGTCATCCTGACTCTGATCAGAAGCATCTCCACTTGAGTCTTGGTTGATCCCAAAAATCTCTGGGGTCCTTCTTTTTCATGACTGTTCTCTCCGTGTGCACCAGCCAAGCCTCATGATATGCTACAATTACTAGCAGACCCCACTTGGAGAGCTGCTGAAACCTAAAAAGACCTGAAAAGCTCTTGCTCAAAACCAGAATGGAGTTTCTTGGGAAACATTAATTTTTCTTTTTTATTTTCTGCAAAGTAAACATTTTCTAAATGAGATAAATTGATTACTACGCTCTTAGCACCCATCAGTCATTTATTTTTAGTGAACTCAAGGATTGCACCTGAGCAGTAGCTGAAAGGGGCTGTGTAGAGATCTAAATCATGTGTATGTATTTTTATATTCTTCAGTGGAATCAACCAGCCCCAGTCTGCTCACCACTGACAACACCCTTGAGCGTTCCTTTTTCATCCGAATGAAATCTACTCTGACCAAACGCGGTGTGCACATCAAATCATCAGGATATAAGGTAAGCTGGTTTCCAGCAGGGGTGAGACTCGTGTCTCGGGTCCATCTGAGGTCATTTGCGTTGCATGTCCCAGTTGCTTTGGGTCCACGTGATCAGTACATGTGACTTTGAGCAGTGCACAGGATTCTCAGTTATATTCCTGTCTCAAGGCAGGGGACTCATTACAGTTCACATTCTCACTTCAGACAGTGCTGGCTCACTAAATGCTTCAACAGAGTGTCTTTTCTTAAAACACATGTTAATAATGCATCAAGTGCTTCAGCACATGGTAGAAATTCACTTTGATGGAGAAGGTGAGCCAAATTCACATCAGTCCTGAAGACGACTATTCTAGAACTACTACTATAAAAATTCTACTTCTCCCACCTCTGCCTTCCAGTCCCCTCTTTCTCTTTAGAGAAAGATCGTCTATCTGAAAGAAAACATCTTGGCCACCAAGATTCGTATGTGTAGATAATAAAATCAGGTTGGATGTCAGAAATCCTAATTTTGAAATTACAGTGGCCAAATGTTCATTCACACCTTAGCATAGGTACAACACTCCACGTACAGAAAATATGTTTCACGCAAGAGTAAAGACCAAGTCCAGAGTCATAATCTACATTATTTTACCATTCTAAAGTTAAGAATATAAAAGCTCTCATCTTGGGAAATTCCAACACTTCAGTTACCATAGCAACATAAATTAAGACCTATGAAATTCATGAAATGCCTTTGGCAACCTGAATCTTATCAATTTTACAACACGCTAACCAATCTCTCAAACGGTATTTATTATATGAGAAAGGCAAACAAACGGAATGCACTGTGGCTGTCGCTAGCGTGACCTCTTCCCATTGGAGAGTCTAGAGCTTCCGGTAGCCCAGTTCTTGTGGGTCAGTGTCCTAGCCTTACCAGGGATAGTAACAATCATTCTCATCAGGCTTTGAAAACCTAGGTCATCAGGACAGGAGCAGCTACAGAAAAGTCGGAATCAGACATTTTCTTTGATATTAATTCTTCTCTAAAAAAATAAAGAAGTGGCAAAGCAGGTCTTTCTAGGGACGATCTTTAGATGGGCCGTCCCACAGCCCAAAGGGCACACTGGGAACACCCTTAATTTTTAACAGGGATCAAGGCGAGGGAGAGGTGGGTACTTGGGAAGCACTGGGTGCAGCAGCCCCACCTACAGAGCCATTTGTGGTCTTGTGATAAAGGGCTAAGTCGGCGGACAGGAAAGAGACTATTTTATACCAATTTTGTAGTTTCCTGCTCACTAAAACACTATACGTTTATTAGCTGTTAACTGTGTAGTCTCAGCCAGTTTGAAATTCTATAGGCAAACTATTAGATGTGGCAATTATTGTCATGTTAATGCTAGAAAGATGCGTTATTGGTATTCCAACTTTTCTCCGTGTCAGTTCTTCATCTTTCCCAGTTTGTACTGGTTTGTAGCAGGCATATCCCAGAAGGAAAGAAGGGTGGAAGGGGTGAGGTGTATTTTGAAAACGCAATATCTAGTGTAATTCAGTATCATTAGATAACTTAATTGTTTGAAAACCAACAGAAAATTATTACTACTTTCATACAACAAACTAGAGATTATCAAACTTTGCAGCATCTTAGCTTTGCCACATGGGAAGTATGGTAAAAATAATAATAACATAGAGAAATAGTTTGCATTTCAGTCCAGGCAAGAGACTAAGTGGCTTGAGTTCTGTTGGTTTGTCATTCGGGCAGCTTAGGCAAGCTGTTTTGCTACATAATCTGAAATTTCTTAAATACTAATATTCATTCATCATTTCGACAAACATATAAATATATTTGTGGAGCCTATCTGAGATCCTAAACTCAGCACTGAACAACAAAAAGTGCCTGCTAACGGCTAACAAGCAACAAGGAAAAAGACCACAATAAGTAAATAAACAAAGTGATTTCAGAGAGCAATGAAGGCTAAAACAGTAGCTAACATTTGTGCTCACCACAGTATGCTGAGTGTGGGACCGTTCGTGTGTCTTTGCGACTGTCCAAGAAGGAAGTATTTTCATTGTTTCCATTTTACAGATGAAGAAACTAAGCCTCCAGAGGTTAATTACACACCCAAGGTCACACACTGGGAGGGACAAAGCTGGGGTTTTAACTCTGGCAGTCCGGCTCTACATCCCCCACACTTAGCCACAGGGCCACACTATTTTAGGCAGAGAGTTAAGCAAGGTAATGTGAGGCAGTGGCTGATGGGGACCACGTTCCATAGGCTCCCTGAAGGTCTCCATGAGTGACATGTCACCTATGAGAGGTGAATGAAGAGAGTCCTCCATGAAAACATAAACAGAAGAAGAATGTTTCTGGAGCTCCTCTGGTTTAGGGTTAAGACACCTTGCTCTAGGAAGGGAAACAAAATATTAATAAGTACAACCTTGAACATCCAGGATTAGAAGAGATTTGGAAGCTGCTCTGGTTTCTATCAAATTAAAGTGATAAAAACCACGTTAAAGTTTTCATGTTAAAGTGATCATAGTCAAAGGTCTCTCCTGGTAAATGTCACACTGCACTTGCAAATATGTGGGTTATTTTCAAATATCTTTTGATATTGATCTCTAACATAATTCCACAGTAATAAGAGAACAGACTCTGTATCATTTCAATACTTTCAGACTGAAATTTCTGTAACTGGTCTTAGGTCTCTGGATACGTTCCAGGGTCTCCTAGTTGATAGTCTATGGGAACTTGTATCCTACTATTGTGTGAAAATTGTATAAATCTTAATTGTGTCAAATTAGTTGATAATGCTTTTCAGGTTTACTCTATTCTTCTATTGCTCTATACCTTCCTTCTATTAATTTCTGAGAGCTTCATAGTGAAACTCCAACTGAAAATCTTAGTTTATCGACTTATAACAACTGTAAAACATACTGGAACTGTATGTAACTTTGTTCTGGATTTTCCAAGTCTCCTGAAAATATGTGTTAACATATTTTCATAATTTACAAAAATAAGAAAGATGAATTATACCATAAGTGATCACAGTCCTCTGACCATACCATCTTTCCCAACATATCCTGCGAGCCTCCATCCAGTGCTGACTTCCCTCCCCAGCACTGCTCCCATGAGAGTTGCTTCATCCACTGTTCCCCCAACAAGATGAATCACCCAGCAGATCCAGCTCTTCCCCTCCTCCTCCACAGTGAACTTCCCTCATTAATTAACCTTGTCTGGAAGTGAGTGGAAGAGCTGATGAGAAGCCGTGACATGACACAGCTGAATAACATTCCTATTTATCTGTTCATTCTCAGTAAATAAATCTAACAGCTTATAAAACATTCAAATAAAACTGATAATCACCCCCACCACCACACAATAAACACAAATAAAAAGAAACAGCAATGATAATTTCTCCATCCTCTCAATATTCTCCCTAATTTATTACCATTGTTTGCTTATTTCTTTCCCCTTAGTTAAAGATTCAAGATGTTAAGCCTTGCTCAAGGTGGGTCACTACATTTTCCTCCATTTGTTTCTATGACCTTGGCACATGGGCTGTTCTGACTTTCTCCATAACTTTTCAGTGTCATCATTGTTGTCGCTGACAGTAATAATGGTAACAGAAGCACCACTTACTGAAGACTGGCAGAGACTGTGCCATTTTATACTGATTTTACCTAATCTCCACAACTTCATATAAAAACTTCCTCTGTGCCGGGCATTGTTCAAGGTTTACGTTCTCTTATTGTGCCTATTTTGCAGGGGGTGAAGCTGAGACTTCCAGAGCTTCAATACTTTGCCCACACTCATTCTTATAGTTCTTCAGTAGCTCCTCAGGAGTCAGGATTGATCCATGCATTTAGGCTGCAGAGCCCTGTCTGTTCACTGCTCTGTTTCCAGTGCTTAACATATTAAGTCCAAAGAAGGGCTCAGCACAAAATGAACAGCAACAAAGGAAAAATAAATTTAAAGTTTTAAAAGAAAAACCTCTTGCTTGATTAAGACCTTCCCTTGCTATCTCAGCAGATTCCACAGCACCAGTTTACAGAGATTTACCTTTCTTTCTAGGGTATATGATACCTCATATAGCCATGGTCAAGAATTCTAGCCAAAGAAGTATCTGCTAATCCAGGTTGACAGTGGTATATAAACTGGAGTTGCTTCCACAGCCCAGGCCTCAGGAAAGTTGCCCTCTCTCCTCCAATGAAGTTCCCCTGCTGTGAGCTGACATTCCTTGTCTCTGTCTCCATTTGCTGTGTTATCTGATGGAGTCAAAGTGTTAGTCGCTCAGTCATGTCCAACTCTTTGCCATCCCAGGGACTGTAGCCTGCCAGGCTCCTCTATCCATGAATTTGTCCAGGCTAGAATACTGGAGTGGGTAACCATTCCCTTCTCCAGGGGATCTTCCCCACCCAGGGATCAAACCCAGGTCTCCTGCATTGCAGATGGATTCTTTATCATCTGAGCCACCATCTAGACCAGCCACTTTTTAAGCCTCAGGGGCTTCCTTGAGGCTTCCTTAAGCCTCACTGTTGGCCATGTATCTTCACAGAACAGGCCTCTCCTTTCAGTTGCAATGCATCAATATTCTACCTTCTTGAGTAGGTCTAGGTCTGGGAGAACTTCCTAGGTGTAGCACAGTGGGGTAAAAGGAGGTAATGTAATCAGGGAAATAAGAGAAAGAAGGACTCATGGGATTGCCTCCTTATCTCCTGTCCCTTGGATGGGATCATTCCATTTTCTATTCTATTCTTAAACACCCACCAGCAGCACTGAATTTTCTAGAGTATCTATCCACATACATGATGATGTCCTACCTCTCAGGGCGTGGTGGAACATCCTGGTCTGGGAAACACAGACAGAGAGAGAATCTCTGTTATGGTGATACCGTGCTGAGAATGACTCCTTGAAAATCCTCAAATTCCGGGAGTTCCCATTCTGAAACACGCAAACATTACTAACAGAGGATGGGAGAGCTCCAGATACTTCAAAATAAGTAGTTCCCCCATCTGGGATAACTTGGCTATGGATTTGCCTGTAGCTACGTGTTGAACCAAATGATTCCTGAAATCTATCCAGCCTCGTTATGGTCTAAAGAGTCAAAGTATAAATAATAATAGAGAAAAATACTTTGTAGGTTCACTAGTTTATTCAGCCTGCTGATATAATTCAGCTTTAAGAATCTTTTATCAATATCTAAACATAAAGTAGCAAAAGCAAAAAATTAGAGGGTGCTAATTAGCTACAGGAATTCATTTGGTCTATTCTAAGCCCACAAACGTAGACATCTTTTAAGTTAGAAACTTCTCTTGTTCATTTTTTAAAATTCACTGTTGTATCTGTTCTGTAGAGTTAGGCCCTTCCATAATTTTACCAGTGATTTGTTTTATTTGGGGTGTCATAGATGCCTATAGGGGCTTCCCAGGTGGCGCTAGTGGTAAAGAATCCACCTGCCAATGCAGGAGACATAAGAGACGTGGGTTTGATCCCTTGGTTGGGAAGATTCCCTGGAGGAGGGCATGGCAACACACTCCAGTATTTTTTGCCTGGAGAGTCTCATGGACAGAGGAGCCTGACAGGCTACAGTCCATGGGGTTGCAAAGAGTCGGACATGACTGAAGCAACTTAGCACAAGATGCCTTTAAGGATTTGATGAAATCTGTAGCACCTCTCCCAAAATAAATGTATTTTGCATCAGGAAGTTCTTGAATCACTGAAGTGTATCCAGTGATTTCAGGTTACAAAACGCTATTCAATGTGATTAATCTTTGATACTTATTAAGAAATCAAGTTAGTGCATCTTCCAGAACATATTTCACCAATATTAGAATAGTCATTTCCTGCCTCCTCATTTCTCACTTCCTTCTGTCCATTTAGTGTTAATAATACGTACTGAAGTTCTGTGACAAAAGACATCAACTCGTAGATTACAGAAGGACAACGAAGATCTCCATCCTGACCCCCACACGCACACAGAGATAATCTTCTGAAAAAGTACTTCTCAGAAAATATTTATAAACATAATGCTGACTATTAAAAGATTCTATCTGTAGTTGAGAATTATGTTCTGTGGCACATGGTCCTCTTTTGTTTCCTGTTCACTTTAGTGTACAACAGAGTCACGTCACCAGGATTTTCAATGTCAAGCTAGGTCAGTTTTGGAATTGAAGGCTTTTCATATGCAAACGTATTCCTGATTGAATGCGTATACTGACAAGACTCAAGATGATTGCAAACTAGAAGGGAATTATTACTCTTTCAATCATCTGGAATCTTTTAAACCAAGTCTATAATACTAAGATATCAACTCCTCTCTCTCGATCACCTGCCATTTTAATGTGCTGCCAAAATCAGTTGGATCCACCTGCTCCTACTGCCATTCCTCCAGTGTAATGCCTTTTTTCTAGATCTGTCATGAGAAACCCTTAAATTACCTCCCAGAAAATTTACTTCTCCAATCTGTCCTGAACTCTGCTCCATGGAATATCTTCCCAAAGTCTCAGTGATCATTTACTTCTCTACTCCTAAGTCTTCAACAGTTCACAGTGCCAACATATTCAAGAATCTGATTCTGGCCCACCATCTCCATCAGTCTTTCTTAGAACTCCTAATACTGATACTCGAATAAAATCAGTCCAATCATCTTTCTTGAAATACACTTGCATACTCACACTGGTATCCTTTTGACCATGATATTATTTTTCCCTTAAAAATGCCTTTCTGCCACACTTCCTCCTAGAAGACTCTTACTGAACCAATATGGCACCACTCAAATATTACTTCTTTTTGCACTTCTCCCAATACACCTGTCCCTTCTCCTCTGTGCTAAAATAGCATTTTCAGTTTTTACTAAAGCCCTCTGTGCCTGTTTTCTCACCTGCAAGATAAAACTCTTAATAGCATATAACCCAAAGAATCTTCATACAGATCCAATGAGATAACACAGGTTCTGCCATCTTCTCTCCATTTTATAAAGCACTTTCATATAACCTCATGTGAACCTTGCAGTTTTTGGTAATTATCTCTTCCTAATTTTTGAAGACAGGTTAAAAACTGAGCCATAGAAATATGAATTGACTTGGCTAGAGACACGTGAATGGTAAATGGCAAAACTGAGACAAATATCCAGATCCTCTCTTTTCAGATTCCTTCTTCATTCCCATATACTGCAGTAGATACTGGGTGCTTTCTTATTCTGCTCTCTTCCCTCAGCACCCAGCACAGTATGCTGCATGCAGTTGCCATTCAGCACGTTAGCTGAAGAGAATTGCATGCTCCCTTTTTTTCTGAAATAGCAGTTAAAACATTGACAGTCCTTAGTCCTGTAACAGACCACTAGAGAACCTGCTAATTGACATCAGTGTCTTTTAGACGTGACCGTTCGATCAGCTATGCACCCAGATGATCTGGCTCACTTTCCTCCCTCTTGCCTACTAGGATATCATTACTCTTTACCAGTGTACCTTGTGAAAATCAGAATGTGTCACATCTACAGCATTCCCTTAAGCCATCAGCTGAGAATTCCTTTTAGAAAACACAGAGCCATTTTAACCTCATTTATTCATCATGACTTCACATTAGCATCTGTTGATCACCATTTTCTTTCTATTAAATCATCTTTCAAGGCTTTTTTCTGGATATTAACATTTTGAGGCTCTATCTGTCTGAAAAGTATAATAGTATTCAACAGTACTCTGCCTTCTGCTATAATTCAATGATTTGTTAAAGATTGCTTAAAAACATGTTAAGTGTTGTTATGGGAAGACTGGTTTGCCCAAGAGGCTAATTGGTTGCAATGAGTTTTAATTGTACCAAGAGAAGTTCAGCTTGGAGGTATGCCCAGCACTGGGTTTCCCAGGTGGTGCTAGTAGTAAAGAACCCATCTACCAACGCAGGAGACATAAGAGACTCAAGTTCAATCACTGAATCGGGAAGACCCCCTGGAGGATCAAATGGCAACCCACTCCAGTATTCTAGCCTGGACAAATTCATGGACAGAGGAGCCTGGTGGGTGACAGTCATACAGTCACAAAGAGTCGGACATGACTGAAGTGAATTAGTGCGCACACACACACACACACACACATGCACACCCAGTACTAATGTAGGGGACAGTGGGGTTTTGGTCCTTCTCTGGAGATTTTTCAACGCATACACGAAATTCATCATGTAGGAGTCTCCTCCTAGACAAGTGTGAACAGACTAGATACCATCTGGGTGTTTCTTCCTATCTGAGATTGTGTCCAGACATATCAGTGTTTCCCCTGAAGCCTCGCTTCAGCTTTGAGTTGTCTTGAAATGACGACTATGGTATTCCAAGCTTCACAAAATGCAACTGTCTTGTCAAATATTCAATAGATGAATTTTCAGGGAAGACCAAAAATTCTGTCAACCCATTCAGCCTCTCTAAGACTACGCATATATTGCTTTTCAATCAACCCAGACACCCAGAATAAATTGAAGGAGAAAAAACTTCCAGAGTAGAACTTACAGGCAGAGGTTATCCTGATGAAAAATGCAAATAGAGGAGAGAACCAATAAAATCAAATTTTTAAAATCCTATTATCTCGTTTTAGTCCCTGCTCACCTCTGCACAATGGTCCATTACAACGTGGTTTCCAGTGTCATCTTAAATATAACTGACAGTGTTTCTGATCTTAAAGAATTTACTTCCCATTGCCAAGGCATGACAGAAGTTCTAGCTTGGGATATGTCATTTCTGCCGGGACTAATCAGCTAGCTATTTTACCAACTAGAGGCATAATCACTAGCCATTCTGTGAAGTGTCTGTAAACCCCAAGTATGTCAGTAACTGCAGTCCAGGTATGCTGCTCACTTACAGGTAGTTCATTTTCCATTATACAGCTTTTAGAAAGCAGGTAGACAAACAAGAGCATCCCATTTTTGAGTAATTCTAGATCTTTCCAGTTTGGTTTTCTGTGTCTTCGCTAGCTAAGAATAATGAAAATGACTATCACTTTGAAAATGATGTCAATGATGCACACATTAAGAACCTTTCTATATATAAGGTTATTTAACTAATGAATGCCCTTCCAAAATTATGATAATTTCTTTGTAAGTATATTCTCAATCTAATGGATTTTATAATATCATCTACTATGAGGCTTTGGCCAATTAAAACTTTTAAAAGAAATTAAAAAAAAAAAAAACAGACTTTAGAACTAAGAAGTAAACATAAACACAGTTCCTCATTTTTTCAGGCCCAGCACTCTTTGATGTACCAGTATACTGAGATGCCCCAATAACAGCTGCAAAGGTCCACAATTTCTGTTTCCCTAAAGTAATCTCTGGATCCAGTGGTCCAAAGCAGCAGTTACCTAACTCTGCAGATTTCAAGGGCTTCAAGTTACGTTCCTTTTCTAACCCTCCTTACCTCAAAACTACCTTACTGGAGAGTGACTAAGCCCAAAGGCTATGACATCGGATAGCCAAGGATTTAAACTTGGTCCTGCCCTTCCTGACTCCATGACCTTAAGTATATTGTTTAACTTCCTTAAGTGTCTGTTTCCTCTCCTGTAAAGTGAGAGTGCCAGTAGAAGCTCCTTCATGAGACTATTCGGAGAAGGCGATGGCACCCACTCCAGTACTCTTGCCTGGAAAATCCCATGGACGGAGGAGCCTGGTGGGCTGCAGTCCATGGGGTCACTAGGAGTCGGACAGGACTGAGCGACTTCACTTTCACCTTTCACTTTCATGCATTGGATAAGGAAATGGCAACCCACTCCAGTGTTCTTGCCTGGAGAATCCCAGGGACCGGGGAGCCTGGTGGGCTGCCGTCTCTGGGGTCGCACAGAGTCGGACATGACTGAAGCGACTTAGCAGCAGCAGCAGCATGAAACTATTATGAAATAAAGTGTGTAGCACAATCATAGTGAGTACAACAATACCTGGTCCATGGTGAGCTCACAATTCATGTCCATATGTGAAGTTCTATGTTTATGGAACTCATTTTATGAATTTGATAAAGGTTGATCTAGACAATCCAAAACCTTAACTTCTACACCTCTGCATATGCACCTGTAACCATGGAAAATAGTAATTCATCAGTAATAGTTCAGATTGTCTCCTGGAAGTCATGTACACTCTAGAATAATAAATGATTTCTTCTGAGTATAGAAAATGCATTTATTTCTGGGAAATTTCTCCCTGCTTAAGTATCCTGAATATTGATTTGAATATAAGATACCAAATATAACTGAAGTACGTCATCTGTCCCTTTAACAAAAGAAACACAGATTGAATGGTTTTATTTGTTATTGATTTAGCATCATGACAAGACTAATATAGCCCCTTAATGCAAGAAATGAAGTAGGGGGCAGGGCCAATTTGATGCTGATCTCTGGAATAAATGGAGTTTCTAGGCTCCTGTAAGCCAACAAAGGCTCCAGTTTGCTTAAAACATCTACATACATATAAATGGAACCCTCTAAGGAGAGATTAGAAGCAGGAGGGGAAGGGGATGACTGACGATGAGATGCCCTCCACTATCAGACTCAAAGAATGACCTCAGAGTGCTTTGAGTAAGACAACTCAGATTTAAACAAAAGAATCATCTCTATCATCAGTTCCAGCTTTCTGTAGCAATATTCAAGAGAGAGAAACTTTGGGCTGCTGCCTTAACTCTGTGTGTGTGTGTGTGTGTGTGTGTGTGTGTGTGTGTGTGTGTGTGT
>ML661902.1:5715799-5787484 GCA_007570785.1 Antilocapra americana
TGTGTGTGTGTGTGTGTGTGTGTGTGTGTGTGTGTGTGTGTGTGTGTGTTGGGCTGCTGCCTTAACTCGTGTGTGTGTGTGTGTGTGTGTGTGTGTATGTTTAATCTGAACTATCAATGGGCAGTGGATATTGCTAAGTTGCCATGTTGGAAACATAACTTTCAGCTCATTGTTTGCAATGGTCCACAGAAGCAATCCATATAAGTTATCATTTGACTGATAGCAGTATTTACACCTCACTTTCACCAGGGTTTTTGTACCTGCCATTTATTCTTCCTGGAGTATATATTGTCCTCAGATAGATCCACGGGTCACACCTACATTTCATGCAGATTTCTGTTCAAGTGTCACTTCCCTCACCACCTCCTATAAAAATAGCTCAAGCACACCCTCTGTACTCCATCATCTGGTTTATCCTGCTGCCTTATTGTTTTTCATAGCATTTATAACATAACACAGTTTCATAAATTTGTCTGTATAGAATTTGTCTCCCCTAGCACAATATAAGCTGAAGCTTCTAGAATAGCTTTGGTCACATAGTAGAAATTCAATAAACATTTTTTTAAAAAATTAATTTCTAAATATTGGACATCATTTATACTAAGGCCAGAACATAGTCCTTTCTTTGTTCAATATTCTAGTTCCTTTAAAGGGGATACAGAGATGAGAATATTCATCCAATACAATTATATAATTTTTAGTTTCCAGGTCCTATTGCTAAGGTAAATTGAACTTCAGTTTTCCTTTTAAAAAGGCTTCACTGATGGTTGACATATTTTTCATGCTATCATACTCAGTTTTTTAAAAATCAACATGTATTTAACTTGCATCCCACTTATACCCAATTCTAGTGTCTAGAACTCTGGAAGTACAATCAAGAGTCACTTGATTATTACTTAGTAGTTCTGAATATATTTAACAGGTCTCAACAGCTCCTTGTTAAATGTCCTTCAAACTCATGATTCCTTTTAGAAATCATGAAAACAGAGTGGCTTAATATGGGCACACCTGGTGAGGGGATTCAGAAAATTTCATCCCATCACCAGCACACTGCTGCTTACTTGCTCTGCAACTTTGGACAAGCAGCCTTGTTATTCTGGGCTTCTGTTTCCTTGATGGAAACAAAACAACAAGACTTGCCTTCAGTGTTCTTTAGTCATTTGATGGTTGAGATTACTTCCTCCCTAGAGGGTGAAAGCCCCCCTGGGACACTCTGGGTAGAATGGAATGGGATCTGCCTGATAGGAGCAGCCCGACTCCTGAGAAGAGGGCTCAGTCCTACCAGTAAATTCCAGTGAAGCCCACACAGTTACCAAGAGCTGCCACGTTGCCTCGTGGTCGCTGCTGGTTTGAGAAAGATTCCTGCAAGCATTTAACCAAGTCACTGCAACAAGGGAGAGGAGGTCTGGAAAGGATTTTGTAATTCTTCAGGAGGTCTCAGACGACTTTGTAGTTTGTCCTATGGATAGACTAGACTCTGCACAAACAATCTAGATCCTACATTGAGGCAAAAATAAAATGGTGATCTGAGATTAATGCTCTCTTGCCTTATTCCATGAGCAGTGACAAATTTCTTTTCCTTATTCTCTTTAACACAATACATATTCACCTCTCTTTTAATGCCAAATATAGCACAATATCATGTTCTTATTAAATTTATCTCTTTTTCCCTTTGTTTGTTTTCAATTGGCTTATTGTTGCCTGAAATGGTTGTAAGTTTCCAGTTGAAGGGAAATGCATCTTTTAACCTGCCTGGAATAGCCCTAGAGGCAAAGTCCTTGAGTTCTTTAGTAATGAGTTGTGTTAACAATATCATAATTGTCAAACTCCTCAAAGAAAAGAAGCATGGAAATGTAAAGCATTCTTATTCTTAAGCTGTCATTTTGTAATAAACTACTGTCTTCTCTCTGAAATGTATCTTTTCTCTCTGTCCACTGGACAGATCAGAGGAGTGATACAGTTTGGCTAATGACCCATTAGCATCCAGATCCCAAGCACCTTGGCATAGCGGAGGAATGTTAAGTTCTGTGGATTTTACCTCTAGGATACAAAAGTGGTGGTGCCTGATACCTCCAGGTTGTCAAGCCCTCAGCCCTGTAGGTCAAAAACAATGAATCAGAACCCAGAAGTCAACGTGAATGGGTAAGTGAAGTCCCGAACCAACAGACCAAACTGTCACCATGCCATAGAGGGCAACAGAATCCAAAGCCTGGAGAAGCCCCTTGCCCACACTTCCTCCCCAGCCAGTGGTTCTCCTCTTGGGGAAAGAGCATCAGCGGAGCAGAGATGCCACAAAAGCCTGTGACACATTTTGGCCCCTAAAGAATCTTTTTCTTGCTGCATACAGAAATCACACCTCCTAATTATGCCATCCAGTCCTGAGAACATTAAAAGGCTAGTGCTCTGCTAGTGAAAATTCATAGGCACCTGCTCTTGATTTTCTTCCTACTTAGAATAATTTTCACACAGCTGTGATATTGCCAAGTGACTCTATTCAAACGTTGGGGCTCAGACAAGAAGGGATATGTTAGATGTTTGGGTTGTAATGATTTCGGCTCTTCCTCTTTTTTTTTACAGCATCATTAGTAATCTGTCATTCTAATAATAATAATTCCCTTTTGACATCATGGAGGTAAGAAGAAATCATCACTGACATCAAAAATGAGGTGATATTTCAGCAGTATTATTTCACCGAAGATAAAATGGAAAGCTTTATTACTCCCCATGCCTTTAAAGAAAGCTGAACAAGGCATATGCTGACCCTAGAGCTTATCTACTTCAGTTCCTTCCAGACTGATATGAAATAACTAATTTTAATTGTTCCAGCCAGAGTTTCCGAATGTGGTTTCCCCCAAAGCTTTCCATCTACATAATTGAAACTTTTTCAAAAACAAGCTTTATCCCTCCATAACAACCAAGGGGAATCAAAAGAAAAGTCTATTGTAACCAAGAACAATTTATAATCTTCATTCTTCAGCATCACCTTTTGTTCCAAGTATTTAGGAATTGATTTCACTCAATCATGCAGTCAATACTGATTGTGTACCTGTTGCATATTACACACTGGACTGGGTACTAGGAAGACAAAGATGGATAAAACAGAATCCTTGGTCCAGAGAACAGAGCAGGCACACAAAGAAAGGACTGAGATAATACAGATCTGTTCAAGAATAATGGCAGGAAGTACAGACAACCCCTGACTTATGTTTTTACTTAGGAACTTTCAACTTTACAAAGTGCCAAGAGTGATACACATTCAGTAGAAACCATACTTCAAATTTTGAATTTTGATCTTTTCCTGAGCTAGCAGTATATGGCACAGTAGTCTCATGATGGTGGGTAGCCCCAGCCCTGTGATCATGAGGTTAATGGCTGATACACTTCAGCCATTCTATATCCATTCTCTTTTTCATTTCCAGTACAGTTTTCAGTAAATTACATGAGATTTTTCAATGCTCTTTTTTAACTGAGGTATAATCGCTTTACGATGCTGTGTTACTCTCTGCTGTACAACAAAGTGAATCAGCTATATATATATATACTTATATATATATCCACACACACACACACACATCCCCCCTCCCTTTTGAGCCTGCCTCCCACTCCCACCCCTCTAGGTCATCGCAGAGCACCAAACTGAGCTCCCCGTGCTACACGGCACATTCCCGCTAGCTATCTGTTTTACGTATGGTGCTATATATATGTCAGTCCTAATCTCCCAACTCATCCCACCCTCCCCTTCCCCCCTTGTGTCCAGATATCCATTCTCTACATCTGCATCTCTATTCCTGCCCTGCAACTACGTTCATCTGTACCAATTTTTTTAGATTCCACATGCATGCAATAATATACAATAGCCAGACAGGGAAGCAACCTAAACGTCCATCAACAATGAATCAATGAAGAACTTGTGGTATGTGTGTTTATGTATATATAAATATATATATATACATACATAAACATATATAATAGAATATTACTCAGCCACATACAGGAATGAAATTGGGTCATTTGTAGAGCTGTAGATGGGCCTAGAGTCTGTCATACAGAGTGAAGTAAGTCAATGCTTTCTTTACAACTAGACTGTGTTAGATGATTTTGCCCAACTGCAGGCTAATGTTAAGTGTTCTGAGTATGTTTAAAGTAAAGACTGGGCTAAGCTCTGATGTTCATTAGATCATTTATTACATGCATTTTCTACTTAAAATATAGTTTCAGCTGATGATGGGTCCATCAGGATGGATGCAACTCCATCATGAATCCAAGGAGATCTGTAAATGATTATGCCTGGTGGAAGAGGAGAGATTCTCAAGGAGAGTGTGATTTCAGACAGCTCTTAAAGGACAGACTTAACCTGACAGAGGTATTAGGGAAGGCACTCTACACAGAGGGAATAGTAGCAACACAGAGATGAAAGCAGCAAGTGCGTTGAGCAGAAAGAAATCTGGTCCTCAAGGGAATCAGGAGTGAAACACCTAATTCAGCAAATGCAGATGGGAAAAGGAATCTTAGTATAATGCCAGCCCAATAGGCTAATCAGGGTTCAGGATAACAAGAACGTGAAGATTAAGATTGTTTCATTCTAACAGAACTTTTTGCTTTCATTGTAAGAAAATGATGACTACCTTCCGACAAGGAGACCCAGAAGACTGTTCTCAGCCCCTAGAATAAGAGAATAAACATGTGGATTTATGTCATTGGATAATTCGTTTTGGAGTTTTCTCAATTTATTTGTCCTTCTATCATTCTGCCCTGTATTGAGGACTGGGATTTCCTTCCGTCACCCGCCTTGAATCTTAGACGCTGCTATAAACAGACGTTCTGAAAGCAGAAATATGATTTTCAAAGAATCAGTAACTCAAGAAAAAAAAAACTAAAATTTTTATGCATTGAAATCTTGGGTTGCAAAATGAATCAGAAAAGGAAGACTCACACAGACCTCAGTCACCCAACGACTTAGTCTGTATACTGCGAGGTATTTAGATTCTGGGAAATGTCTGGATATTCAGCACAATATAAACAAAGCCTTCATTTCAGGCAACTAAGGTTTCCCTTACATGTACCATTTACTAAACTCCCTGGCTTTAAGGATGATAGCTTTTTTCTCACTAAAAGAAAATTATTTGTTCTTCAACTTATTTACTTTTAATGCTGGCTAGCTATCAAGCCTTTCTAGTAATTGTAGCAACTTTTATAAATGGTATTATCTGAGCACCCAATCCTTTTGTTCCAGAAAATTCTCTGCATGTCAACTCAGTTACAATTCATCTGCAATTAAATAACAGTTTTCAAATGAACAGCAGCCAATGACATAAAATCTGAATGTAATAACCATGCAAATATTTAATATGTTAAGTGATATTCTAAAAATCAAATATAGTATATAGCTATTGGGTTTTCAGTATGGGGAAATTTTCAGCCTCTCTCTCCCTTTTTCCAGAAAATACAATTTTATATTCCTGGATTGAATGCGTAATTACTTTTTTAAAAAAACAAACTAAACAAAAATAAAAAGAAGAAAATCTTTGTTTCTCTATATTTGCAGTGTCTGCATAGGCTTTATCTTTCTAGCAAGGATAATATGAAACTTTGGTGCTTTGTGTTGCAGATTATTAGCTGAGCTGCTTTTTAACCACTTGATTTTATTTATTTTTCTTTCTCAAATATCTTTTTCTTCTCTGAATAATCAGTGCTCTCAGTTGCTCTCAAATGCATCTACTTCTAACACTGTAAGGCTAGTGTAACCCTGTGGAGTACACACCCAAATCCTGCAGGAGCCATTTAAGAGATCTTTTTATTTAAGTCAGCTCTCAGGACAGAAAGGGAAATCACATCCCCAGTTGGTTCCTGACTTTTTCAGTACAAGATACAAAGGCTAGAAAAGAGAACTGGACAAAAAATGGGTTTGTGTGTGTGTGTTGTTTTGTTTTTTGCATGTGCTAAAGCCACAGAGAACTGACGCACAATAAACAAACATGCATTAGGGGTGGTTTTCAGTCACTTTATAGACATATGCATTCATAAATTTTGTGACGGTTGTAAGAAGCCGACTTTGATGAGACCAAACTCATAGACGAGCTTTCGATCGCTGGAGCAACCACAGTCTAACTTTATGTTGACAATTTATCAGCTCCTCTCCGTCAAGGAAAATTGTTTTTTAGTGCTTGCCTATTAGCAATCACATGCATAATATGAAATTGAGTTTTGGGGAGGACAGCCTGCCATCTGTCTTTCCGATATTTTTTTTTTTCAGTCTTCCGAGCTCAAGTTCAAGCCTCTGTGTATCAGAATGCTGTAAAACAGGATTCATCCATAAGATGGGCACTTGGCAAGAAAAATGGGCCAGATACCAGTGCTATCTTAGAACCTGCAGCCTCTCAAAAGAGGAAAATCAGTGATACCCCAGTCTGTGCATTATCTTTTCAGTTCTCTGCAAGTTCTGCCTGCCTCTCAAAGCCAACAGTTCATTAGTGTGCTTCGAGATGTATTAAGACACTTTTATAAAACTAAAAATTCAAAGAGAAAGTGGAAGGCAAGGTGAGGTTAAGGAAATGGAGCTCTAAAGGACTGGTGTGAAGAATGAAAAAGATATATTTAGTTTTCCTTCCAAGCTCCAATATGCTAAGATTTTTATCAATAATATTGTTTTTCTGCAACAATACCTGCCTCCGGGAAAATCTGCTGGGTAGCTGTCAGGATTATACTTCTCAAAATATGCTTAAGATGATTCTGGTAAATTGATAAAAAATAGTACACGCTGCAATGGAAAGGATTGCTCAAAAGAACATTCCCAAGCCTTTCATGTGTAACTGCATTTGTGAGGCAGGGCATTTATTATGCTATAAATTCCATCACTGATTTTGGCCACTTCAGATTGATTCTGCAGTAACTGTAAGTAATGAACCTTCCAGAGCCAAGGAGGGAGGAAAGCTGGAGGAGGAGAAATAGCCAGTATACTTATGGCTGTGGGAATACAAATTGTAGGCTTCATTTAGTCACAGCTCTTATCAGATCATGCAGCCAATACCCTACAAAGCAGGAAAATATATATACAGAAAAATCTACAGGTTCCTTGACATGAATCCAGGAACTACGACTGCAAGAACCCTTCTTAGGGAAAGGAAGAAATTTTTCCCTGAGCCTTTACTTCCCAAACTTGTTCTATCTCATCTTTTTAAAACTTTTTTCCACCTAAAGTATGGGCAGATATCCATCTTACAAGAGCAACAAAATACGGAGCTGTCTTTCTCTAGGGAAACGTCATCGGTGCCTGAAGCTTGGCTTCCTGCTGTTCCCAGGTCAGTCCCAGAGTAGCTCTCTTGTCAGTTCAGACTTTTGGAAAGAGGGAAATTGGTTACTCTGGAGTTGATAACTGTGCCTGTTAAGAAACTAATGTAACCAGTGAGATGAACAGCAGGAGAGACAGCACTCAGAGGTGTCCTGGAACCCCCTTGAGCAGGGCCGGGGAGGCTTGGAGATAGAAGGAGTGAATGAAGCTGCTTCCTTCACACTGTGGTGTGGTGAAGCAGTACCATCTAATATCAAAGGGCTGCTCTTTTCTCTGATGTCTTTCCAAGTGAGCGCTAAGAACACAGGCAGGGCGTGGGGATGGAACAGTGTGTGGTTTGGGATCACGGGTGTCGGCAGAGCGAGCAGGGAGAGGAACATGGAGAAGGATGACATGAAAAACACGTTCCACCTGCCAAGGAGGTCCTCTGTTCACTCTGGCTTCCTCTCCTCTCTGACCTCAGTTTCATGGGATGCTTAGGAGTGGGGGGCGGGGGCGCGTCGGGAGTCGGGAGGGGCAGGGGCCTGGGGTCAGCCCCAGGGCGTTGGCTCTGAGGTGACAGTGCGAGCCTAGGGAGGCCAGGGCTTCAGTGGAGTGTGGACAGGTGACACTTCGCGTCAGTCCTGAGGTCTGTGCCCCCATTCCCTTCCCACTGAATTTTCAAAAACTACAGAGGCACAAGTAGACAATCCATCTCAGAGAATGACAAAGCATCCTCACTGTCCATTTGTCCCCAAGGACAAATACCACAAATTCTTTTGAGATTCTTCGCCTATATGTTTTTTTTCCCCCCATTCTCTCTTAAGAAACCTAGAACTGTTAGAGTTTAGAGGTCCAGAGATGTGGTGTTTGACTACTGTGAGGAAGGGCTGACTTAACAGACCATCTGGGGCCTTCTGAAATACGCACATTTCTCACTGGGGTGTTTGGGGTTTATTAGCTGCCACGTGAGGTCGTACATGAGGGCCCAACACTACAGCAGGACAAGTCTTTGGGGATGGGCACGCAGAGTCAGCCAAATGGAGAAGCCCAGAGCCAAGAGTGGGGGTGAGTGCCAGACAACACAGCGGGGTACCAGGCCCAGAGCGGAGGTTTCCCGCTCCAGAGGAAACCTGACGGAAAGCCTCTCCCTCTGTGCATCGCTGGTTACTACCAGCCCCATCGGAACTCACCACCAGTGACCACACCGGGCGCAGAGCACAGGAGAAGGGGAATGGTGTCCCAGTGAAAGACATGCAGTGACGCACCTTGGCCCCTTCTTTTAGAAATGAGAAGTCATTCGCAGAGAAGGACTTGCGTCCAAGCTGTGCCTGAGGGTCCTGCCGTAGGCAGGAGTGAGCCGTAATGTGTGTGCTACCTCTGATTCGGTGAAACCTGTTGTTTCTAGTGCTCATGTTGGAATGTGAACATATCACTTCGAAAACCTGAATTCTTAAAAGGACTGAATGCTGGGTAACTCCCAGAACTGTTTGTAGTATCTTTCACAAGTCAGAAGAAGACAGAAAAATGAGCCTGTGGATAGATAGAAGGGTTGTTCTGTATCTTTCCAAAATAACTACAGACAATTCAATAGGGAGGTGTATGATTGGTGACGACTACCACAGAATCCATGTGGTGAGTTGTATAAAAATTAATTGGAGACTAAAATATTGGTACAGAAAGTGAGTCACATGTCTTGAAATCTAAACTCTCTACAGCTACCAGTTATGTAATAGTCATTGTTTTTGCCCAATAGCTATCAAACAAATTAATATAAATAATCTGTAAATTATTAAAAGCTGAAAGTAATCAACACAGATATTTGTAAGTAGCTCTCATATATGTGATGTCTACATGCGTGCTCTGTCACTTCAATCCTGTCTGACACTTTGGGACCCCATAGACTGCAGTTCGCCAGGCTCCTCTGTCCATGGATTTCCCAGGCAAGCATACTAGAGTGGGTTGCCATTTCCTTCTCCAGGGCATCTTTCCAACTCAGGGATCAAACCTGCCTCCTGCATCTCCTGCACTGCAGTTAGATTCTTTACCTCTGAGCCACCAGGGAAATCCCATATATGTAATGACTAATATAAAAAATAATATTGTAAATAGGATTTTTGGTAACCTGGTAGAATATACTAAGCCATGGCCTTAAAATCAACAAATGTAGGTTTTAGTCCTGATTTTGCCATTTGGTAACAGTTGGACACAACTGAACAAATAACACTTTCACTTGCCATTTGGTATATATTTGATCTTAGGGAACTCATTTAGCCTCCCTCAATCTGTGGAAAGCAAATAACAGCACCCTTTCCGAAATATCATAGAGTTATTATGAGATTAAATGAGTGAAAAATGTTCTGAAATCTCCAAGTCTCTGTTAATAACCAATATTATCCTTATTGGATTATGACTGTAAAATCTAGGATTTTTTTTAGCATTTCAGAAGATACTGGCTTAGCTCCTGTTTATCACTATGAACTGAGCTTTTCCGCATTTTATTTCTGGTCTTGATGCATATATTTTTGTGAAGAGAGGTTGTTTTTAATATTAATAGAAGCCTATAGATTACCCATTTTACTTCTGAGGAGGACATAAGACACGAAGTCTATTCTCAAGAGGAGGAGGAAATGTCTGGAATTCACCCACCATGGTTCCATCCTCACAGTGAGGCTGTGGGTTGCCTCAGGGAACCTGATTATGGAAGTGGCTGTGAATCCAGTGTTGATATGATCAGGCTGCATAAAGATGGTGCTCACTTTAGGTATTGTTACTAGCTTTCTAGTGTTAATAGTAGCCAACTGTGAATTTGTTTAGTGATTGACACCTTAAACATCGCTCTTCGAGTTGAGATAAAGTGTTTAGTTACCAGAGTCAATAACTAGTAATACACTTTATGATCCCTGGAAAAGAAACAAGGGTACTCTTCAGGTCAAGAATAAGCCAGACTCACTGGACATTTCCTGTAGTTCCAACAGGGTGGCTTCTTGAAGCATCTAGTTGTATTCCAGGAGTAATTAACCACAAGGGGAATCTTACCCGTATATATTTTCTAAAGATAATTTCATATTGAAAATTTTAAAGTGCTAGGGAGGAGTGGACAATTCTAGACTCCTCAGCTGGGTCAGAAGAGGAATTGAGAGTGGTGGGAGATGCAGGATGGCCCGTGGAAAAGAGCACTGAACCTGGAGGACCATCGGAGCTGTATTTCAGCTCTGGAACCACAGACACTTTGTTTCTGTGGCCTCCAGGTCCTTATCTATAAAACGGAACTACCTGCTCTACCTCCTTTAGAGGTTACTCCTTTAGAGGATCAAAAGAAGCAAAGTAGGTTAGGGACTGTGGGCTCTTATCCAGTAGACAGATGTAGTGTCCACACAGTTGCTCATTAGTTGAGTACCTCCCTTTGTCTGCATCCTGGGAGGTAGGTAGAGAAATAAAGACACACTCTGTGCCTTAAAGGCACAGAGAGAGACAGAAGAAGAGACAAGAAAAGAACAATCCCGGGTATACATCTCTAGTGTTGATTGGACGGTAGAAACAACAGTAGAAATTCAAAGGGAAGGGGACAACTTTGGGCTAGAGTAGCCAAAGAAGAGAAGAGATTCGACACAGATCTTTATAAGTGAATATTATTGTCACTGATGGAGGGGGATAGGGAAGGAATTCCTGGTCTGAGCGGTGTGTGCATGAAGGTACAGAGAAGCTGAACACAAGGCAGCTTGGGAGATGATGTGCAAAGCATTTGGGGTCTAGGGAGGGAAGTTATGGAAAATGAGGTTATAAACACTCAAACTAAATGGTCACAAGGCTTTCATGAAGCTAAGGGGGCCAAATTTTTTTATTCCAGAATCAAGCTTCTTGAACAGTAAGAGTAATAATTATAGTAGTTTATATCTAAATGATGCTGTATGTTTTCAAGGTATCTTAGATGCACTGCCTGCCTCATTGGGTTCTTTTAGCAATTCCGTCAGGTAGGGGTGGTAAGGATGCTTGTGCCCATATGACACAGGGGAATCAGAGGCTCAGTGAGGTTGTGGGGTTGCTCTAAAGTTCCACCACACGGAGATGAGGGAGACCATGTCACTCCTGGTCCATTTTCCTCTGTGTGAAAATTCTTTAGGAAGGTGAACCTGGCAGCAAAATGCCAGATGGGCCAATGTGGGAAAAAAAAATAAGAGAGTCCTGTTAGGAAGCTGCCCACCAAGTTGCCCAGACATAAGATTGCCATAGTCTGTATTCATCAATGTCACTTGGAATGGATATAATATCAGTAGTGAGAGACATGGTAAAGGAAGAATTCTCAAGCCCTCTTGATGGACTGGCTCTGGGAAGTAAGAACCTGAGGATCAAAGATGAGCCCAAGAGAAGTGATGCACTCCATACTTTGAGCTTTACTGATGAAATGGAAGCTTTACTAAAAATAGAGAGTGGTCCAAGGTTCTAGCCTGAGTAAGAGCTAAACACTAGCCTTACCCACATTTCTTCTTTACCTTCATCCCTACAGGCCGCCAGCCATTCCTTTCATTCATCTTCCTGCTATAGCCCAATCACACTCTAAATCCAGATAGACAGGAGGTGAACTCCGTAATGATTATGATAGATCCAATGGCTGGCACAGAGCACTGCTTGATGAAGGCTACGTAAACATTGATCATTTGAATGAATAAATGAGTGAATAAATTACTGAATAAATGCCCTCCCTTATAGTTTTCTTCCTATATCTCAAGTCATATGATATTTTCTTTAAAAGCAGTCCCCGCTTTGTCTACAAAATAGTCATCTTTCCTTTGTAGTGCAATCACAGCTTTCTACCATCCAGCCAGTTTTCTGTGCCCCAGCCTTTCCCCCTTACTCTCCTCTCTTCTGTCTCTGCCCTCCTCTCAATTCCTGAATGCCAACAGCAGTCTTGTATCTTTGGCTTTGGCTTATAGTAGCTCTTGGCCTTAGAGGCCAAGCAGATCCTACTGGTCCATAAACATTTAGCTCAAGGGCTGCCTCCTCCTAAAGCCCCTCCCCACTGTGCCTGGCCAGGACATTCCCCCATACACTTTGTATTTCCAGGGATTCTTTGGGGCTGGGGTTATATTTATGTCTCTGGCAAGTCTGTTCCCATAAGGCCTGGCACAATGGTAGCACCTAGTAAGGGTTCAAACTACAGGAAAATAAAGAAAAATGGCAAAAGAGCTGCTTAGGGAAGAAGGCGATAAGCTTTATATTCATGAGTGAAAGTCCTCAGTTGTATCTGACTCTTTGTGACCCTATGGACTATATAGTCCATGGAATTCTCTAGGCCAGAATACTGGAGTGGGTAGCCTTTCCCTTCTCCAGGGGATCTTCCAAACCCAGGGATGAAACCTGCATCTTCTGTATCTCCTGCATTGGCAGGTGGATTATTTACACTGCACCATCTGGGAAGTGTGGGACACTTGGGTTCAGTCCTTCGGTCAGGAAGATCCCCTAGAGAAGGAAATAGAACCCACTCCAGTATTCTTGCCTGGGAAATCTCATGGACAGAGGAGTCTGGTGGGCTATAGTCCATGGGGTAGCAAACAGTTGGACACGACTGAGCAACAACAATTTATATAAAGAAACTGCTTCCCTTTCTCTGCCTTTTAAGATACTAAGTATGTTTGCTTTAATATCCAGTGTTGTTGTTTTTTTTTTAATCCGTTACTCAGCAGAGAAAGCCCATTCAAACAAAAGGAAGAAACTGACATATTTTGGATTGACAGATGTCAAGGGACACTACCATCTAATTTCCTTGTTGATTAATTTGAAGGTAATTTTCTGGTAACCCAGGCTTCCAAAATGGTATTTTAAGTGGCATGTTGGTAAAAGAAAATTAATTTTTCTGCATTAAACTTGCCAGCTTTTGAATTAATTGCATGAGCATAGCAATCAATTAATAAATTGTTAAGCAAACAAGGGAAAATCGGTCAATTAAAAATGACAAAATTGATTTCAAGGGCAGATAATCCAAAAAATTGTCATAATACTCATTTCTAAGTTTGGCTATCCTGCCTCTGTACGATCCGCCTCCCACTTTTTACAAAACATTCAAATTGTTGAAGTTTTTATTATAATTTCTTATAAATAAATTACCACCTAAGCCGCCTTTGCTGCTTTAGTGGGATTAAGGAAATCAAATACAAATAGCAGTCCTCTGGTCGCTCAAGGAGAAGGTCACTGCGTTGGGAGAGTGCACCCCCCCAGAGTACTCTGCACAGGTGCTTTTGAAAGGGGAGCCCTGGCTACGTGGGCCAATGTTCCCTAAACACTTACCAGTCTTCTGCCAGGAGTAACCTCTATACGTTGTCTTTCTCCTGGTCACAAACTCAGATGTATTCCAGAGATCAGACAAAGCGGGGAGCAGCAGAACTCAGTGACAGTGTTTGCCTTCTTAGTACCTTAAATCTGAATCTTCTTAAACAGAGTGTCTTCTGTACTTTCCTATATGTTGCCAAACGTGGCCTGGGCTACCTGGATTAGGAAATTTGTCCCCCTACTGAAAAAGACAGATGCTTTGGAAGTGATACTTAAAGAAAATATAAAGGATAGAATTTGTCCTGTGCAAGTGTCTGCAGGCTTCATAGGCTTTATAACTTGGAGCATTTTTGTTGTTGTTCGCCTGGCCCTCTGTGCTTTTCTTTAGTCCTGGCTCAATGGGGTGTTTTATCAGAATGTTCCCCCTTCGTCCTCTCAGATGTGGACTAGAAAAACCAGGGATTGGAGCAGGCACGTCGCTCATTCCCTCAGTTTCCAATAGCATTTATCATAAAGGATATGCATAAAATTTCTAGAACTATTTGTTTTCGTATGTAGAAGATTTCTGAATTCACTGTGAAAAGAAAGCAACTAAAGAAGCACATCTAAACCTCTACATCTTACTGAATCTTCACTTGGATGTTGACAATCGCTCGATCTTAACAGAACCAAAACAAAAGCCACCCCTCGACACGTTTTGCCACCCACCAGTCCTTTCCACTCCAGTAAGTGGCACCATCCTCCATCCTGGGCAAAAGCTTAGGCGTAGCCTTTGAGTCCACTCTTGACCTCAGACCCCATATCTAATACATCAGCAAATTCCGTTAACTCTACCTTCAAAACCCACAACCCAACTACTTCCCGTCATTTCCTCCTGGACTGCCGTCATCTCCCCAAGCAGGACTTCTGCAGGAGCCTCCTATTTGGTCTGCCTGCCTGCACTCAGGCCCCCGGAGCAGCCACTGACAACAACCAGAGACATTTCTCAGATCTTATCCCTCTCCCCTGTGGGTCCTTTTCATTGCTATAACCCCTGATCCAAGAACAGTGCCCAGCAACAGATTTATCTCAGCAAAACTTGTGGGATGAATGAAATCATGGAGTTTGAATGAGGTACATCAAATGCTGCAGGAGCATTTCGATGTTTGAGAAGCATTATCTGACCAGTTATAGACCAGGAAAAGAGTAAGACACCACCCTTAAAGCCGACTCACTCATACATCTGCCAGCCCTCTGCTCACCTCATTCCTCCCTTTTCCATTGCTATGGAGCAGGGGATGTTGTGGGTGAGTGGGGGGTGGGGGGTAGGGGGCGGTTATGTCTGCCTAAACCAAGGCAGGAATTAAAAAAAAAAAAAAATCAAGTGCTGATTCTGGTTCTTTTAAACAGTTGCATACTTACTTGGCAGTCATGATAGCACAAGTCACTCCTATAATCAAAAGAATCATTACTTGTTTTGCTAAAATCCCAAGGAAATAGCTCAAGATGTGATATTTCAGCACTAATGAGGTTGTGCCTGAAGAAGTGGGATTTTAATTGTGATGGATTTAGAGAATCCACTGCAAAACTGCAGGAGAACAGCATGCTCTTTCCAGTTCCAGGGAAAGTGCATTAATATCCCATGTTTTTGTTTTATTTAGTCTTGGCTGGCTGTGTGGAGAATCACCTAAGGTAATGGCAGAGCTAGAGGGACTACATCAAATAGAACCCTATAAAGAAACTTTATTTTCTCCTCCCATGCTATGAAGGGAGGCTGTAGGACTGAGGAATATTTGTCTTGAGTTGCCTTACAAGCTACTAGATTGATTTCCTTTGCTCCTGACGGTTCTGATCCCAACACAAGCTCTCTACCACCTTCCATCCTTCAAAGGTTGAAAGTCACCGCTTGAGAACCCTGGCTTGCTAAGCCTTTAAACAGCAGGTGGAGGAAGAGGGTTTCTACAGGATTTTACTTCATGCCGAAGACTGATGCGGGCTGGGTAGCATCGCTTCTGGTGCAAGTCTGCATATGAGCAGTATTGCTGATTACTTCATTAGAACCCTGTGTGCTTCGAGAGCCATATGCTTTCAAGTTTCTTTAAATGGTATTAGGGAAAAATATCCTCCAGGCATTATTTTTAAAGGGGACTTCAAACGTTCCCCAAGAAGGGGAAAAAAAAAAAAAAAACTATAGCACGTTTGAACTCCAGGGGGTTGCAGGAGAAATCTTACTTAGCAAGACTGTGAAAATGGAGCCATCTTTTCAGTTTCAGGGTAAAATAAGTGTTGGTCACAATCAGGGATAAATTTGAAATGTGGGTGGAGAAAGATGCAGAAAATCTCCAAATCCTTGAATCCTTACCATAAAATAGCAAAGATGATGACTTGAGGAAGGAAAAAAAAAATTCTTTTAATAGTTCTCATCTTACATTCGATGGTGTAAAGAGAATGGAAGACTCTCCCTGTATCCTGCAGAGTGCAAAGGTCCACAGTTCTTCCCATTCTGTGCCATGTGGGAGACATTTCCAGAATGATTTCCCCCCTGTGCTACATGTATCCAAACTTTTAAAGACCTGGAAAGCAAGGCTACAGGTAGGAGTAAAGCTGCTCATTTTGAGTTTCCCTGCAGAGGTTTTGCTCCAGAGGTCACATCAAAGAGACCCTTCTCTAAGTTTTAACCCTCCTTTTCTAAACAGATTCCAACCTGATGTCATTTAATGCATTGATGCCAGGATTTCTTCAGCATCATAGTTGCATTATTACATATCAAAAGGACTCTTGAGAAATTCCCTCGAATTGATAATTCTAATTTCTTATGTATAACTATTCTGTATTCACTCAGAGGACAGCTGCATTGTATGCTAAACCATGAATCAGAGAAATTGGTCCCTTTGTATGTAGGTTTGTATTAAATTGAGATGCTCTCTTTTTCCCCCTGTTTGTTCCCACACTTGAGTTCCTGGTGTCAGTTTGTATTTGGCTTCTTGAGCATATTAAAGTTTTTTCTAGTGCTTATGATGTTCTTGCCAAGAGCACACTTGCAGCAATCTGCACCAGAACAGTCTTTGTGCCAATTACTTCAAAAAGTATTCTTTAAAATGAAAAGGGGGGGGGGTGTTTCAGAGAGTTTTTCAGGTTATAGTGTGGTGGTTTCAATTTTAATTTTTCAGTCTGTCTTCCTGAAATGATGACTGATCAGCTCCAGGATGTGTGCATCTTTGGGTTGTTTTCTTTTTTTTAAAAGCCCTTCTACAAAATGGAAGTTCTGGTAAAGACGTACGCATAACAGGGATAATCAGTAGGATGGAGGAAACTGCTGATACCACACCCTCATCTATTTAAACAGCTCTGGAAAGGAAACTGCTAGAAGCTTGTTAAAGAGTTTCCAAATGTGTGACTGTAAATGACTATCTCTAATCATGGCTGAATAAACCAAATGCAGCAAATGAGCTGGTGACATGCACAAAAGTCATATGAGCATTCTGAACTGCATATGCTGAATGGATAATAACCCATGTCAGTGCCAAGGGTCCTTTGAAGGTTAAAACCCTAAGTTTTCATCGAGTTATTGATATAGAGATAGAAACGCATTTGGGAAAACAAAAGAGGAAAAATGGGCAGAACATTCCCCCAGAAACTCACTGCTGAACAGGACAGGGGCCCTGAGTGAGAGGTGAGAAGACTTCTCTTTTCTTCCCGTGTCTGCCACTCACTGGCTGTGTGTCCTGGGGCAAGACATCTCACCCCACTGAGCCTCAGTCTCCACGACTGCAAGGTGGGCGGATGCACAAGGTAGTCTGCAAAGCGCTCCCCCAGCTCCAGCACGCTGTCTCTCTGGGGGGACACACACAAAGAGGATTTGGCAGGGAGTGGATTCATTCACTCCACAAAGCAAGACGTTTTGAGAGGCCTGTCATTCCTAGAAATTGCTCTCATTAAGGATAAGATACAGGGCTGAATGAAGCAGCCTTATAAAATATCAGCTATAGCAGACGGAGGGCAGGTTGAGAAACATTTCAGAAAATGTCCTTCGCTAATCAATGCCTAACACGTAACATCCAGGCCTCACGAAGAATGGAACCAAGATAATACAGATGGGAAGTTATAGAGGTTTAGGGCTTTGATGATGGCTCAAAGCTTCATGTTTAAACATGCCAGATTTAACAGACACCACAGCAAGGAAGGGTCTCAGACCCCATGTAGTTAAGCCCACTCGCTTTCCCAGTGAGGAAATTGACGCAGAGAAAGGAGCTCCTCACTGCAAACACAGAACTGAACACTGCCTGAGTGTGCCAGAAGAAGTGAGGTGCCTTGGCTCCTACTGTGCAGTCTTTGTTTCTTGCACCTATTTGGGTCTAAAGTGCCTAGTTTAAGAGAATTCCTTGTTCTTGCATTCCTGAAGAGTTCCAGTTACCTACAACAGCCTCCTGGGAAGGGATCACTTTTAGGTTTGATCTCTAAGGAGTTTCATGTCTAAATTTGGGGAATGTCAGGACTTTCATTGTTTCACAATATTTAGGACCCATCTGTTTGCATTTGGTTTCTTTTTAATTATCAGAAATTTAAGTCCTCGTATGTGTGTATTTTCCCCTTAAGAGGAACGGCTGCTTTAAAAATGTTTCAGCTCCTGAGACAGCAGAGTTGCCCTTCCACAAGGACTGGTCTGCCCATCCACGTGGATAATTGTCTTTAATTCTGTATCCTCTGCCACGGCACCCCACTCCAGTACTCTTGCCTGGAAAATCCCACGGACGGAGGAGCCTGGTGGGCTGCAGTCCACAGGGTCGCTGAGAGTCGAACACGACTGAGCGACTTCACTTTCACTGTTCACTTTCATGCACTGGAGAAGGAAATGGCAACCCACTCCAGTGTTCTTGCCTGGAGAATCCCAGGGATGGCGGAGCCTGGTGGGCTGCTGTCTATGGGGTCGCACAAAGTCGGACACGACTGAAGTGACTTGGCGGCAGCAGCCGCCACTGAGGAAGAGAGGTGGAGCTGACTCCCATGTCTCAGAGCTCTTCCTCTGAAGGCTTTTCCTTCTTAACAAGAGGTAATCCTTTATTCTCCTGCAGACCTTCAGGCCAGGTGGAGGGGACAGAGTGCGTGTGTGCTAAGTCGCTTCAGTCGTGTCCGAATCTGTGCAGTCCTAAGGACTGTGGCCCGCCAGGCTCCTCTGTCCATGGGATTCTCCAGGCAAGAATATTGGAAGGGGTTGCCATGCACTCCTCCAGGCATTCGGTCCCTACCCAGAGACCGAATGCCTGTCTGATGCTCCTGAATTGGCAAGCCTGTTCCTTACCACTAGTGCCACCTGGGAAGCCCAGGGATAGAGAAGAGCTGCCTTAACCTTTCTCAGGAGAGCAGAGTGCTCTGGAGTTACTGTCTTCACACAGACAAGCACTCAGCCAAGTCCACAGCTATCTTTGGCCTTTAGTTGCAGATTAGAGCAGGTATAAATCCCGTTAGCAAACAGAAACAAAGATGTGCAAGACTAATTTAGAACAAGATGTGTCACTAAACTCAAGAAACTTACATAAAACATGCCTTCGGCAAAGATGAATGGAGCCAGGATAGAAAACAGTAAATATCTGAATCATCTGTTTCCTAATAGAAGCTCTTGAGTCCTCAAGAAAAGAGAGAATATGATACAGTGTTTCTGCAGGCATCTATAGGTGAAGAATCACTTGGCACAAGACTAATTCTGAGTCTTCTTCTTTTTTCTCTTTAATGTTGTTGGAAATACAATTGCAGTCAGTTACGCTGAGAACTGCCTCTCTACCCTCAAGTCAACGACACTAAGCCATAGGGGCCTCCAGGGGCCATGCAGGTGATATCCCTCCTCCACATCAAGTGATAGAGGACTAAAAACGCTGCCCTCCACAGAGGTACAGTGTTCCTGTCCTTCTCTAGGAGACTTTAATAAAGTAACTGAATGAAATGAAATTTGATCAGATGTGTATAGTTCAGCCTTCTTGCTTTGCCCCTTAACAATTTATAGAGGTGTTTCTACCCATGGTCCTGTTTGATTAAATGATATTTGAAGTGTTCCACTCTCTGAGAAAATGTGGTTTATAGCCTTGGCATATATTTACATAATCTCGTTAAGGAAATCTCTTCAGCTTAGTTAAACTATCCCAATTTAAAAAAAAAAAATCTTATCTCTGGTAAAAGAAAGACTGTTTTCTCGGAGAGGAATAGGAAACAAATATGGAGTCTGACCACATTTTGAGAATCTAAGGTTCTAATTGTAGTTACATTTTTTATGTTACATATTTGAAGCTTGTTAACAGAGATGGATGAGAAGTTTGGAGGATATAGTCATGTCAGAAAAGAATGCTGTGGCTAATGTTTTTTAAATGTGGGTTTTAAAAATAATTTTTTATGTGTTGCCTTGGAAAATGTTTATACATTAAAAAAAAAAAAAAAACCTAAGGGTGATAAATTACCACCAATCTCTCAGGCTCCCCACTGGAGCCATCAAATTAAGGGTTAACCTCCCAAGACTCCCCTGAATTAATCAGGAGCTAAGCCAGGGGCAGGCTGGGCTAGGGAGAAGGGACTGGCAGAGCTCCACCTCCCTGAGACGCTTGGGGCCCAACAGTGCAGCCCACAGTAAAGGAGCCTTGGCAGGGCCCCCAGCGCCCCCGGCAGGCAGCCCTGTGCACAGAAAGCACGCCTGGATCCCATATCAGCCCAGGGTTTCTGCTTATCAAGAGCTAATCCTCCACGTCCAGGGAACCAAGACAAGGGGTTGCGTTTACAGAGTGGGGGGGTTTCCAGCCCTGATTTCACCGTAAATGTCCATCTTTCTTTGTTCATTAGGAAGCAGTCTGTGATAAGCCGCTGGGCCAGCTTTCTAAGATGTCTAGATCCATTCAGCTCTAGATAAAGATGAAGCTGCAGCTAGATGGACCCAAGCATGCTGGTTTAGTCACTGTCATGTCCCAACTCTTGCGACCTCAGAGACTATAGCCCGCCAGTCTCCTCTGTCCATGGGATTCTCCAGGCAAGATTACTGGAGTGGGTTGCCATTTTCTTCTCCAGGGCATCTTCCCAACCCAGGGATTGAACCCAGGTCTCCTGCATTGCAGGCAGATTCTTTACTGGCTGAGCCACTGGAGAAGCCCCACTTTGCGACCCAATGGCCTGCCCTTAAAACAAGACTGAAAGGATGGTTATGCTGACCACTGGCATAAAAGCCCTTGGAATGCTGGGTGGCATGCAGATTTCTAGGTTCCTTTCCAGCCTTAAAGAATACAGAGTTTGAGGGATAGGACCTTGGAATCCCTATTATTTGTGTGTGTGTGCATGATTTTTTTGATTGGAGTATAATTGCTTTACAATGTCATGTTAGCTTCTGCTGTACAAGATGGATCAGCCATATGTGTACAGATATCCTCTCCCTCCCAGCAGGTTGAGCTCCACCACAGCAAACAGGCTAAGCTGTGCTACACCACAGGTTCCCACTAGCTATCTATTTTACACATGGTAGTGTATTTATGTCAAACCTAATCTCCCAATTATCCCATCCTCCCCACCTTCATGTTCACATGTCCGTTCTTTACATCTGCATCTGTATTCCTGCCCTGGAACCAGCTCTCCAAGTGATTCCTGTACATGCTTAGATTTAAAAACCACTAACCCTAGAGGGTTCGGGGTTTTAAACAAATCCCTGATATCAGCATTAGGTGTTGTGGGCTTTCCAATTAAAGAGCAAAATATGTTTCCCCCATGTGCCTGGCTCATTTAGTTATTTGTGTATAGGACAGAGTAAGTTGACTTCAGCTGTGAGAGGAAGAATGCTCCCTTCCTCATGTTTATGCATCATGAGTCTTTGCCTTCAGGACCTTTGGATCTCAGTGAAAATAGAGAAATCAGCCCCTAGCCTCCTTCCTTCCTCTGCCTATCAGAGTCAGGAATGCCCTTACCTACAGCGCGAGGTCTGTCCACTACATCAACCCACCCCTGGTGAATCTTTTCAGCCATCAGACCAAGCATCAGCTGGTTGTACTCACGTTGCTTTCCCCCTCCTGCCCATCTCTTTTGCAGTCAAACCAAATGGAATCCCTGGGAATTCACACTTTCTAAGTGTCATCCTTCTACCTGAGAGAACAGCTGGGGTTCCTCTTCCTCAACTTTTCCCTGAATACGTCCCTTGTACCTAGCCTCACCTCTTTTATTCCCCACCGCCAGAGCTGCCCTTAAGTTGAGCCCATCTAAATCCCTCTCCAGTTCTTGCTAGTCCTCTAGCCTTAAGTGCTAAATCCTACCCAAGCCTGAAGAGCCCTGCTCTTAGGGAAATTCTTAGGGACAAACTTCCAGGAAGCCTCCTACCACCCACGTGGCTCCTGAATTGATCAGCACCTCCAGACCTAGTTGATGATGACATTCCAGGGCCACCTCTGCTCTGCTGCATCTCCTCTGGCCCTGGAAGAGGCATGCATCTTTACCTGCTCCCTGCCAAGACCCAATTTCTCCCCGGACCTCTCCCCTCACCCTCAATCTCACCTCTGCCTTGAGAAGTCAACTCATCCCTCTTCTGTCCTTTCTTATCCCCGCTTGCTTAAGTTTCACTGTGAATTATGATGAACATTCCTAGAAGCCAGTCAGTTTCTAGAAATAAAATCTGAAATGCTAGAAAGGGAAGGGAACTAAAATTGCTGTTCTTCTGCCCTTCACAAAGCCCAAAGCCACTTTCTTCAGCTGCGAGCCCTCTTCTCCCTAGTGTCTGCCTCTATGGACAAGCTCCTGGTCTCAGATGAACTGGTTTTGCTTTTCAGGCCTTGTGCAAAGACTTGGGTTTCAGGAGTCAGACAGACAGGGACAGAGAGACCTGTTAGGGTAGTTTCTCTAAATTCAGGATATGCTCTAAATTCAGGAAATCCCACTCCCTAAAATCTGCATGAAGTAATTTACATGAGGTTGATATTCTCCTGCTGGTTTAGATTAAGTTGTTAGGCTGTAGGCTAGATGTTTAGATTCAGAAGACCCAGCTAAGCCCTTATCTTTCAGCAGGTTGTGGGCCACCAGAGCCCCCATCACTTAAAAATAATTAGCTGATTCTCCCACCCGAGCTAGTGATTTGATGATCTGTATGCTGAACCAGACCTCTACAGGGGAATAAAAGAAAAAAGACCAGAGTGCCAGAAGGAAGCTTAATTTTTAAGGTAAATTTGGATTCCTTTAAAGGACAAGTTAAAAAAAAAAAATCTCTGAAGATGCTCTAAACCCAGGGAATCACAGTTTTTTTCCTGCCTGCAGCTTCTTGGTTCCTCCTTTTGCCTAGCCTTATTCTGTACTTTACATTATATGTGGAAAATAATGCACATAATACTTAGCACTTCCTTTTGATAAAGAAAATGTTTCATAGGACTAGTAGTGAGATTTATTCCTAAAAGAATGGAGAATAGCTTCCAGACGTATTTTCCCATCACAGACTTTCTTTCCTTAAGTATTGACAGAGGGGAGGTTTTATCAAGGTCTTTGTGATGGGCTTGTTTATAATAGGAAGATATTAGTGGAGCACATCCTAGTGTTCATCACCAACAGACGACAGAAAGGAGCATATGGCAGGAAGAGAAATATATATTTGTCCAAGAATCATGGCTTGTTAACACTCCCACATTTGTCCTAAACTCCGTGATCGTGTACTCTCTACACGGCACATACTCCCTTGTGTCCAAGAAGAAAACTAAAAGTCAGACAATTTCTTCAATGTGGGACTGTCAAATGATGCTAATTTGGACATTTTTATCAAAGATGGTGGGATTTCCACTCAGAAATCCTGTGCATACTGCTTCACTGTTGCTGGTGTCTGGGCAGTGTTGTGTAAGGGGTTAATAAAATATGAGCTTTAGCATTTTTGCACAGCCCTTTATGATAAAACAAGAACAATGAAAGGAAATGTGAGGACTGAGCTCTTACATAAAATTGAGCTCGGGGTCCAGGAATCTTTTCACTCAGAAATCTCTCTTGAAGAATGTCTGTAGATTAAAGACCAGACCAAGACAAACCTTTAGGACACAGAGGCAATTTTTGCCTGGCGTTGGCCAAAACCAAAGCACTGTTCCAGCTCGGATACGAGCCCTAAGCCCCTACTGATTAATTCTTAAAGTCAAGTCTGCATTGATTAGCTTGCAGCTGTCCTCGGAAGCTCCTGCCCTCTCCATGGAGCTGTCAGGGGAGTGGGAGGTAGGGTAACAGCTCAGTGACAGCCCCTCTACTGAGCAGTAGGTCACAGAATTCTCTAGAACTTAGAGAGAACCCTAGGTATCAGCACCTGACTCTTATCTTCTATTTTATATCTGAGGAAACGCTGCCCTGGTCAACTTAGATGACATGCCAAAAGTCACCAGAACCAGAACTGAGATCAATTGTTCTGTTTCAGAATTCAATGTTATTTCTAAGCCACAGTATTCCTTTCACTTTAAAATTACTATTCTTATGGTTTCACGGTTCTTGAAATCATGTTAGTATTTAGGTTTATCTACTTGTATTCAACATTATTTCTCATTCACCTGCTTAACTGTACAAAAGAGCCATCCCATTCTTTGGGATGTTACCACGGGGCCTGGTGACCATGTGGCAAGCTTGGCATTTATGTCAGAATGGAATTGTGAGTGGAGAAAAAGGGGGCTTAGAGGTTTCAGAAATGGTCACTTTTTTAAGCAAAAGTAATCATTACAGAGTAAGAGAAATTCAATTTAGAGAAGTTAAGTTGCTTTAGGCTTCAGATACTCAAAGGGCTGGCATGGTGGGATGCCTTTGGTGTTCTTCTCTTATCTATGTTTTATCTGCTAGCAATTCTACTAAATTGCTTGGTTTTAAGTATCACCTCCAGTCAAAAAAGAAAAAAAAAAAAAACCAAAGTGAAGCACAAACCAACCAACCAACCAAGTCTTCAACCATACCTTCATCTCTCATCTCTTAAGCACTCAATCCCTTTATCCATCAACTGAAGGACACCTTGCCCAGCATCTTCCCAGGCTACTCAAATACTACACATCCACAGGGAAATCTTTTTCATCCCTTTGCCAGCAATTCCTGCATTCCTAGTTACCATTTAGTCTTCTACCATCATCTTCTATGACACAAAATCAAAATCAAAATCACCATGCTTCTCTCCATGTTCCATTATCAACTTCTACTGCTTGTACCTAGTATTTGCCCCATCTCTGTCTCTTCTGCTAACCCTTGCTCAAATGCTCCTGGATCCTGGGTGTCTCCAATTGGTTATCTTTGGCATTTGTTTCTATTGTACTTTATATTCCAGCCCTTTTCTCTATCTGGAACCCCTTTTACCATTCTATGATTATATTTTATGGCAGTTTTAATTGAGTGCCATTTTCATGCAGCTTTCCAGATCCATTCAGTCAAAAGTATTTTCTGCCTACCCTGACATCCCAAAGATTTCATTCTATACCTTTCCTATGGTGCACACTTTTTATTTAAGAAGATAGTAGTTTTTTGACCATACACTGTGTATCAGGCATATACCCAGGCATTTTGTATACATTTCTGCTTAATCCTCTCAGCAGCCCTATATCCCAGAGGTCCATATTTTACTGGTGTTGGGTACAGCTTGGACATGGGGACTCCACTCCCTGGATGATTGCAATGGGTAGTAAGGTTGAGAACCACTGGTAACAGTCCAAATGCTTTAGCCAGACATTCTCCTGTAGTAGATACCAAATTTGATGTTCTAAAAAACAAATGTTGGACCTCAGCCCAGTCCTACCTAATTAGAACATCTGGGGCATGGAGCCTCGGAATCCATGCTTTAACAACACTGCACAGGAGATTCTGTCATATAACCAGAATGGAGAACCACTTGAGCAGACCCTGAGTCATCGCCCAATCTTAATATATTAGGAGTAATTGTTTGTTTCCTCTCACTGTGTAGTCTATGAACTCTTGAGAACAGGTTTACATTTGATCCACCTTGGCTTTCTCTCTGGTACCTATCAAGACTCTTGCATATGTTTCAGAAACTAAGAAACCAAAAAAGTGCCCTTTGATGACCTCATTAAGAAAACAAAAGACATCTTTACAGAGTACTTATTCTCTTTGTACTAGGTTTTTAATCCCTAATATGCTGACCTAGAAAGTAAGCAAGTCATTTCAATTCCCTGAGCATCATAGTTGCATGACTATGCAGTGCCAGAGCTAGGATATCAGATTTTCTGATAATACTTTTTATCCAGCCTCAGGCCTTCAAAGCAACTACAAAGTAAAACAAACAAACAAACCGTATGTGTGTCTGTATACATGTTCTCTACCATGCTTTTAAGATCTGAACATAACTTCTCACAATGGGAGAAAAAAAAAAACAACATCAACTGTGGGTCTTATGAAATGGATTTGGGGAAAATACCATAATTTAAACCCCCAAATTAATTACAAGACCTAACATATCTTTTCTCCTCTTCAACCTCACTCTCCCCACCACCAGATGTACATACACTCAGACAAACTCACTCTGATTATTCTTTGACATTTCTTGACAACGGCTTTATTGATTGCATTGGCAATTTTCTTAGGATTTTTTTCCCTTCTTAGTTTGTATAGTTTCTCAGACTTTTCAAATAATTTGGGCTTCTGCTATATATGAAATCATTTCAAAGGTTCATATACAGTTTTAGGCAGTAAACTGGCATCTGGTATAAACTTCTAATGTCTTGGTTCAAAATGAATATGCACTTAAAATGTATAAAAGCATAACAAAGCTGAAATGATGCTCAAACACAGCTTGCTGCTGACAAGTACCCAGGCATGTCGGACTCTTTGCAACACCATGGACTGCAGCCTGCCAAGCTCCTCCGTCCATGGGATTTCCCAGACAAGAATACCAGAGTGGGTTGCCATTTCCTTCTCCAGGGGCAAACACAACCTAGAAACATGCATTCTAGGCTCTCTTTGCCATTTCCAAGCCTGATGACTCCGGTTAGGAGAGGAATGTTACAGAGCCACTTGGCTCATTTAAAAAATGAAAAGAAGAATGACCTAAAATAGACTCTCCTAACTTTTCTCCCAAATACAAAATGGCATGATCCTTTAATAATTATTTATTTGGCCTGTGGTCAGGATCAAATGTATAATCAGTCCTTTTCCTCATTATTTTTAAGGGCAAACAGAATTATAATGAAATTTTTTATACTTCTTTACAATTTAGAAAGTGTTTACCACCACTGCCTCCTTTGACTTTCATGACATAACTGCAGAATAGTCATTATTATCCCCATTATACAGAAAAGAAAGAGATGCAGCGAGGCTGAGTGGCTTTCTCCAGGAGAACAAAATCAGGATCTAGGTCCCTGCCCAACCCAAATTTGGCCCCTGTCAACAGCTCAGTGGCCATGGGCAAAGCTGGAGGAGATCAGAGGCGGGTAGCTCTGGCCTGCACGCAGCTCCCCAGCAGCCTGCCTGGCTTCCTCAAACGTCTGCTACCCCAGATGCCTTTAAATTGCTTTGGAAGAGAAAACCAAGTGGGGATTTATTTAACATATCATTTCTGGGTGTGAGTTTTCCTGAGCATTTATAGATCTGTGTTTTTCCAAGAAGCTGAGTGTTCCTGATAAAACAAGACAGATAATGATAAATGAGCATCTATGTAAGCCTAGCTGGGAGGAGGACCAGGGACTGTTAACACCCCTCCTGTGAAGCTAATCCCATTTCTTTTAGCTATTTCTTTATTAGTTAATGAGGTCTTGCAAAAATATGTGTCTGTGATGATGTTTTAGCATCCTTGCCTCTAGGAACATTTTCAAATATTCATAAAGTAGCTCATCTGACCAAAGCTGAAAGCAAAGGTGCATTAAGCATAAATTTAGTCAACTTCAATGCGGGTGGTCGAAAAACTGCTCCTAAAATAACCTAAATAATCCTCCTCGTTGGTTTCCAGATCCACAGCTCTGGGCTCAAACATGAAGGAGGACAGGGAAGAGGTATCATTTAGAACAGTCAGGACTCTGAAGGGCGGCCCCAGAAGCTTTGATCCTGCTTCCTGACTGACAGCAGTGTGGCTTGCTTTTGGAAGGCTGAATAACTTAAAAACACAATGAAAAAGGAATTACCAGTCAAGCCCCTAGGAAGGAGATCAGATGCTAGTTCTTACTGTTTCAGGGAGGTCAGAGACCCACTCCCCATTTCCCACTTATGTTTCCTATGACAAGGAGGGAAAAGGAGACTCTCAAAAGGTGTCTCTGGTGCTCAGGGGTGTATTTGGAGAGGCAAACCAAACACAGAACCTCGACCAGCTACGCAACTAAGCTCCAAGGTACAGGGAATGGTGGCAAGTACTTCTACAACCTGGTTTGGAGGGTACCCCACACTGTCACAGGGCCCGAGGAACACAACTAGGGTACACACACATGGTCTCCAACCCCCCTCACACACACACATACATACACACATGTGCCTTCCATCACCCAGAAGCAATGCCACACAAATCCCCATTCTTTCCATCTTTTTATGATTTCATTTTCCCAAAACATTATTTAAGGAAAGTCATATTGTGACTCATCTCCTATGTTCAATTCATAAACAAAGGAATTTTTTCAAAAGATGGCTTTGTAAAAACTTATCATTGAAAATAATGTGAGGGTGATGAACCAACTTTGTTTGGTTCTGGGTGGGTGGCCAGGACTTTCCATGGCATACTTTAGCTAAGAAACCAAAAATCGCAGCACGGTGTTCTCCCTCCTGTTTCTGAGCAAGTATTTCGGAGCTGTCCCCAAAATGGTGCAAGCCTTCCTGATCTACTGTGGTAAGAGCTCAAGGAACAAATCATACGCTGAGGTCCTCTGACCTTTGATCCCAGAGGGCATTGCGATAAAGCATGGTGTTACATGTACAGGTAACTCAGCACTGCCTAACATAGACTGTCTATGCTCAAAAGGACACATTCATGTCATTGTCACTGAATCTTTTAATTACTGGCATCTTTGGCTTTTTTGAGAACAAAGGAAAGCTCTGAGCCACACTTCCAAAAAGAGATGTCCATGGAATCCCAGAGACATCCATGGAATCCCAAATTGCAGTAGAAATTTGGAGAACAGATATCGTCCATTAGTAAGGGATAAAAATGCAAACACTTCCTTTTGCAGCTCAGGGCTCAACTTTATCCTTTTATATGGTTGTGAACTTCCTCTAAAAGTGAAAAAAATAGTCCTGAAAAATAGCAATAGCACAGTAATAATGCTGCCTTGAGAAATGCTCAGAGTATAAGACTATTTCTCTTTTGTCTCTTGCCTTAAGGACACTGAGGGCACTTTGACAGCCCTTATGATTACACCAGATTCAAGCTAACATTCATTATTCCAGATGCGATTCTGCATTTCTCAAAAGAAGTACCGCTACAGCCCGGATGTAAATTTGACTGTGTCCTGTACTAATGTTCTATTCCAGGTGATTCACATAACGGGCCGGCTACGACTGAGGGTGTCACTGTCCCACGGGAGGACCGTCCCCAGCCAAATCATGGGTCTCGTGGTTGTGGCTCATGCCCTGCCTCCCCCTACGATCAATGAAGTCAGAATTGACTGCCATATGTTCGTCACTCGAGTAAATATGGACCTCAATATCATTTACTGTGAAAATAGGTACTTCATTTTTGTTTTCATTTGCCCTGTTGTATGTTGCACATTGGTAAGGGCCGGTGTTTTCAGCAGTCTGAAGGATTTTACTCTCCCAATGAGGCTCATTATAAATCCTGATCTTATTTTTAATGGCTGCTTGGACTGACACCAACCATGCTTTTCATTTGAAATTTACACCGCTGCCCTGATTTACATTAGGGACAACAATGGGATGAATTAGGATATCCAGGCATCCATATGCTGTAACTGAGACCCATTTTGGCCAAGAACCCAAGGAGAGAGCAGGACTGAGACATTCTTGGAAAAACAATGCAGCAAGGGCTATCTCCTATTGCCTCAGCCAGACCCACTTCCTGACTCCCGCAAGGGCCCAGCCTTATGATGGGCAGTGTTTACACGGGCATTGAGCGCCTTCTCCTAATCAGCTCCGGCTGCTGGGACAAACCCCCATAGACCAGGTGGCTCAAACAAGACATTTATTTCTCACAGCTCTCGAGGCCAAGAAGTCTAAGATCAAGGTGCAGGCTGACGAGGTTTCTTTGGTGGCAGGCTGGGGTGGGGGGCGTGGGGGTGCAGGGTGGGGGGTGTCTTCCTGGCTTCCTGATGTGTTCTCATATACAGGAGGGCAAGCTCTGATCTTTCTCCCTCTTAGAAGGACACTAATCCCATCATGGGGGCTCCACCTTTATGACCTCATTTAAACCTAATTACTCTCAAATACTCTCCAAATACTATCACAAGGTGGGTGGGGGTGGGTGGGGAGTGGGGTAAGGACTTCAATAGGACAAATTTAGGAAGTACACAAACATTCAGTCCACAAAGCATGTAGAGAACAAATGAGAATTTGAGATCCCCCGAGGAAAAAAGACAAAAAAGAAATCTGCAGAATTCAATGACACTTTGTAATCCTGAGGATTTCACTTGGGTAGATTAAAGAAAGATGACCCATCATATAAGTGACTTGGCAGCTCTTCCTCAACACTGAGCTTTTACAAAAGGACTTTTTAGCCTCTGGTGAACAGGAGTTCACTGTTTCATTAGGCACAAAGCAAGGGACAAGGAGATGGGACAGTGCCCCTTCAGACCTTTCACCTCAAAGTCACCGGTCTATCATCAGGCTGATTTGAAGAAGAGAGAATCCTGGGGCAGGGGGAGGGGGTGGAGGGGAGGTGCGCACGTGTGGCTGTGGGAAGGAAGCGTGGCAGCGTTGTTCCTTCTTGGGGGTGGGAGGGGGAACAAAAGATAGGATGGTCAAGTGGTTTAGGAAAGTGATCTCTCTCCGGGGCCCAGACATGAGGAAGACAGGCAGTACCCACATTCAGTCCATTGGGAAGTGCTAGAGATGTTGAGATCAAGCTAGAAACATCTGCCCTTCCTGGTCAGGCTTTGATTCAGAGGCAAGGATTCATAGGGAAAAGATAACCCACCTAAGCTTTAGGGTGTTCAGGCCAGGGCGGGTGGGGTGGAGAGATCATGAGCCTGTCACTATTATCTAATGAGTAGCTCAATCTATTTGTCAAGTTTTGAGAGTATTTATTAAAATTCTTATCACCATGACTGTATCCCTGGCTATGTCCAAGGCATTCTTCAATGGCCACAGAGAATCAGGAAGATGAGTTCACTAGATTGAGTAGCTAGAGTTGGCCAGGAATAATAGAGCGCTAACATTTATTGAACACCTACTACACCCTCAGCGGCATGCGAAGCACATTCAAATTGCTGTCTCACTGAAGCTTCAGGACAGTTCTGGGAGACTGGTGTTGCCCATGTCCACCAGCGCCAGGCAGTGTCAGCTTAGAAAGAGAGGGCAAGTGTCTTGACTGAGGCCAAGACTTGAACTCTATCTGTCTGATCCAAATTCCCTTCCTCTGCAGGACCTCCCTGCATGTCTCTAATTTCTCTTCAGAAGTCAGGTTAAATGGTAAGGAAGCAGTCCAAATAACCGCTGTGGGGATCTTTCATATGTGTGCACCCATGAAAGAAATATACAGCCCATAAAGCAGTCTCTTCCGTTTTAAAATGTAGAACTTGGATACTCAGGGAGGCAGGTAGACAGTCAAAGGATGGACTATGGCTTTCCATCTTTGAAGACAAGTGTCAGTTCCCTTGATTGAGTTCTACCAGCACTACTCACCCCCCCCCCCAAAAAAAAAGAAGAAGCCTCATCTCATTTACCTAGCTCCTAGAAATCCCTAAGCCATCACTTAATTCTCAGGCCTGTGGTCACGGGTTGATTCATTCTTTTGATGCACTCCTGGACTTGGGTGCCTGATGCTGCCACTCTAGTAATTGAGATCACTTTCTATGGCCCACTTCATGCATCTTTCCTCCCATTAAAACATGTCTTTTTTTCCACAACCCCTTATTAACCAGTATAATACAGCATTATTTCCTTACTGAAGATGACAGTAATTATTTAAAAGGACCCCTTTAGAAGTAATTGCACATTTAATCTGAGAGAACAGCGTATCTTGTGTGCCAGGCACCATGCTACATTCACATCATTTCATTCATTAATACCCTCACCAGCCTCTGAAGTTGTTTCACAGATGAGGAAACTGGGTCTCAGAGTATAGGTTGCCATCAGGATTTTGATCCTGATATACAGGTCATCAGACTAGTCTAGGGCTTTCTACATATAGATGAAGAGGTCTTTGAACACAGAGCTCATCGAATTCACCTTGATAACAGGCTCTGTGAGTACACAGAAATGTTTCCATTGTTTTGAAGGATTTCATTCAAATAAAAAGTAAACTAAAGAACTATCTTCCCTAAAGAACTGGGTGCGTTTCCCCAGGGTTGTTTACTTAGGGAATTGCTAACTAGAAAACAGGGGCCTCTCCTGGACTCTCCTCAGAATCCCAGGACAGCCTCTGGCAAAGTCAACTTCTGATGCTTTCAGAGGATCCAGCAAATTCCAGAAATACCGTGGTGGGAATGAGGGCCTTTAGTGACATCCTTATTCACTCGTTTGCAGAAAGGGGGTGTGAACTGTGCTTGGAAAGCAACTAATGGTTTTAGGAAAACACCAGCTGATCCGTTTTATACCAGAAAACCATGGACTCCTGAGAAAACACTCCAAGAATTCTAGTTTGGCCAAAGATATGATTTAAATTGCGAGACACTGAGAAATTCACTCCCTGGGAAGGCTATTTTCATTATATCCCATCTTACCATGGTTTGGTTCCTTATTTCCTTGCCTCTGGGAGTCAGATTTCATTCCCCCTGCAGCACTCTCATGGGTTTCTTCAAGGTGTCATAGCTAAAGATTCACTTAATATTTGATAAGTCATAAAACATAAAAGCACAGGAGCAGTAAAGAGAATCAATTAAACAAGAGATAAATTCTCTCTGGGACAGACCAAAATGAACCTGAACTTGGACAGGGAGTAGGAGAAGCAGCATTTTGATGCGTTTGTGTAAACCAGGCAGATTCCACACCCCCCAACGTGTTTTCCAATTTTTGTTCTATTTTTCTGTGCTCCTGCCTGAGGACATTGGCGTCTGGACAATCAATGACAGAGGCTTACACACACGTACAATCAAGCACAAGCCCAGCAGAGCTGCCGAAATGGTTTAAAAGTTTCCGTGTGGAATCCACCACAAAGTCCCAGTTAAAAGGGCCAGGAGTGAGAGCTGAGCTCTCAAATGACTCAGACAAAAAAAGATAATACCCCCAGGCATCTGTATGTCTCAGCATTTAAATTATATCCCTTGAAATGCCAATTTGGATTTTGTGCCAAGAAGCAGTCGAAGCCCTTTTTCATGGAAATACCCAATAGAAGACCAATCTGTTTAAATGAAAGGTGTCTCTAATCATTTGGTATAAACATAACATGTTTTTATTTTATTATGTAACCTTGAATTATCTTAGCCTCTAATGAGGATCTCGCATTGTTACTGATTCTCAATAATTTCATGGAATTAAGTTGTCTAAATGCATATTCCTATACTAAAGAAAGAAAAGAAAAACCTACCTAATTATTTCAACACAACTGCTTGATTCAGTGCAGTTCCGGCTTCAGAAAAGGACTGTTACATGTTAAAGAAAATTAATCTTATCTAAAAGGGGTTTTCCCTTAGTGCCAAGTCCTCACAGGTACCCTGGTACAAGGAAAATTGTCAGTAGATCTGTTTCTAAGTCACTGAACTGTTTGTATATTTCCCCTGCTTCTGATTTCCAGCCTGTGTTTTTCTCTTTGTAGGATTAGTGATTATATGGATCTGACCCCCGTAGACATTGTAGGGAAGAGATGCTACCACTTCATCCACGCTGAAGATGTCGAGGGCATCAGGCACAGTCACTTGGACTGTAAGTACCTCCGGTGCGTGGGGACAGCCCAGCTGGGGTCCTCTCTCCTGGATGCTTTTTTCTGATTTCCATGTCAATTTCTCCCTTCACATCTCCTGCACATTTGAGATGACTGTCAGTGCACAGTGAGAAAAAGTGAGACATAAATCACTTCAACTTGTGTTGGGATTAGATTGAAAGCTGGATCTCGGGGCCCAGAGAAATTGCTGGATCTGTAGGTGCTCACCCTGGATTTCGTGGTCTCCCGCGTGCTCTCTCCCATGATGTGATGGAGGGACCTTTGTCTTAAGTGCCTTCTCAACCCTTTCTTTTTCTAGAGCTACTTCCACTCTGAAATTTGTGGTCTCCATTTCAAAATAGACGTGGGAGAAGACAAGTTCAGCTAGCCCAGAGCCTCATAAAAATTCCTACTTGACTAGCCACAGACCTGGGATGGGGAGGGGGAGGGGAGGGGCAGAGTTTGCAGCTCTCAAAGGCGCTGACTTTTCACTGTATTTCTAGAAAGAGGGTTATTTAGAGAAGCAGGTACCTCCATGTCCCGACTCCTGGAAGGGCAAAAGTCATCTTAGCTCTTTGAGTCTGGTTCCCAGCTCCTGATCAGCAGGCTCACCTCCAAGGCACCTTTCGTGGGCATTTAAGCAAAGCAGGGCCAGGAGAACTCTACTGGGTCCACACAGTGACTCACGCGGCAGCATCCTCATGCACTTTTCCCTCATCAGACTTCAAGGGGCTGTTTTCACCGTGAGTGCAAGGGATCTCAAGTCCCATCGGGCAAAAGGCACTGTGGCCCTCTTAGGAAGAAGCTCTGTTTTCCAATGAGAGGTCCTTTTTATGACCATTCCGTAGACTCTTCCTAGAAGATGAGGGCTCTGCCATCTACATTCCTAGAAGGTTCTCAGCCCAGTTTCTGAACTCTGGTTTTAAATACACACAAGGGGACACAAATGAGATGGTTCAGCTTGAAATGGAAGCTTTTCTGTAGTAAGATCAGCCAGGTGGCCTCTGTGTTAATGGTTCAGGACAGCTGTTTGAGCTCTCTCCTGCCCTTTGCAGTTGTTGGCTCGTTTCAAACTGAGATCTTCAGAAGCATGATGGAGAGACAGTAAGCTAGCCGGAGTCTCAGTGTGAGCATCCCATACTGTGTGTTGAACCCTGCATTAGCAGCACTGACATGGGAGCGAGGTCAGTGTCAAGTTCTGTATGTACTGTGTCTCTGGGAAAAGGCTGTCTGCAAGGCTGGCAGATTCTACTCCCAACCCTGAGTGCGTGCCTTGGTACGGCTCCCCGGGGATTTAGGGAGCGCACTTGTTGCTGAGAACAAATGGGTGTCGGGTATCACAGGAGCAGATGGTTCTTCAATTAATTGAGGGAAAAAAATGATGCTGTTTCCTAAAAAGAAACATCGGGTTCTTTGAGGCTGGGAATTTAGAGAAAATGGAGAAAAATCAGGATCTTTGGAGGAAGCTGTGAGTCTATTTTGCGATGCAGATATGCCAGAGATTCAGACTTTTAAAATGAATGTATGTTTGTAAGACACAGTCATAGACCATGTGTGTGTACGTGGAGTTGCCGGGGGTGGTGCTTCTCCATTCTGGAATCTTAATCAAGGTCTAAATTCAGAAACCTGATGCTGACAAAAAAGAACTTTGTCATCCTCCGTTATTATTTGGAAAACGTCATGCTATCTCTCTGGGATTTGATTCACAGCTTGAAGAAATACAATTCCTCAGAAACAGTGAGCCAGGGCAGTTCATTTCTTCCCATAAAGCAAAGGTCTCCAACAAATACATTTGAAGCCATCCTTTCCGATCTACTTTTATCTCGTTTTCAGTACCTGGAATAATTTGAGAGTGCTGAAAATAAACAACTCCGTCCACCATTCAGTATTGTGCAGTCTCCTAATTTTTCTGGTATCTTGCCAACTAATAAACATAGAAGGTATGCTTTCAAATGCTGTGATTATTTTTTTTCTTTACTTGATATTGACATGCTGGCTATGGCTTTATGATTTCATCTGCTAACAATGATTGAGTTCAGTCTTTCAACTCTTATACACATGACTTCTAATTTTAAGTTCTTTTAATAACCTTAAACGCATGAAAAACAAATAGAATGAGCTGATAATTCAGCACAGTAAAATACACTTCACATATTTAGCTATCACGCTGTGGAATAACTCCACAATGTCAAGTAGCACACAATTAGTAAAACTGTAGGGGGAGGAAAAAGGAGTGTTTTGATCCTGAAGAATTTTGATCCTAATCAGATTGAAATTTCAATGTTCTTGTAGTGCTTAATATCTTCAATCACACACACACACAAATCAAACTGATGCCAGTGTCAGGTTTTGCATTCTGTGACTGAAATAAAATGCTAAAATATACAAATGCATCTCGCTTTGTACAATAAACATTAACATCATTATAAAGTAAGATTGAGTCTAAAACTGTGTGATGGAATGTCTGATGTTTACCTAATTCTCAAACCAAAGCCAGCCCAGTAACAAAATGACAGAGCATGTAATAAGTCTTGGTTGTGTAAACACTGGAAGAAAAGGCAAAAAGCCAGCACAGCATCTTGCTTGTCCAGAGCCCTAGGCTATTACTGAATGATGCCTCAACTGTGCCTTCTTGGCAGGAGAAGGTCATGGTGACATGGAATCAGCTCAAGAATAAGATAGAATTCTAAAACAAAGGGATGGTTAAAAAATAAACCACATTAACTATTTAGCTTTTCCTCCTAGAGCTATTGGCACAATTCCTGGCTCTGTCCATGAAAGCCAGGTTGTAGTCATCTGATCATACTTCTGATATTTTGAGATCTGTCTTATGCTCCAGTTTAAGGATAAAACTTAAAGAAAAAAAAGACTTGACAGCCTTTGATAACTCAAAATGCTATCTTTATCACTCGGATCTATTTTCCTAGCATAGGTAACTGTAAATCTATAGATGAGCTTGTTCCTAGAATAAGAAAAGTAAAAGGAAATCTCAGCTGTACCAGGATTTGACCACTCTGATAAAGTGAACCAAAAACTTTGGCCCATTTTCTCTGCCACTAAGTTCGCGTGAGACACCTCAGAGTTCACAGGGCTCCAACACAGAGTCACTACGAGTCCCACTGTATGCACCGACACAGTGGGTTAGTGAAACGGCAAACGAGGGGGTGTGTCACACTGTGCCAAAGACCTGTGTGGTACTTTTCTCTTTGTGCCACCTCACTGGAGTCACTGAACCCAGCTTCACTGATTCTTCAGGCCAAATTGAGCAAATCAACATTTTAAAGTTTGAACTTTAAATCATCCATATGAGCAATGATTTGAGCCCCTTTGCCTATCACCCTGAAGCTTTCCAGGGTTCCAAGGAGGCATTGGTGAAGAACCCGCCTGCAATACAGGAGATATAAAAGACGCAGGCTCTGTCCCTTGGTTGGGAAGATCCCATGGAGGAGGGCATGGCAACCCACTCCAATATTCTTGCCTAGAGAATCCCCACGGACGGAAGAGCCTGGTGGGCTGCCGTCCTTAGAGTCTTGTCACCCTGGAGTCACACACTCCTATTACCCATAGGCATGGCTCGACCCTCCCCTGCTGTGCCTCTGCCTACAGTCCAGTAAATGGAAGGGCAAGCCACAAGTGCTAACCAGAGAAAGATGCCTGTATTGTGCTTTTGTCCCTGTCTACAGAAGATGCTCCTTTCGCCTTGAGCTATCCTTAGGGTTCTTCCTGGGTCACATCAGCAACGACTCTCTAAAACCTGGAAAGAGTGGCCTGAGGGAAAACTTCCTTTCTCTTTATTACAGTGTGTCCCAGCAGCAAGGCTCAAGGCTCTGCAGCAATGAGCTTTAGGGGCCGAAAGGACAGAAATGGCATCAGTTTTCCCTTCCTAGAACTGGACCCAGGATGAGAAAACTCTGGCAGAGTTATTTCAGAAAGAGAGGAGGACTTCCAGCTTGTCTAGGAGATCATTAAAGTTAAAAAGCACCACCTCCCCAATGCATTGGGGAGGTGTCAAAAAAAATACAGTAGCCTGTTTCTTTCTTAATTACAAAATTCTATACTTCCTAACAAAACGAATACACAGCTACCTGGCATAATGCATTCCATGCTGTTTTGCATCAATAACCCCTACACTTCCCTCCTGAAGGCGTCTCATCGCCAAATGCAAGCCGACTGCTTAATGCAGGACTAATTAGTATACCCCCTTCCAGTCTGCAGGCCCTCCATTGTAATTCCTTCCCAGCTCATTTTTTTCCACAACCGAGCATCAATCAAAGTAAGTGCCCTGCCTGCCTAGGAAACACAAGATGCCCTCCATGCATTTGTCATCTGCCACACAAACAAAGGGGGAATTGAATTGTTGATTTGGGTATGCAGCCATCGCCTGCAGTAGAGGAAGGCTCCAGTGAAGGAAGGTGGGAAGGTGTAGAGTTTGCTGGGTGGGCCACGTGCAGATGGCACAGGGGATGTATTTTCTGATCTTAGATTTTTCCAGGGCTGGGTCTTCAGGGATTTAGCTGCCACCTGATCAATGGCTGGACTTTCCCTCCACCAAAGCAAATGAGTTTTTTCCTCTTCTTCCATATGAATATGAAAATTCACATGAAAGGAAATGCACGTAATAGCTGGCACGTCTGCCTTTTTTCAGAAGCCAAGTAGCCTAGCCTGTCCATTAACTAAAAAGATTGTCACACAGAGACGAAATTAAGTCAGGCTTTTATGCAGGAGCGAATTAGTATTATTACTTTACACCTTTTTTTGTTTTGGCAAGTGCTGATTTGGGTTTTTAAGTCCAAGGGCAGGCACACAGAGAGAACAGAGACCAGCAAGGGCCTACCTATCAGCTGAGTGTCCCTGCTTCATTGTATTTTGAAATGCCAGATTTCAGGCTAAGCCTCAGGTTTACTGAGTCCAAATATGCAGTTAACAAAGGATCCCTAGCTGACTCACATTCGTATAAAAGTTTGAGAAGTACTGACCACACTGGTATTTAGAAAGCATTGTTTTACATGGAGTAAAATACAGATCGACTAGTGATCTTAAGGACTTCGTTTATCCCCCTCCAAGAGATGCATTTTTTTTAATAGTATTAAAAAATGTGAACAGTCAAGTGGCATCGAGGCCATCTCAATCAGTGTTCAAATGAAACAAGCATGATAACTCGATTAAAAGATCAACTTCTTTACAAACATGCAAAGTTTGGGGTATCAGTGGAGAAAGTTAATAGGGTAGAGATAGTAGTAACTGTCAACTTGTAAGCAAAAGTCAGTTTTTTCCCCAGGTTAATATTTGTCTAGGAACTTGATATGTGAATAGGACAGTCTTATTTTCCCTGTTCAAGGTCATCTAACATTTGTGAGTATTTTCTACAAAGTTTTGCAGTATTGCTATAAAATTTCAAAAATGACTAAGATATGGGTCTTCACCTTCAAGAAGCTTACATATTAGTAGAAAAGACAGCATGAAAACAGCCAAATTTGAAAAGGTGGCATAAAGAGAAGACAATTACATTATGGTGTATAAACAAAACACAGGTGCCCCAGAGGTGGGGGCAACCAAAGGAGGATGAGTCGATCCAGAGGAAGCACATTCTTCCCAGACACTGAAAGCGGTGGCAAGAAGCCAAGAAGGCAGGAGATATGGCAGGGTTGGGGCTGAGGTTGGGGCTGGGGGAAGGGTAGGTGGTGAGGGCATCCCAGGCTTCAAAGAGCACACGAGAGAACACAAAATATGACACGTGATCTTTTCTCTCTACGCAAATAGAAAGTCGGATCTTCGATTTCATTGATACATTCTAATACAATTCTCACATGGGAACACCTGATATTTGAGAGAAATGAGCCCATTGTTGTTGTAAAGCATAATCCAAAAAAAAAGTTCTAAATCATCCATTTTAACCAAAATCAATTACCCTAAATAAAACCAATTCCATTACTTCTTACAAAATAAAGGACAAGGTGACATTGTATTTTTTTAATTACTTTGCTTGAAATATAGATTTAATGACACCCTGCATACCTCCCCAAAAATCCCTCAAACGTTTCTATTAAAACACAAATGAACAACATAGGATTTAATTTGTATATGTGTTGAGCATAAGTTTTCCCATTAATATAGGGTTGACTAAGGAGCAGGTGATTTGAACCTCTTTGTGAACGCCCATCCCCTCTGGCCTCCTTTGAATTCTTGGGGAGGCGCCAGAACTCAGCTATGGAAGTAACAGAAAACCCAAGTAAAAATGACATAAACTTTCTTTATAATCATCTTCACTTTCCCTTCATGATCAAAAGACAACTGCAGCACCGCCAATGAATGTTCCTCATCGGACAGTGTCCAAAGTCAGGAGAGGGTCAGCTGCTCCTTTCTGTTCATCTTCTGAAAGAGAAAACCCCTGGAGGCTCCCCAGGAAAGTCTCATTGTCCAGCACTTCTTCAAATGCCCCAGCCTCAGCCACACACTGGATAGAATTACTATGGCTGGTTTAAACAATCAAGGTTTATCTCCCTGAGGCATGGTGGAAGTTCACCACACAGAGAGTTCTTTTACTCAAAAAGAAGTAGCAGATTTGCTATTCAGAGGACAATCAAAGATGACCACACCTGGGAGAATCTGTAATGTTTTCACAATAAAGCACCAGGATTTCTGACGATTTAACAGAACAGGTGAAATGTGCCTATGCTCCTTTAAATAGTCCCAATTTTATGGAACACTAGACTTTTCCATATGGAACACTAGTCTTTCCATACCCATGCCTCACCACTTAGATATTTCTTGGTAGAGATAGTAGACTTAGTGAAGTAACTGTATCTTGAAACACAGAGTCTGCCAGAGACATAAAACAAACCTGACTACAAGATTCACCTCATCTTTTACCTTTCTGTAGGTCTCCCTACATCCCAGTACTTTATTTTCATTTTTAAAGGAAGTGAAGAATTCACCCAGGCCAGGATGGACCCACTGTGTATTCACAGGCCTCCACACCACTTTCCATAAGCCATCCTTGTGATAAACTTATTAGTGAAAATGGGTGATAAGCATCTGTCTCCTGTTTAAAGGCAAAGAGAGGCAAACCTTGCTTTCAGAAGAGAGAAAACTTTCTCAACCATCTCCCATGGTTGAGAGACTTCCCCTGAATCTCGCTGTCTGAGGTTTCATCACATTCCAAACCTCAATCAATGCCCGGGAAGGGAAATGAAATTTCCAGGACCAACCGAGACTCAGACAGGACAGGCGGGCAACAGGCTCTGCTCCCTTTGCTGTCCCCCAGTGTTGGCACAGAAGTCACCTTCAGCAACATGATTTCTTGAATGAGTGAATAAATCCACCATTTCCCTGGTTTCCTGGACACAAACCTTAATTCCATGCTGAAGAGTTAAGTTCAGTTGCTCAGTCGTGTCCGACTCTTTGCAACCCCACGAACTGCAGCACACCAGGCCTCCCTGTCCATCACCACCTCCCAGAGTCCACCCAAACCCATGTCCACTGAGTTGGTGATGCTATCCAACCATCTCATAGTCTGTCGTCCCCCTCTCCTCCTGCCCTCAATCTTTCCCAGCATCAGGATCTTTTCAAGTAAGTCAGCTCTTGGCATCAGATGGCCAAAGTATTGGAATTGTGCCTTATATAAGAAACCCCCACCAAAAAAGATGATATGGGGGCTAAAAAATACTCTATCCTTAACTGTCCCAGGTCAAGAAGAGCAGGAATAAAGAGTACTAAAACTCCCTGGTTGGACTGAAACCAAAAAAAATCTAAGATCTCAGATGTCGCTCTTGCCAACCATTACCTTGATTCTTCCAGTCCTAGAACATGATCCTCTCCATGTTGAAATAAAGCCTTGGTCTCCAATTCCGTACATTATGATCAACAAAAGGGGAATTTATTTTTTAAATTTAACTAATTGACATGTTTTCAATCAATGAAAAGTTTTCTGCATGATTCGATATTAACAGTTAATAAAAATCTATCCATTGGCCGTGGTACAGGAAAAAAACCTCTTCTGAGGTTATAAATCACACAGATAGCTATGGAAGCAGGGCCTGTCATTAGGGTATTAGGGGGAAAATCCATAGATGATGCACAGTCATTCACAGACCATCCACACACGCACGGCCTTCTGTCCTTAAGCTCTAACTCACATTAAGCATCAAATATCATTAAACTTGACCAAATATTGCTCGGCACATAAATTTACAACAAAACTAAAAACCAATTTGTGGATGCCTGCTATTTAAGACATCCAGCTCACTAATTGCAAAATCTATAGGAAAGTCTGCATGGCATCAAAGCCTTGCTTGATCCTATGAGCAGTTCTAAATGAAAACCTGTCTCTATTGCAAGTAAATAATGCACTCAATGCGCCGTTCCCGGCTCTAACGCTGTTTCTCTTGTGGGTTTTGAAAATGACCTTCCTGTAAGCATCAAGGACTATAACTTTTTAGATAAAGAAACTTGTTCTTGTTTTAAGTCTATGTCAGGTTCATTCCCCTATAGCCCACAGTTTTCAAAAGCAGAGGAGAAAGTAATCCAGAATTTAAAAAAAAAAAAAAAAAAGTCCTGTTTCCAGAATGAAGTTCCCTGTCAGCCTGCCTTGGGCCTTAGGTGGAGAAGCAGAGATTAAAGAGTCAGTATTCTTTTTCATGTTTCATCTGCCAGTTTTGTGAATGTAGAAAGAAAACCAGTGGCTATAGCTAAGCACCCAACTGTGGTATTAAGTCGAAAGTGCAATTCTAGCCCACTCCCAGCTTTCCACGCTCTCCACATTAGTGAAGTCAAAAATAATTTTTGAGTTTCTAGCAGAAAGCACCCCCACTCCCCATTCTCTGCAGCCACTGACGAAGGTAGCTCAGGGGCGGGGTGGGGGTGGGGTGAGCCTTGCGGCAGATGCATCCCCATATCACCATGGCGACAATGAAGCTCTTTGTCCAGCTGTGTGAGTGTCCAGTGTGAACTCCCCGATGATCTCACCACTCCCTACTGATTCTACACTTACCTGAATGCACCAAGCACTGCAGCTTCCCGATGCCTATGCAAACCTCTACAACGTCCTTTTGTGCGACACCCTGCTAAAAGACCGCTTGTGAGATGTGTTCTTCATCTCCTCTTCAAACTGAATTAGGCTGCTTCCTTCTTCTGAAGGCACAAGTAACTCACTATTTAGAATCTTTGGCTCTGATTTTGTAGAACCGCCCAACAGGAAGAGAGCATGTTCTCTTTTTTCCTCCATATTTCTGAAGGCAAACTTGGACTGATTTGTTTTGATTTACTAAGAGAGTTATGTTCCTGCCACAGACACAGGCTTCCTTTATGTCCTTTCAATCATCAGTCTATCTCTGTGGACACAGTTTTCCCCAGGAACACTGAAATCCCTGTTGGTCACTGCGTGCAGAGCCATAGCTGGGCACTCTGGCAGAAGCTCATCAGATCTGAAGGGGGTGGGGGGGGGGTGGGCAGGTTTCCTCTACACGTAGGACATTTCTTGTATGCCTGCCACTAAGCGCAAACCAAGAGACTGGGTAACTTTTTAAAAGATAGTCAGTCGAGCTGAGCATCCCTTTGGGCATAAAATACATAGTGATGTAAAAAGTCACGTGTCCTAAAACACAAGCCCACCACGTTTTTCTTTGAACTATATTCGCCACTCCCTTCACAATTAGAGGCAGGTGATATGTTGACGCTTAAGAGACAAAAATGGTCAGATAAGCGGGGCTGGAATGGTTCAACCAGGAAGACTTAAGTCTCTCCTCGTCTCTGATAGCTTCATCTCACAAATGCGGGGTCAGCCCTGTCGTGCAGAGCACAGGCTGAAACTCAAAGGCATCTGTAGCTTGGAAGGTGGGACAGTGCTAGTGACAGCTTCTTGGTTTTTCTCAGAGCTGAGCCATAGCAGCTGAAAGCAAGACTTCGGAGCTTGAAAGAACGCGTTCTCACACAGAAGCAGAGGCGTCCACAGTTATGCCTGGGACCAGCCAAGACTGGAAGGGCATCTGGGAATTTACACACTCGGCCTCCCTGGTCTTCACGCTTACCCTCCAAAACCTAAGACAAGGCCATTTCAGTGTTTCAAGACCCTTTAATAAGAATTAATTCCTGGACTTGCCTGGCACTCTGGTGGTTAAGAATCTGCCCGTCAATGCAGGGGCCGTGGGTTCGATCCCAGGTCTGGGAAGATCCCACGTGCCACGGGGCCACTAAGCCTGTGCGCCGCAACTACTGAGCCGGCACTCTAGAGCCCCGGCTCTGCAGAGGAGCCAACGTGGTGAGAAGCCCACACAGCACAACTGGAGAAGCCCCTGGGCATCGCAGCTGGAGACAGCCTGAGCGCAGCAACGAAGACCCAGCGCAGCCAAAAATACATACTCAGAAAAAAAAAAACCAAAAAACGAATTCTTATTACCCAATTTTAAGGACATTGTTCTGGAAATGTTATGATGTGATCATTGAGTTCAGTAGGCACATATAGGCTGCTTTACCAAAAAATCTGGACAGCAAAAAGTAAACTTTGAGATTAATTAAAGGGAAGATGCCAGGTTATGTCTTAGAAGTACTCAGACCATAAGTACTTATCATGGAGTAAGACTGGAGTATGAACCTCATGGATATTTCCTCTCTCTCGGTTTCTCCTCTTTATAGTTTGAGCATATTGTTATGAATGTCCTCCTGAGCTCACGGGTTTGTTGCATATCTGTCTCTTTTCAAGGGACAATTAGATATTTTTAAGGGTTTCTGTATCAAGTAACTTTGTGTATGCATGCTTAGACGTGTCCTGCTATTTGCAACACCATGGACTGTAGCCCACCAGGCTCCTCTGGACTCCATGGGACTATCCAGGCAAGAACACTGGGGTGGGTTGCCATTTCCTTCTCCTGGGGATCTTCCCCAGCCAGGGATCGAACCTGTGTCTTCTGCATTGGCAGGTGGATTCTTTACCACTGAGGCATCTGCAAAGCCCATATCAAGTAACTTTCATCATGCTTATTTCTGTTTTTCTCCACGAAAGGGATTTTGTAAAATAGACTAAAAAAAGTCTCTCATTTCTCTCCATTATTTAAAGCTAAAATCCCAAAATAAAAATAACAGCCCTGGATTAGAGAGAATCGAGAAAGTTTCTGTGTTTATCAAGTTGTCTAACTTACTACAAACTAAAAATCCCTTTCAAACTGGCACCAAGGTGGCTTTTCTTCTTGAGCTGATTAGAACCACATGAGCTCAGGAAAAGCTGTCAGATCCTGCCTCTGGCACAGCTGGAACGATCCAACTGATTTGCCAGTATGATTTAAAAAAAAAAAAAGGAAACTTCATCCACAAATCATACATTTATGTTCTAGAGCCTCAAGCAAAAATTATTCCCTGTTCATTTTAAAAGAAGCAAAATTCCACTGTGACCTCTTTTATAGGTCCTCTGGAAAAACAAAAGCACTGGGGTGATCTTGTGGTCAACATTTCATATAGTAGGAACTAATTGTCCCTTAGACTGCAAAGAGATCAAACCAGTCAATCCTAAAGGACACCAACCCTGCATATTCTTTGGAAGGACTGATGCTGAAGCTGAAACTCCAATACTTTGGCCACTTGATGCAAAGAGCCGACTCACTGGAAAAGATCCTGATGCTGGGAAAGATTGGGAGAAGGCAATGGCAACCCACTCTAGTACTCTTGCCTAGAGAATCCCATGGACGGAGGAGCCCGGCTAGGAGTTGGACACAACTGAAAGACTTCACTTTTCACTTTCATGCACTGGAGAAGGAAATGGCAACCCACTCCAGTATTCTTCCCTGGAGAATCCCAGGGACAGGGGAGCCTGGTGGGCTGCCATCTATGGGGTCACACAGAGTCGGACACAGCTGAAGCAACTTAGCAGCAGCAGCAGCTGGGAAGATTGAAGGCAGGAGGTGAAAGGTGCGACAGAGCATGAGATGTTTGGATGGCATACTGACTCACTGAACCTGAGTCTGAGTAAACTCCGGGAGACAGTGAAGGACAGGGTAGCTTGGGGTGCTGTAGTCCATGGGGACGCAATGAGTTGGACACGACTTTACTGACTCAACAACAATAGGAGCTAACTCAGAGCCAGCCTTATCTCCAGTTATCTAGATTCCCATAGACATATGGGGGGTGTCATTCAGAAAACAATGATCCTCAGGAAACAGTCATGATCTAACACCATGCTAGAATGTCTCCCTTTTCAGAATTGTTTATCGGGCTGGCCCAGAGCAATTCAATGGATTAAGTCAAATTTGTTGAGCTGACAGTGACAGACCCCTGGATCTGCTCTGTGGTGCTGACCATATTAAGTAAAGGCACTCAAGTAGCTCCTGATTCCCCAGGGGCCCCTTCAGGGGTCCCCTCCTCCCCAGCCTTTTCACCACCACTTCCTCACTAAGCCTACCTGGCCTGCCTATCTCTCACTGAGGTCTCCTCTCTTTGCCAGATGGCCCTTGGCCTGGGTGATAAATAATATCATGTAATCATGGATCCTAATAAAGTTGTATTTATCTTCTCAGGAAACACAGATGCACCTAATCAGATCCAGAGTCATGCTGCCTGAACCCAAAAAGGTGACACCACATCAGTCTTTTAGTAAATAAAGCCTTTCTGTCCCTTCACAACACACCCATGGGGCCCACTCCCAAGGCTGATGATGTTTCGCTGGTCATGCATTCCACAAAGGAGATTTCGCTTCTTTGTTTATAAGTAAGAGAAAGCATTATTAGGAAGGGGGTGATGATCTTTATGTTGATTCTGCAAATTCTTACTTGGCTTTACAATTTTTGTCTCACTTTGCCCCCTTGCTATACACTGCATGGAGCTTCCCAGGTGGCGCTAGTGGTAAAGAACCTGCCTGCCAATGCAGGAGACAAAAGAGATGTGGATTCAATCCCTGGGTCAGGAAGATCCCCTGGAGGAGGGCATGGCAACCCACTCCAGTATTCTGGCCCAGAGAATCCCATGGACAGCAGGTTGCAGAGAGTCGGATCTGGCTGAAGCTACTCAACAACAACAAAGCACTGCATTGTGGGATACTTTTTTTTTTTTTTTTAATTTTTGCATGCCTTTGGTCAAATTCCAATCCAAAATCCCCAGCCAGGCTGGGCTGGGCTGGCCTAGTATCTCAGTGTTTTCTTCATGTGACTCTAAAAAAGAGGGACTTCTTAGTCTCTTTGCCTTTATTAAAAAGAGTAGGACCATTTAAAATAAGCCCTTATTCCAGATACACAGCAGGAAGAATTATACACTGACCACTGATTGGGGTACTCTAAGTTTTCTCTGTGAAAATAGTGGGCAGAATTTCATAACCCATCGTTCCTCTATTAACAGTTAACCAGGCTGAGAGGATCTGAATAAAAGCACATCTTGTTGCATGCAACAATGGTTTGACAGAAGAGCTGTATGGCAGAGTCAGTATTTTACTGCTTTCAGCTTCACTACACAGTTTTGTAGCCGGGGAAGCCATGCATGCAGAATGGCAGAACTTACAATTGCCTACAAAAGCAGAGTACAATCCTACCTGTGGAGCCTCGCCACCAAGAGAAGGGGACAGTTTCAGGTTTTAAAAAGACCTTAAACTGTAGAATAGTTTCAGAACAGAACTCATCACTCTTTGAAGCACTCATCAAAGCAAGCCATTTTCAAGCAACTGTCGAAATATAAGTATTAAATTTTACAACCATCCATTTGATGTATTTTGAGACCAAAAAAAAAAAAAAAGAGAGAGAGAGAGAGAGAGAGAATGGGAGAAAAGCATTGAGGTTTACGTGTTTATGGATAAAATATGTGGTTTGATATTTGACCACTTTCAGAGCCAGGAAGAGTGGTTCAGACACATGGGAAGAGCTTCCACAGCCTTAAACACAGCTCTTTTCCAAAGTGACTTCCCTTTACCCATCCACAACCCACCCCCCCAAAAAATCAAAATGTACTTCATGAAACTATTGTATATGAAGCACTTATTAGCCATAATTAAATGGACAATATGAATTTACTACGTCTTTAGGACTCTGGCTTGTTCTGGTTTAGAGCAAGATGATTAATGCAAATACATATTACTTGAGATAACCATTTAGCAGCTAATTTAGCCAAATTTATTACAGCAGTTAGAGGTTTTTCATTTTAGCAGACGGAGACAAGGACATGCCAAAAGTGGGCAGCGTGGACGAGTGCACACTGCCCTCTAGTGGCCGGCCAGCTGGCGCGCTGCTGGAGCGGTGCAGTCACTGAGGCTCCTATCGCAGCGGTAACCGCAGGTTATGCACGTTTCCGGCATCCTTTTAAACCCTTCCCATCCATAGCACTTTATTCTAGGGGCTGATTTACTGCACTTTCCCCCCTTTTACTAGCACAGGAGTACCCAGATACAAATCAAATGCATTTCAACTTGGCAAGATTTTGGTTAAAGTATCACTTTTAACATCTGCATTTTAAAGCTCTCTTTCCGTGGGTATTTAATGGCACCGTTTCACATTACTGATTGTTTTCACTTGTTCCTTCATTTGGGGCCATATTTCAGCGTCCGTGCGGAGCTGTCACTCTGTTTAGCTCTAGCCAAGTCAATCCTGTGCCTCCCTTAGGCCAGCCTCTGTCTCTGACTTGGTGAGGGAATGTATTTTGTTCCAACGTTCAACAAATTCTCCCCAGAATCTCCCAACTGACCCATGTAGATTTAGTTCATGCTATAAATTCTGTTCAACAGGATCAAAAGGTACCGATGTATAAGGACACAGGCTGAGATGGCTCGCGCTGAGGTGAAATGATCAAAGAGAGGGAGAAAGCAGCTTCGGAACCATTCAGATATCCAGAATCACAGAGGGGGCGACCTCGAAGCCATGAATAAATCACATCCAGATTTGCCTGTGGTCCCATATGACGTCAAACCCTCCCTTGACAACATCCACGCCGCATTAAGCGTTCTGTGAGCCAGCAAGATCTGCGGTCCTGTTATCCTTCCTTTCACACCGTGACTACCCCAAATGGAATCAAGTCCTGCTACAAACATAGTAACCCTAGCTCCAGAGCTGCCGCTCCACTGAATTCGTGCTTTAAATCTGTCCTACTAATGGCATTCTACATTAAGCATACAGGGGGCACCCCTGACTTAGACCTCCTCTTTCTAAGCTTCGGATTTTGCAGAGATGATGATCATTTCATCCCAGTCTTAACAGGCAATGCCTTCTGTTCTGTTTTTTTCACTAGTGCTGAATAAGGGCCAGTGTGTGACCAAGTACTACCGTTGGATGCAGAAGAACGGAGGCTACATTTGGATCCAGTCTAGTGCCACCATAGCTATTAACGCCAAGAACGCAAATGAGAAGAATATCATTTGGGTGAACTACCTTCTGAGGTATATTTCCGAATTCTTTCTCATTCCTGTCTCAGTTATAAAACATAAAGCCCTATGGTTAATAGCTGGCGGTTTTACTATCTTTTGACAGTATCTGGTCTAGAATTATATAGAAATTCTGCTTTTCTTTCCACAAGAGTCAAAGAAATGGGAAAGAATCAAAGTTATGTCAGTAGGGATTTCCAGGGCAGACCTGTGAAATGTTCACTAGTTCTTGGTCAGCCAACATTTGGGCAGCTTTGCAGAAGTTGCTTTGGTTTCCCCACAAATGTTCAGGCCAGATAAAGAACACAGACTTTTGCCTCCAGTGGAAACATTCAAAAAAGCATCTCCTCCCCAACACATTCTCATACTCATGCACTCCAACCCCTGCAAAAATGGTGTGAAAGGTGATGGAAAGAAGTGGCAGAGTTCATTATATTCCTCTTGTATCCCATCCCTTTGAAGCCCTGAGCATATTACATAGGGTTAGATTCCTCAAGCATTCAAGTTTAGGTAAGTAAAGGGAGTCACTTCACCAGAATCGAGACAGTTTCAGTATACAAATGAAGGAGTCTTCTTTTGCCTGCTCTGTGATCTCAGGCAAGTGTGACCGCTACTTGAATGCATCTTCAAATTTATACCCATTAATGCAGCCAAGCTCAACAGCTTCCTGAATTCCAGTGTGCATCACCATTCCTCCCTCCTTCTTCAAATGCTTGCTGCCTATGCATTCAGACGAGCACCACGGTAACCAAGACGAAGAGCCTGGGTGGTCTGCATCTGGGGACAAGCTGTCTGAGATCTTCTCCACCAATCCTGCCAGGACACTCTCCAACTGCCCAGCCTGGCTCCCTCCCACCACCATCATTCCAGTCTTTGGTTTCTCTTGGCCTAAAGCCACCAAGCAGGGCCCACATGTGGCCTTAGGAGGTGAACTGCTAGTAGGCCTTCTGAATGGAAGTTGTTGCCCTTTGGCTGATAATCTCGACAGGGAGTACCCAAATCCCGTTTTTCTGAGACTGAGATGCTGACAGCTGTGGCTCATCAGCACGCTGACCCTTCAGTGTGTTCGCCTCCACTGGTCACTCGGAGGCATGAATGTGCTTGCTCCCAATAGCATATCAATCAGACGCTAATGATTATTGCTCTAGAGAGGGCTTTAATGCGTACCACTTAGAAAAGTCTTCATTCATCTACTTTCTTTTTCTTTTTTTTGACCTCTTCTACTCTACATTAATTCTCTCTAAAGGTAAAAGTATGAGTATTTAATGGGGCTTTCTCCAAAGCCTGCTTCGCATGCAAACTATGCTCTGTGGTTGTGATACACTCAAGGTGGGTTCTGCTTTCAGGGAATTCTTTTACTTAGAGGTTTATGGGAATAGTCGCTCTAGGCAATGCAGAAGGTTATAAAAACTCAAATGCCAAAGGGAAAAAAGAATAAGGTATTGTGGCATTGATGTTCATTGACTAGGCAAAAATGGTGCTGTGCCAGAGAGATCCATTATTCTTAAAAATTAGATGTTAGTGGGACTTCCCTAGTCCTTGCTGCAACTAAAGATCCTGGGCGCCACAACTAAGAACCAGTACAGCCAAACAAATAAATAAAAATAAATATTAAAACCATTAGACATTAGTAACAGGGACACAGAAGTTTGAAAGATGGCTGTCCCCCAGCAGGAACCTCGGGTGCTAAACTCATCCCATGGTTGTTCACCTGATTCAAGGAGATTTCTTCCCATGTGGATCTTACTGCCTCAATCAGCCTCATGACTTCCTACTCTGTCCCCAAACAGAGGGAGAGGGGAGGGTTAGGAAGAGGTCAGTCTGTGCTACTCCGGAGCGACACTCCAGGTCCAGACAAGGATCACATGGTACAGGCTCAGGAGCGTTGGTCGCTCCTGTTCCACCCAGTTTCATCTGGAGAGGAAGGAAGCAGTTTGGGTATCAAAGACCAGCCTCCTGGCTCAAAAAGCCTCGGCCTCAGGCCAGCCAGACCTGTTTCCGCAGACCTGAAGACTCGCCGAGGGTTCAATACTAGAAGACTGTCAGCCGGAGGACAAGTAACTTGTGAAACCTTCATGGCAGCTGGACCACAGGAGGCCGAAAAAGATGAGCTGCAGCGAGAGGGAGGACCCCCAAGTCTGCCACTCGCCAGGATCACTCCCTCGCCTGGAGGTCTACAAAGACAGGCCCTGGCCTTGGCCAGGCGGCAACTACTGAAGTTGGTTTTCCCTCCCATGTTCTTATCCTTTGTTCCTCCCTGAGCGACATTTTCGGGCTCCCTCTCCTGGCCAGAGTCCCCCACTTCTGGGCCCTCTCCAGGCTTGCAGTTCCCTGATCTGAAATCACTTCAGTCATTCCCTCCAGTCTGCTTCCTATGCCTCACAACACGCGGTAGAATTACAAAGACAGTGCGTGAGAGTTAAGGCCACCTCCCCACCGCCGGCTCAGCTGGCAGTCTAGACAAGGCTCTGCTGCTGAGGCTAACTCACACTGAGGAGTAAATGCTAAATGCCCCATCATCTCTCTTAGTGAATTAACGCCACCCTCCCCGCCCCCGCCCCGGGAGACTGGCGACTGTAGAGCAGTTACCTCAACAGTGACTCTTTAACATAGGAAGTTCACTAGAAATGAGCTAGGGTGCCAGTAATCATCAACGGTGGGTGTCTGGCTGACTGGCCATGATAGCAACAGGAGGACAGAAGAGGGCATTCTCCATCTGGAGGAAAGAGGCTTTCCTTGTACCTTCAAATTACAGTAGCCTATCCTGCTTGGGTGCCGGGCTGGCCTTGGAGTGGCATTTCATGAAGATCGCTAGCTCAGACACTCCCTTTTCCAGAAGAGGCATTCTTCTGAATTAAAAATGGAATAAAAATTAAGCCCTTTTGTGCAGATGGGGTTAGATCTATTCTGTTAGGGCCTCTTTCACACTGGGACTCTCCCCACTGCAATCAGATTTCAGCAAACAAGCCACAGGTGTACACCACATGAGCAGATGAAAATGTGATTGTAATGGGTGTGTTGACAGTTCAGTAGCCATAATCCACGCGGCCCAAGGTGCACCTGTGCATCTGTCAGATCGTTAGGCGCTGGGGGCTCTGCCCCCCGCTACCCCTACCACCCCCACCCCCACCCCACACAGCCTCAGAGCCATCTGAACAGCTGAGGAGCTCCATCAAGGAGCCAACACAAGGGTACTGAAACGATGGCCTCATCAGGAGCCCAGAAGAAGACAGGGCATGCCAGGAGGCAGGGGAATGAACTGTTGAGGGTACTTTGCGCATCCTCCGTTCCCCCAGGTGTGAGACAGGGTGGGATGTTAAGCAGCACAGTTCCCTGGCCCCCAGTGGTATCTGATTATTTAGAAGCTTTTCAGTGGCTTTCATGTCGTATTTGGGTATTCAATCATTGTAGCAAGGTGCACCTGTACCCCAGCCGTGCAATCCAAGCTTCTATAAAAGTCCCGTGATGAGCTGAGAAATGATCTCATGGTTAGTCTTCCAAAGTCTCTGAGCTCCCCAAAGTTTGGGGCACAGAAGTGGAAAAAGGATGGTCAAAAGCAAGCCATCCCGAATGGGTGTGTGCACTCCTGATGAACGCCTCCCTCCCCCACAGCAACCCTGAGTACAAGGACACCCCAATGGACATCGCACAGCTCCCCCACCTGCCGGAGAAAACTTCGGAGTCCTCGGAGACCTCCGACTCTGAGTCAGACTCTAAAGACACCTCAGGTATTACAGGTATTACAACTTCTCCATGTTCTGCGGTTAAGGCTTGCCTCTCCAAACATGAGGGGTGGGCAGCGGCCAGAGGGCCATCATCTGAATGAAACTGGTCCAATTTTATATAGAGAAGTCAGTCATGTCAAGGTATTACTGAGCATTCTCAACACACATGTGTGTATACCACTACATACATATGTACACATTATATACGTGTGTGCACATATATATAACACGCTTATGTATGCAGTATTATATATACACATATATGGGCTTCCCTGGTGGCTCAGATGGCAAAGAATCTGCCTGCAATGTGAGAGACCTTGATTTGATCCCTGGGTTGGGCAGATCCCCTGGAGTAGGAAATGGCAACCCACTCTAGTATTCTGGCCTGGAGAACTCCTAGACAAAGGAGCCTGGTGGGCTACAGTCCACTGGATTCCAAAGAGTCAGACAGGAATGAGGGACTAACACACACATACATGTATATAAATAGGTAAAACCATATACATATATGCATGTTGTGTTATATATTAATACACATCAGTATATTATGGTATATAACTATATATACACAAACATACGGAGAGACCGACTGATTTCGCCATCACTTAATGTCAGCCCTCCATACAAAAGAAGCCCTGCCCTAACCCCATAGCTAGCTCCACCCTCTTTACCAGAGCAGGCAGCAGAGCTGTCTCTGTTGCTCCAAGACAGGCTGTGACTTTGAGCCCCAAATGCTCACATGCTCACCAAGCTGGGATGGAACCCCTAAAGTGGGATGCTCGATGGCATCAGTAACTGACTCTTTCTGCATGCTGAACTGTTAGTGATTTTCTGAATCTATGCTGAATAAATCCATGCTTTCCCTTTCCTAGTTATTTTGGGAAGCAGACTGAATAGTTCTTTCGAACACAGAAAAGTTAACATAAAAATGTACTTTTCCTCTAACCCCCAGTCCCCTTCTACAGGCACACATAGATCAAGGGGGCACATAACTCCAAGAACTTACAACTGCAAAAATTCCTAAGCTTCTTCTAACACAACCTTTTCTGCTAAATAAAGGAAAGCCAGAGTAAGTGACGTGATTTGCCCAAGGTTCCAGTCCAGGCTGCCATCCAAAAGCATGTAGCAGAGCCATGAAATCACCATCACCCCTAAATATTTTGAGGTTATAGTAAACCTAACCTCCCTAACATGTGGCAGATGACTAGGACTCCCCGACCACAAGCCCCATCTGTTGGGAACCTGCCCCTGTGAACACACATCCCTCTACTTCAGACGGCCTCAGGGAGGCAGGAGGAGGTGAGGAGGCTCTTGATAGTTTTCTGCATTCATTTGAGGGTCTTCACTAGGGCAGAGTTCCAGAACAGACGATCTCTGCTCCTTATGTATACAGTACATAGCAGTGAACCAAAAAGACAAAAATTTCCCTGCCCTGTGGAGTTTGTATTCCAGTTGGGGGAAAAGACAGAATAAAAATAAAACACACAATGAATCAGACCGACATTCAGTGCTCTGAAGAAGAATAACTCTAGCAATAGACAGTATGGTTTTCGTTAAGGAGCAAATATTTGCGGGTAGAAAACGCACATCCCTTTGGGAGGCCACCTTGCAAATCATCCTTTTCCTGTGCCAGTGACACCTTATTCCAGGTTATTCACGCTGATTCCCTGAGTATTTTTGCAGAACTTCTCAAACGTTAAGGTGCCAAAGAATCACCTGGGGATCCTGTTCAAATGAAGGGACCCATTCAGTAGGTCTGGATGGACGCTTGGGTTTCTGCATTTGGAACAAGCCTCCCGGTGATGGGGCCCGTGCTCTGGGAGTCACACCCCCACCCCCCATAACCTCGGTCCTCACGAGAGAGAGCCCAGGCTTTAGGTGTCCAAAGTGGTGGAGCAGGCAGCAGCTCGGGATGGGACAAGACCCGCAGCCCTCCCCGCCCCCGCCGGTGAGAGGTGCGCCTCGTGCTGCTAACCTGACATCTCCTGTGTCTCCCCCTACACAGAGGACAACGAGAACTCCAAGTCCGACGAGAAGGGGAACCAGTCGGAGAACAGCGAAGACCCGGAGCCCGACCGCAAGAAGTCAGGCAACTCGTGCGACAAGGACATGCACTGCAACGACGACGGCCACAGCTCCAGCAACCCGGACAGCCGCGACAGCGACGACAGCTTCGAGCACTCGGACCTGGAGAACCCCAAGGCGGCCGAGGACGGCGGCGCGGGCGGCTTCGGCGCGCTGGGCCGGATGCAGATCAAGGTGGAGCGCGGCTACGTGGAGAGCGAGTCGGACCTGCGGCTGCAGGACTGCGAGTCGCTGTCGTCGGACAGCGCCAAGGACTCGGACAGCGCGGGCGAGGCGGGCGCGCAGGCCTCCAGCAAGCACCAGAAGCGCAAGAAGCGGCGGAAACGGCAGAAGGGCGGCAGCGCCAGCCGCCGGCGCCTGTCCAGCGCGTCGAGCCCGGGCGGACTGGACGCCGGCCTGGTGGAGCCCCCGCGGCTGCTGGCGTCCCCCAACAGCGCCTCGGTGCTCAAAATCAAGACCGAGATCTCGGAACCCATCAACTTCGACAACGACAGCAGCATCTGGAATTACCCGCCCAACCGGGAGATCTCCCGGAACGAGTCGCCCTACAGCATGACCAAGCCCCCCAGCTCCGAGCACTTCCCGTCCCCGCCGGGCGGCGGCGCGGGCGCCGGCGGGCTGCACGTGGCCATCCCGGACTCGGTCCTCACCCCGCCCGGCGCCGACGGCACCTCCTCCTCCGCCACCGCCTCGGCCCGCAAGACTCAGTTCGGCGCGTCGGCCCCCGCGGCCTCCGACCCGCTGTCACCCCCGCTGTCGGCGTCCCCGCGGGACAAGCACGGCGCGGGCGGCGGGGGCGGCGCGGGCGCGGCCAACTCCCTGCTGTACGCCGGGGACCTGGAGGCCCTGCAGCGGCTGCAGGCGGGCAACGTGGTGCTGCCGCTGGTGCACAGGGTGACCGGGACCCTGGCGGCCACGAGCACGGCCGCGCAGAGGGTCTACACCACGAGCACCATCCGCTACGCCCCCGCCGAGGTGACCCTGGCCATGCAAGGCAACCTGCTGCCCAACGCGCACGCTGTTAACTTCGTGGACGTTAACAGCCCGGGCTTCGGCCTCGACCCCAAGACGCCCATGGAGATGCTCTACCACCACGTGCACCGGCTCAACATGTCCGGACCGTTCGGCGGCGCGGCGAGCGCGGCCGGCCTGACGCAGATGCCCGCCGGCAACGTGTTCACCACGGCCGAGGGACTCTTCTCCACGCTGCCCTTCCCGGTCTACAGCAACGGCATCCACGCGGCACAGACTCTGGAGCGCAAGGAGGACTGAGCGGCGCCCCCTGGCGGCCGAGGCCTCGTCGGCGTCTTCGTTTAGACCTTTGATTCTAGCACTTTGAATTCGAGCAGGTCAGCATCTTCTCTTCGCCACGACGGTCCCCGTTCCACCCCCTTTTCTTTCTTTCACTGGACTCATTCTTTCCTGTAAAGATATTTTTTTATTTTGGGGGCCTTCAGAGGGTCAGACGACCGGTTGCCTGCCCTTTTATCTTCTTCTGAGATGTGTGTTGGGTTGTTTTGCTCTTTTGCATCTTTATTGAGATGTCTTTCATGTGTATATGCCTCTGCCATAGAATACTCAGTCTTGTGGTCAAGAGATTTCTCAAGTGACAACCGTTGGGTGTTCTTCGTAAAGATCTTGATATGATCAAGATTGAAAGAGACAAGCATAAACAATGAGCCCTGTTTGACTAAGTCAAATGAGATGGGGTGGTGTTTTGTTTCTGTTCCTGATTCCTTTGAAAATAGGGGGATAGCATTTTAGAATTTTATGCAGAATTTAATTCTCTTTTTATGGTTAAGATTTTAAGATTTTCTTACTTGCACATAAAAATAATTTGGGTTCTTAAGCTTAATTTCTGGCCTGTGACTAGAATGTTTAAAAACAAAACGTTGGACTAAATGTTAATTACTGAAACATTAACTTAATTTCTAAAACCATGGTGCTATCATTTATTAATCTGTAATGTCTTCATACAAAATGCAGCTCCTGGGCTGGGTTTTGGAAAAAAACAAACAAAAAGTGTGTTCTGTCCTGGTCTGGAGTCCATTGCTGCAGTCTCCTTGGTTAGTTAAGACAAAGCCCTCATTAACGTTTGCTGCAGGACTTAAAATTTACCTCCCAACTAACAAACATAGCCTCACATTAAATTTAATGGGTCAGGAAAGCTCTTTTTAAAAGGGCTTTTGGAAAACTCAATCAAACTGACTTGAGGAGCAGTTTAGGTACATTCTGCCTTTTGTTGAGCTTTTTTTCTTTCCTTTTCTCAGTCTAACTGAGGCTAATTTTTACAACTTCAATAACACTTCAGAGTAAAAGAAGGAAAAAATATTTAACATTTTTTTTTTCATTTCTTGCTTAAAAAAGGAAGGTTGTATTTCTATTTTGGGGGACTGATTTGATGGATTTTTTTTTCCCCTTTGGTTCTTTTCTATCTAGGTTGGAACCAATAAGGTTTAAAACTAATGAATGGGTTAAAATAAGCTTCAGACAGATAACTGCAACTGAAAACTGCACATTAAGTTAAAAAAAAAAAGAAAAAAAAGAAAATGGAAAAAAATATCCTATTTTATCTTCGTTGCCAGAAATCAGTGTAGTGTCAAACACTCCAAATGACTGTCAAGTATAAATTCTTCTTCCACTCCATTTTTGGCAGCTGTTTGTTAAGGCATCTAATAACAGATGTGAGAACTGTAACGTGTGCGCTGTGTACGTGTCCTTGGCCGTCAGTCCATTGCAGTTTCAATGTGTGTTTCTATATGCAGTATATACTAAGCTAATGTAGTTGTTTTGTCCTTTGTCTTCTCTGTGCTCTATCTCTAGTCTGGAGTGGTACAGTCCCATTCCTGCAGTCCTAGTGAATCAGTGATTCTTGGGGGTTAGTGATTTTTGTGTGGTGGCCTTCCTCTGTGACGTCACCCTATGCTGCTTCTACTGTCTGTGACTCTTCCGTTTCACTTCTGAAGATTCCTGCTGTTGCTTTACTGGTGTATATTCTCCTGACCTCTCCCCTTTCTTTCCCTCCCTCTCATCTCCCCTTCTCCTGCCTCGTCTCCCCACCACCCCAACTTCTCCAAAATCTTTTCCATTCTCAGAGATAAAAAGACTCTTAACTAGCTCAAGGTTAATGGAGCCATTTTTTCCCACAACGGAATTCTGGGTACGACTCTTTCTTCTGCATTGCCACGCAACGCACTGAAGAATAATGCTCAGATGTATGAAATAAATTGATGCCATATAGCCTCAGTTGTTAACATTCCCAGAGTCCCTTGTGCTCTACCTATAAGCAGTGGGTGCTTTTCTTTGGTTTCTTTCCAGGTTGGCTGATGGAGCAATATATAAAGCAATTTACCAGTGAGACAGAAAATTATTTCAAAGGTCAACCAACATTTTTTAAAAACAAAAGGGGAGGGGGGGATGGACTATAGAATTGTCATATATATTTGTTTATGTGTGCAATGCTAATAGAGTAACTCGGCTGTCCTTTGAATATCACTGTGTTGAGTGGATTCCTCCTGGCCCTCTGATTCCATGAGTTGGGCCCAAACCACTGTGGAACAGTAACATAAAAAAAGAAGTTTAATGCCACAAATTTTAATAGCGAGTGCTTACTTGAAGGATCTGAGTAGTTTTAGAAGGTAAAGAAGGCCAATCATGAAATTTAAAGATTAATTTTGGAAGCTCTACTCTAGCTATTGAACAATCAAAGGAACGCACCTATCAGCTACAAAGAACAGCTAGACAGCTGTTGTTATTTTTTTTTCTTTTATAAATGTTTCTGTGTTGTGTCAGAATGATTTCTGGTGATTTAAACTAACAGATAATCACAGCTGCTGTCTAAATCCATAGTGTTAAAATTACAAAATGAAAAAAAAAAAAAAACACTTCATTACCTGTGAAGACTGTGTCTGTGTTTTTAACTATTTCTTGTACAAATATATGAAAACTTTTATGAGGAGACTGGTGCCAAGTAGCTGAATAATGGGGAAAGGGATATTCTGTTCGTAAAAATCTTAGCAGTGTTACCAACTCTACAATATATATATAAAAAAAATTAAAACGTTACAAAGCGACAGCTATGGTACATTTGTTTTGTGTGAAGCTAACCCGGACCTAACTTCCTGAGTGCCTGGCTTATTTTGAAACATTTTTTTTCATTGACCATTGATAATGCTGCAAATCAGAAATGTACATACTTCATTTACAACAGGGTTCTTTTTATACTTTTGTAGATTCTCATACATGTCACATACATGGTTGTCTTTATGTAACTTAATTTTTCATCCGCAGGTGCCATTTTCATAATAAACTTCTCTTGGATTTGTTACTATCTGGCATCATTTCTTTTACATGTAACCATCCTAACTAATGAATGCTGGTAGTATTTGTTTAAGCAGGTACCTTGGTCATTTTTCTTGATTGAAAAAAAGAAAAAAATTTAAAGCATCCATATTTTTGCTAGTTTTGGACAAAATGCATAGCTTGTGTACCGATGAGGCTGACAAGGCACAGATTAAGATGCTAATCCAAATACTACACCAAACTTGAAACCATCCTAAATTTTCAGCTACCCAAACTCATTGTCATATGAGCATTGCTATGCACATTATCAAAGCTGAACAACAGGCCTGCAACATTAACCACTATGGGAAGTGTGCATTTTTTTCTTGATTAATGCACAGTAAGTGGTGACAGTTTTCATACATTAATCATTTAAAATGCACTCGATATTTTCATTTATTACAAGCTGTAATGTATAACCAACTGTTCCATTGCTTATAGCTTCTCTTTATACTAAATATGTATTTTCTTTCTCCAGCCAAGCCAAGTGAGTCATGATTGTGCTGTGTTATTGGGTAGGTCAGCACCCAGCCTGTCCCACTTTGAGGCAGGTCAGCTGGCTAACTCCAAAAAATAAACAAAGGGAAAAAACTTCAGCTGTTATCTAAAAGCTAAGGATGCAGGTGGGTCACCTGTTAAGTCTGTGCACTCCAGAAAATGAAGACATGGATGGGTTGAGCGGAAAGAAAAGGTAAATACTTTGCCCAAAATCTCCCGACTATTGTAAATATCATGTCCTACTTTGAGTCTCTAGTGACATTTGCCAATTCAAGGGTACTTTTGGTTAATGGAGAATTGCTTCAGACTGGTGGATATGGGAATATGGTTATGGTTGTGGGTGTCTAGATCTCTTCAGTAGGCCCTTTCTGGATCCCTGGAAATAAGTACTTAGAAATAGGAAGACAGTGACTGAGAATACAGAACTGGGTTCTCTCAACTACTTTGCCAAAAAGAATCTTTCCCTTTTGGCTCTTGAGAGTCAGAAGAATTTATTAGAGCAAGATTAAGAAGCAAACAAATTGATGCCACTGGAAACAAAACCCTGAACAAATGACAGTGAGTGTGCAGCCAGCTTACCCAAGGCACTCGCTCTCAAGATGCCGGTGCTTAGCTGTGAGTTGTGGCTTCCAGAGCTTTGCGTAGGGGAGGGGCTACCAAGGCAAAGGGCTGACTCTCTGTTGGCCCAATGACGAGGTTGTTTGGTCAACCCTTTAATTCTGGACACCCCTTCAGCCCCAAGATCTGGAGCTAGTAGCAGTTGGGAGTTGAAAAGGGGAAGTCAGACATAGTGATGGGTGAACTAACACCCTCACAATATTTGGATCTTCTGCAACAGAGATGGTAGAAATTCTGGATTCTTACACAAGCTCAGGCATCCTTAGCATCAAGTCTCCTGTCCTTTATTTGTACCCACCCATGCTAAAAATCTGTCACTAATGAAATAAAGAACATTTCTTAGCCAAAAAAAGAGGAAGTGAGCTCTGGGCACAGACCCCTGACAATGGGGCAGACTGCCACTTCCCCAGCCAAGGGGCTGCCAGCCGAATGGGAGCACTGAGCTCGCCAGAAGCTTCCCCAGGAGCTCTTCCCTCACTGGGCTGGCAGCAAGTCACTTTGTCAAGGCTTCAGTGTGCAAGTGATGGACAAAACAGGGATCTAAAGCCAGCTCTCTGTATCTCTTCTTCCCAGCTGATACCAATACTCATGTATCTGACAATGAGAAACAAGAGCAACATAAAATAGCAGGCAGGACAAGAGGGAAGACATGCATTCAGTTGAGCATAAAGAAACTGGCCTTAGAGGACTTCTCTGGTGATCCAGTGGCTAAGACTCCACACTCCCAATGCAGGTTCAGCCCCCTGGTCAGGGAACTAGATTCCATGGGCCACAACTAATAGTCCTGAAGCCACAAATAAGGATCCTGAATGTGGCAACTAAGACTCAGTGTAGTCAAATAAATTTTTTAAAAAAGAAACTACTGTTAGTCCTTTTGGACTATAACTCTTACCCATCTTTGCCTACTCCTAGACAAAGCATATTTATGTTGACCATATTTAAAACAATTTGAAACCAAATTGGCCTATGCATTGCATTGAAAGTAAGAAGAGATCATGTATATTTTTAAAGCCCAGAAGAGAGTCTGTTCAAGCCAAGAGGATTGTTATCCAGGTTCAAAAATTAGAAGGAGTGAAAGACTTGGGAGAGAAGGAAAAATAGCTTTGCTAATGCTTCATTTCATGTAAGGAGAAAAGGCAAACCTTGTTCATGAGCATGATTCCCAAAGAATGATTACAACTAGCAGGCTTAAGAAACAATTCTGGGATGCTAAGGCAAGTTAACACCCTTAGATGCTTCTGCTCTTCTGTATCTCCTAGGAAACCATTGTAAAGAATGGGGCTGACCTGGTAAATTCACCACAGACACAAATCACGGCTTGTCCATTTTCATGTATCCTCCACAGCCTAGCTCAATGATTTATGAATAGTCTTGGCTCGGTGAAGATCTACTGAACACTGATGGATGAAGACACATGGAAAAATAAAGATGAAACATGACTTGTCAAGAGACAGAGATTCTGTGAGAAATGTCCATGTAGCTTGGCAGGATGGCTTTAAGTCTCCACCAAGAAAGGAATGGCACAATGGGTAAGGCAGTGAGTTAATTCATTCCTGCCTTCTTGGGTAGTCCATATGGCTGGCCCAGGGTTGGCCATCAAGAAATGTTGGTTGGAGGATGTGTGTGCATCCACAATACTATTTAATCTGTATTCAACAGTAAGTCAGGTACCACAAAAAGAGAAAGGAGGAAGAGGAAAGAGTCCATGCAGTTATTAACTGACTTAGTAAACTTTGACATCACAGCCCGTGGACAGCTAGACTAGCAGATCTTAGATTCACCAGAAGGTATCCCTTAATAGTATACCCTCACAGATGAGCAGTGAGCTAGCTAAACTCAGTCATCATCCAGAGACTCTTAGCAACTGAGAGAAACTCTCTCATGTAGAAATCACATCTCGTTAATTCTAGTGGTAAGGGTCTTTCCAAGCCACAAATGGATTAACATACTTAGAAGGTATTGAACTGAAACCTTCCCTCTGGAGTTATATAGGCTAAGTCTCAACCCTCTGCCATCTGCTGCTGCTGCTAAGTCGCTTCAGTCATGTCCGACTCTGTGCGACCCCATAGATGGCAGCCCACCAGGATCCTCCGTCCCTGGGATTCTCCAGGCAAGAACACTGGAGTGGGGTGCCATTGCCTTCTCCGCTGCCATCTGAGTGCTTTCCAAATATGTGAAGATGGATTTCAGAGTTTCAGTAGATCTCTAGGGTAACTGTCACCTATTCTTTCCACGGCTCCTCCAGTGGCACTGTGGGGGATCCCTCTGCCATCCTAGTCACCCTCATCTGGGTGCACCAGGATCTGTCAAGACCCCAGTCTGGTTTCCTAGGGCCAGCTTATGTTTGGGTCCTGGCTCCAAACACCAGAAATTTATTCTCTCCCAGTTCTGAAGACCCGAAGTCTGAATTCAAGGTGTCACGCAGGTTGACTCCTTCTTAAGGGCTCTGATGGAGAGTCTGCTCCTTGCTTCTCTCCTGTTTTCTGCTGGGGACCAGCCCTCCTGGCATTCCATGACACATCACTCTGATCTCTGCCTCCCCATCACTGGGCCATCATCCCCACTGTCGCTGCGTCTTCACATGGAGTTCTCCCCGCCATGTGCATCTCTCTTTCTCCAGTAAGGACACCAGTCATATCAAGTTAGGGCCCACCCTACACCCAGAGGACCTCATCTTGATAACTGCACCTCCAATGACCCTCCCCTGAGAAGGAGATGGACTTAGGGCCACATGCCAAGGTACCGGGCGTGAGACATCAAGTCTTTGGAGGACACTAGTCAACCCATAGCAGTCCCTTTTGAAACATGGCACCCTGGGTCAACCACAGGGCTCCAGATGTTATTTGATGCCTGCCTGGGCTACAAGTCCTATCACAGCTCCTGCTCAGGACTCGGAGCTTTTAATTAAAACAGACTGAACCTGAAGTCACTTCTTAGCAGCCAAACCAAACTGTGATTTCATCTTGAGCCTCTAGTCAACCAGAACACCTTGGTATTTTCACAAAGCTTTGATAAGGCAGGTCTCCCACCTCCAATACGTATGTATATAGCCCTCATGTAATGCTGGCATGTTCTTAGGGGAAAAGCAATTTAAGGAAAGACGTTCCCTCGTTCCCAAGGCATAGAAGGTGAGCAAGGCTCTGTCCCTGTGAAAACACTGCTCATTTTCATTATACTCTATTTGCCCTCCAAGACATCTTCACCCAGCCCTGCTAGAGGAGAGAGACCTGGCCCCCACCTTGGTGAACTCTGAAAGTCAAAGTGTTAGTCACTCAGTCGTGTCCAACTCTTTTGCCACCCCATGTACTGTAGCCCGCCAGGCTCCTCTGTCCATGGGATTCTCCAGGCAAGAATACTAGAGTGGGTAGCGGCTCCCTTCTCTGGGGGATCTGAACCCTGGGATAGAAGCACATAATGCAGCAGTAACAAATTCCCAGTGGGTTTCTCTCTTGTGAACAAGCTGAGGCAGGGAAAAACCATCATGAGAAGGAAATGGAAAGAATTAGAGAAACTACCACACCAGCCATTTCACAGGAGCAGAACTGGGGTGAGATGCCAAGATCGCTGATATGTGCGTGTAAAATCATCCACTCGAAAGTCAAATACAAATCATGAGGCCAAACAGATCAACTTTCTGAAAATGGGTAGACCTCCTTTCATGGACCAAAATCAAAGCAACTAGTGTAAGGTTGCCTTCTACTTTCCTGGGGACAAAACACAGTTATTTTTTGTCCTGTTCATTTCTCTATTGGCAGCCATGAGATACACCAATAGGAGTGACCCAGATAATGTTCCTCTGTTGAAAATTTTCTAGAATAAAATTAATTTGTTTTAAAAATAATATATGCAAATCTCTAAAGCCACTTTAAGGGGGGGAGAAAGGAGCAGAGGGTAAGGAGGTGGCTCTTCCTTGTACTGAAGGAGTTCTTAGATTTATAGCGGAAGTGTCAGAAACAGGATGCAATATTCCCGTGAACCCCCTACCTCCCCCCAAACAAAACCATTATACCCTTGATGAATTATTGACTTTAGAGTTTTATCTATGCCATGAATAATCACAAACTTGGGAGTCTCAGGGCACAGTTCATAAACAAATAATTATATCACAATGATAATTTTTCAGGAATTACAACATCAATCACGGCCATGTTATTATCAAGTACATTTTCTGGTCGCCTCTATTCATCAAACCCTCCTCCCTCTCCACCCTTCCGCACCACACAAGCAAAACTCATCACCAGATTGCCTCTTATTTACACATCACTCAAAGCAGGACAGAGCAGGCACACGCAAAATGGGCCAACCCAGCGTTTATGAGAGATGAGATTTCATTAAGAAAGTTCAAATTAAATGCATTGAGAAAGATGGAGGGGGAGAGAATTAATTACTCCAGACTCCCCCAAAGAAGCTTCTTAGAAAAGATCTTATTTGGAAGATAAAAATCAGACGGAAGGTTTATTCCATTTCAGGCAATACTAATACAGAAGGGGGGGGAAGGAGTCTCAGAAAGCCAAGGAAGTAACAGCCACTCGATAATGTGCCCCTTTTTGAAATAATAGTGATTCATATGCAGCAAGCTTGGGCCCTGTTCTATAGCTCCCTTCTTCAGTTGGAATAGGTGAGTGGCAGTGGGGATGAACTCAGAACGGGTGTAAATCCCTTGCTCAAGTCTCTGTTTGAGTCAGGAAATGGAGGTGCTCAGAATGTTCGGATCTAAACCACTTTCCCAAGACTACTGCAAAAGATTAATAATTCCAAACACAGTAATCGTTTGTGCTTTTCACAAACCACCCACAATCACACTGCCTTACTGAGTAATTTAACATCACTTAAGGTCATAGGCCTACTTTCCCACGATAAGAGGCACATCTCACAATCTAGAAGAAAAATTGCAAAGTGACATAGAGCAAGTACCGTCTTCAGAGAAGAGCTTGTACAATAGGGTTAAATCCATAGTACAGTGATGCTTATTGGCCTCTGCTTCTAACTAGCAGGCCATGCAGACAATGCTATGCAATTCAGAGCGACGGAGAGGGAGGACCCCTGGAGAGGAGACCGCAACCCGTGCACCCAAGACAGTCCAATGAGTGCCCCAGTCACATCTCACTCTGCGGGCAGCCCTTGGGGATGTATGGCCTGCTCTTGGATCAGATTCTCCTCTCCTTGGCATCAAACTGGGTCTGGGGAAAGGTAGGGCTGGTGCCCACCACTGCTAAAACTCTGCCCTGCCAGCCCCTGGCACCAGGCGACCCATGGAGCAGCTACTGCTTTCAGGCTCTTGTTTTATTTCCTTGAAAACCTGGTTTGCCCTCTCTCTCTACCACTCTCATTACCACCTTCCAGTTCCTTGAATGAACATACCTGACCTGTTACAGGTCACTCTGGCTTAAGGCCAATCTTATTTAATATACAGACTTATTAAAAGAAGGGGCAGTGGGATGGAAAGAAGGGATGATGCCAGACCATGGCCCAGAAAGCTGACAAATATGTGCTTCAAAGCCCATTCTTGCCCAGCCTCCCCTGGTCTCCCACCTCCTCCCTCGCCCCCACCACAGACACACTAGCTCTCCTTGCTCCCTAGGCCGTGCTGGCTCCCTCCCTCCTGCACAGATGACCTCCTTCCACTGTTTCTCCTGAGGTGTCCTTTGACTTCCCTCGGGTGCCTCCTCCTCTCCCCCTCCTCCCCACCCCCAGGCACCCCACTTGGCATGAGGAGGCCCTCCAAGCCAGCCAATAAATCAAAGGTCCTTTGGGGAAATCTTTCCATTTTTGAAAGGTGGAGAAGGAACTGACTGCAAATTATTAACATTTGCATTTGGGGATCACACCTACATGATCCAAACATTGCACATCATCCTCTGATGCAAGCTCTGGGACCTTGAGACTTGGGTAAGCCCCAAGCATCCTCTCCCTGGAGAGGGGAACAGGGCAGTGGGCAAGAAGGGGAAAATCCAGACAGCTCGCAGAAGCCCTAAGTTCATAACCCAGCCAAGGAAGCCGGCAGCTCTCTACACTGGCAGAGTCCTCCTGGCACGAGTGGCTTTTGTAGTTCCTGTTGATTCAGCCAAGAGGCCTCGGTCCCCACACACCTGAAATTCACACACCTCAGCCTACACCTCTGCTCGGGAGACACATGGGGCTGAAAAAAAGACTTATGACCCTTAAAAGGACATATTCCCCAGTATATAAATCGAACTGCTATTCCCTTAATAGTATTTTCAGGATGAGGACACTAGCGATTATTTTTCATTTTTTAACATTGTGAATAAACTAAGAGAAAGCTCAAATTTATTTCTCCAATATTTACACCTGACTTTCCTACATGCTACACTGGAATATTTACATAGAGGTTCCCAAGTTAAGAGACATTTTCAGACATTGATTAATCTATAATTCTTTGAAGTAAGAAAGCATTATTATCTCCACTTTACAGATGTGGAAACTAAGACAGAGAGGTTAATGACTTGCCCAGGGGTCAAACATCCAGTCAATTGCAAGAGTGGATTTTAAACAGAAGCTCCCCTCTCTGCTCTTAGGCTTAATTCAAGTTTCTTCTTAGCTCACATGCCCTGTTCACATCACAGCTGTCTCCTGCATCTGGCCACCTCTTAAATCTTGCCTTAAGACCCTTAATATGCTTTTTGAAAGACCAGTGCTTTCCTTGCCTACTGTCAGCATTTGCTTGCCCTCTCCTATTCATGCCTTTGCTCATAAGTAAGAAATGACAGTTCCTTTCTGGAGCATTTTGTAAGGGTTTTGCATCACTAAATAGTACTAATATTTTCTTAATTTTTAAATAATAAATATAAGCCCTACAGTTGTGTTTAAAACTAGATAGAATCTGTTGTTTTGTTTGATTTCTGGCGGTTGCCCTACAGTTAATTCAGTGAGAATTTACACAAGCCAGTCAGGGAATATAAAGATGAATAAGGCATTACCCTCTGCCCTTAGGTTGTTCACAAAGTAGGGAAGGAGACAAATGTAAAAGTTAATCATTACAACAGCCTGACAAGAGGACACGACAGACATATAGACCGGGTGTGAGGGGTGCATGGAGTGATGGCAATTAATTCAGGCTGTGAGGCCAGGGAAGTCTCTCAGGATTTGGTTGCATTTAAGTAAATCTTGAAAGATGTGTAGGAGCTAATCATGCGTGCCACAGGAAGAGTGATTCCTGGAAGGCACAGGCCCAACAAGGAGGCAGGAGAGAGTCTGCAAAGACCCCAATAGGCCACACCCCCACACCATTTATGCAGAAGCAGCTGGAAGTCAGCTGACAAGTCTATGGAATGAGTTTAACACAAGCTTTGCTAGCCAAGCCCTGTGCCCTCATGCAACGGTGCACACTCCCAATGGGAAGGGACCTTGTATGGGTGAGTGTGGCGGGGGGTGTGGCAATGCCATTGACTGTAGCCCGCCAGGCTCCTCTGTCCACAGAATTCTCCAGGCAAGCATAATGGAGTGGGGTGCCATTCTCTTCTCCAGGGGATCTTCCCGACCCAGGGATCACACCCACATCTCTTGCATCTCCTGCGTTGGCAGGTGGATTCTTGACCACTGCACCACCTGGGAAGCCAGAAAGGGACCCTGTTCTCACATAAAGGCACACTCCACTCACCAGGCGCTCCTTCTGCCTTTGCTGGCCAACAAAAGGGTAGCTTCTTCTTGTTCATACAAAGGAGCCCTGTGAGGGACCACACTTGAGACTGTGTCGAGGAGTTTGAGTGATATCTCACGGGCATGGAAAGTTCAAAGGATTTTATCCAGAGAAGTAACATAATGGGGTTTCGTATTGGAAAGGTCACTGTGATGGCCATTTGAAGGACAGCCTGGGTTAAATAGAGGCAGTCAGTAATATCCCAGATGATAGAGGATGAGGTCCTGAGTGAAGACAGTGGTGAGGCTGCAAGGGAAGGGGTGGCTTGAGAAACTCAAGGAAGATGACTTGGTGATAGGTTACATATGGAGAGAGATTATGGAAAGAAAGGAATAAAGGATGGCTGCCAGATCGCTGGCTCTGAGACGGGTGTTTACCACCACAGGCAAAGAATACAGTAGAAAAGAAAGGATTACGAGAATGAGTAGGAGGAGTGGAAGAATTCCATTTTAAATGTGATAAGTTTTAAGTTCTAATGGGGAATCCAGGTAGAAATGTCTAGTGAACAGTTGGGAAAATAGCTCTAAATTTCTGAAGAAACGTCTGTTTTAAAGATATAGGACCAGAGGGACTCCTCTGTTGGTCCAGTGGCTAAGACTTCATGTTCCCAAGGCAAGGGGCCCAGGTTTGACCCCAGGTAAGGGAACTAGATCCCACATGCTGTAACTGAGAGCTCAGATGCCACAACAAACATCCTGCATGCCACACTAAGACCAGGCCCAGCCACACGAATAAATATTTTTTTAAAAAGTAAAGATATAGGATCAAAAACATCAGTACTTAGCAGGACGAGCTGCAGGTCCAGGGGCCATCACACAGGAGCAAGGGTAGAAAATGAGAAAAGAGGCGAGAAAGGAGGGCTAAGGCACGAGCTTATGAAACAAATGAGAAAAATAAGAGGCAAAGAGAAGTGAGTCACAACAATCAGTGACAGAAAGGCTCTAGAAAAGGCCAGAAGAAGCGACATCACTAAAATGTTGCACAAACATTAGCTAAAGTGGTTGTGTGAGCATACTACCTACTCCTGGACATCTTTTATATGAAAATGAATAAACTATCTTGTTTAAGCCATGTTATTGGGTTGCAGGAGCTTCTTTTGCTACTTTATCAATTCTTAACTGGTGTAGCTGTTATATTAGATTCACTGGCTACTGGCTATTTATCACTAAAGCAAGTTCGCTAAAGTCTTGTCTTTTGACCCACACTGCTCCTTACATATTCTAGCGCAAGAATGGGAAAGCATGAGAAATTAAATGTGAGAAAAGCTAGAAGTTTCGACACTGTAGGAGAGATGCAATGAGGTCCTTTAACTCTTTAGCAAAGAGTTGGCAAATGAGGATTACTGTCAATGAGATAACTCCACACATTCAAAGAGAAAAAGAATCCTGCAAGAAACGTAAAGTACTTCACAATCGAAACCAGATCCGATTCTGGCTTCACAAACAATACACGGAAGTTCTGTATTCCATTTGTTGCCAGGTGGGGTCTCCTGTGAAACCACTCATCTCAGAAGCACCATCTGAATTGCTTGTAAATAACAAGCATTTGTTTACAGCTTAAAGAAAAGGTTAAGAGGAATCTAGAGTGAACAACTCAGAGAATGTATCAGGGAGTTCCCCAAATTAACTTTGCTGCCAGATTACAGTGAGAAAGTTTATGGGCACAATGACGTTTGGCATGGATGGAGTTGGGAAACCTTCTTAGTGGAAGCTAGCTAGACTAATGATGAGAACACAAAATGATGCTACTAAGCTGCCACCAGTTATCTGGAGACATGGCACACTTCAAGCTGGATCCTCTGAATGTTGTCTACTAAGAGAACCTGAAAATTCTACAAAGAAAACATGAAGTCATCACAAGAAGATAATCACAGATAAAAATTACCATATGCCAGGCACTATGGGAAGCACTTTATAGCCATTCTCTCATTAACCCAATATTGGTAGGTGCAATTGTTTTATCCATCTTACAGATTAAGAAGCTGAGATTCAGAGAAGTTAAGTGACTTGTTCAGAGTCTCAAGTGGTAGAACCGAGATAACTCAGGTCTCCCTGATTCCAAAGCTTAATTTGTCTTTAATGAGAAAGCCATGAACTTTTCGTTCTTGCTACGGGAGAGAATTTGAAGGAGAAAAATGTTTCTAAAAGCAACAGTACCTATTTTTTCTTTTCTTTTTTTTTTATTTTTTTTTATTTTATTATTGTTTTTGCCATACATTGTCATGATATCACCATGGGTTTACATATGCTTCCCCTCCGGGTCCCCCCTCCCTCCTCCCTCCCCCCGGGGAAATCTCGCTGCACCAGTCCCGAGCATCAATCCTGGGCTGGCGATTGATTAGACACATGACAATTAACATGCTTCAATGCCCTTCTCCCATATCATCCCACCCTTACCCTCATCCACAAAGACCACAAGTCTATTCTATACATCTGAGTTCCTTTTGTTGTCTCCCATGTTGGGTTCTCATTACTGTCTTTCTAAATTCCATATATATGTGTTAATATACTGTATTGTTGTTTTTGCTTCTGGCTTACTTCACTCTGGATAATGGGCTCCAGTTTCGTCCATCTGAGTAGAATTGCTTCAAATGAATTTTTTTTAATGCTGAGTAATATTCCATTGTGTATATATACCACAGCTTTCTTATCCATTCGTCAGTTGGGTGACTGGTGATTGCAAACACCCTCTTCCAACAACACAAGAGAAGACTCTACACATGGACCTCACCAGATGGTCAATATCAAAATCAGGTTGATTATATTCTTTGCAGTCAAAAATGGAGAAGCTCTATACTCTCAGCAAAAACAAGACCAATAGCTGACTGTGGCTCAGATCATGAACTCCTTATTGCAAAATTCATATATAGCTTTTATTGCTATATAAGGCCTTCTCGAACAACCACTTTGCCTTTTTGCATTTCTTCATCTTGGGGATGGTTTTGATCACTACTTTCTGTACAATGCTATGAACCTCCATCCATAGTTCTTTAGGCATTCTATCAAATCTAACCCCTTGAATCTATTTGTCACTCCCACTGTAAAATTGCAAGGGATTTGATTTAGGTCATACCTAAATGGTTTAGTGATTCCCCTACTTTCTTCAATTTAAGTCTGAATTTTGCAATAAAAGCTATATATGACAAACCCACAGCAAACATTATCCTCAATGGTGAAAAACTGGAAGCATTCCCCCTGAAATCAGGGACAAGACAAGGGTGCCCACTCTCACCACTACTATTCAACATAGTTTTGGAAGTTTTGGCCACAGCAATCAGAGCAGATAAAGAAATCAAAGGAATACAGATTGGAAAAGAAGAAGTAAAACTCTCTCTGTTTGCAGATGACATGATCCTCTATATTGAAAACCCTAAAGACTCTACGAGAAAATTACTAGAGCTAATCAGTGAATATAGCAAAGTTTCAGGATACAAAATCAACACACAGAAACAATTCCATTCACCATCGAAACAAAAAGGATAAAATACTTAGGAGTATTTCTACCTAAAGAATCAAAAGACTTGTATATAGAAAACTATAAAACACTGATGAAAGAAATCAAGGAGGACACAAACAGATGGAGAAATGTACCGTGCTCATGGATTGGAAGAATCAATATAGTGAAAATGAGTATACTACCTAAAGCAATCTATAGATTCAATGCAATTCCTATCAAGCTACCAGAGGTCTTCTTCAAAGAATTAGAACAAATAATTTCTCAATTTGTATGGAAATACAAAAAACCTCGTATAGCCAAAGCAATCTTGAGAAAGAAGAATGGAACTGGCGGAATCAACCTACCTGACTTTAGGCTATACTACAAATCCACAGTCATTAAGACAGTATGGTACTGGCACAAAGACAGAAACATAGATCAATGGAACAGAATAGAAAGCCCAGAGATAAATCCACGCATCTATGGACACCTTATCTTTGACAAAGGAGGCAAGAATATACAATGGAGAAAAGACAACCTCTTTAACAAGTGGTGCTGGGAAAACTGGACAGCCACTTGTAAAAGAAT
>ML661902.1:5787494-5855257 GCA_007570785.1 Antilocapra americana
TAAGCATAAGACCAGAAACTATAAAACTCCTAGAGGATAACATAGGCCTTATCAATAGTTGAGAAAAGAAGAGAAGCAAAAGGCAAAGGAGAACAAGAATGGTATACCTGATGGACACGGTGGCAAAAAAAAGGAAAAAAACCTCAACAAAATATTAGCAAACAAAATTCAACAATATTAAGAGGATCGAGGATTTCCCTGGCAGGCCAGTGGTTAAGACTTCACCTTTCAAAGCAGGGTATGGGTTCAGTCCCTGGTGGGGGAGCTAAAAATCCCACATGCCTCACAGTCAAAAGAGAAAACAAACAAAACAGAAGCAACACTGTAACAAATTCAATAAAGACTTCTTAAAAAATAGGGTCATATGTCATGATTAAGTGGGATTTATCCCCAGGATGCTATGATTTATTCCTGGGATGCACAACTTAGCCAGTGTCATAAACCACATTAACAAAATGAAGGATAAAAAAACATTATCTCAATAAATGCAGACAAAGCACCCATTCATGATAAAAGCTCTCAATAAGCTGGGTATAGAGGAAATATACCTCAGCACAATAAGGACCATATATGACAAGCCCACAGCTTACATCATACTCAATGGTGAAAAGATGAAAGCTTTCCTTCAAAGAGGTGGAACAAAATAAGAATACTCACTCTCACCACTTTTATTTAACATAGTACCAGAAGTCCTAGCTAGAGCAATTAGGCAAGAAAAAGAAAAGGCATACAAATCAGAAAAGAAGTAAAACTATCTATATTTGCAGATGACATGATATTATATATAAAAACTCTTAAAGACACTGCCAAAACAACCAGTTAAAATTAATGAACAAATTCAGTAATGTTGCAGATATAAAATTAATGTAAAAAATCTGTTGCATTTCTATAAAATAATAATAGAATAATCAGAAAGAGAAATTAAGAAAACAGTCAAATTTATAATTGCATCCAAAAGATAAAATATCCAGGAATAAATTTAACCAGGGAGGTGAGAAAGCTGTGCACTGAAAACTATAAGACACTGATGAAGGAAATTAAAGATACGAATAAATGGGAAGATACCCTATACTAAAGAATTAGAAGAATTAATACTGTTGAAATGTTCATACTACCCAGAGCAGTCTACAGACTCAGTGTAATTTCTATCAAAATTCCAATGGCACTTCTCACATAACTAGAACACACAATCCTAAAATTTGTATGGAACCACAAAATATTCCAAATAGCCAAAGAAATCTTGAAAAAAAGCAACAAGACTAGTGGCATCATACTTCCTGGTATGAAACGATTACAGAACTATAGTAATCAAAGCAATATGGTACTCGCATAAAAACAAACACATAGATAGATCAGTGGGGGTCAGAATTGAGAGCCCAGAAATCCGTGTGTACACGGTAAATTAATTTTACAACAAAGGAGTCAAGAATACTCTGTGAGGAAAGGATAATCTATTCCATAAATGGTGTTGGGAAAACTGGAGAGCCAAATGTGAAAAAGAAAAAAAGAAAGAAACTGAACCTCTATCTTACACCATACCTAAAATTAACTCAAAATGTAACAAAGACTTAAATTTAAGTTCTATACCATGTAGCTCCTAGAAGAAAACATGGGCAGTAAGTTCCTTGACATCTGTCTTGGTGTGACTTTTTGGACTTGACACCAAAAGCAAAGGCAACGAGCAAAAGCGAACAAGTGGGACCACATCAAACTAAAAAGCATCTACACACAATAAAGGAAATGAGCAACAAAATGAAATGAGAAGAAAATATGCAAATCATCTATCTGACAAAGGGTTAATATTCAAAATATACAAAGAGCTCATAAAACTACAAAAAAAAATCTGATTATAAAAGATGGACAGAGGAAATGGATAGACATTTATCCAAAGACTACACGCAGATGGCCAACATGAAAAGATGATCAATATCACTTATCAGGGAAATGCAAATCAAAACCACAATGAAGTATCACCTTACACATTTGGAATATCTGTTCTCAAAAAGATGAGAGAGAACAAGTTTTGGTGAGGATATGGAGGAAACAGGACCCTTGTACTTTGTTGGTAAGAATGTAAGTTGATGCAGCCACTGTGGAAAACAGTATAAAAAAAAGAAAATAACTACCACATCATCCAACAGCTTCGCTTCTGGGTATTTATCTGAAGAAAATGAAACACCCATCTCACAGACATATCTGTACCTCCACATTCATTGCAGCATTGTTTACATTAGCCAAGACACAGAAACAACCAAAGTGTCTGTGAATGGATAAAGAAAATGGAGTGTATATATACAGAGGATTTTTCTTCAGCCATAAAAAAGAAAGAAAGTCTACCGTTTGCGACAACATAGATGGACCTTGAGGGGACTATGCTAAGTTAAATAGGTCATACAGAAAAATTCAAATAACACATGCTCTCACTTAAATGTGTGGAATCTAAGAAAAACTGAACTCATGAAAACACAGAACAGACTGGTGATTGCCAGAGAACAGCAGTGGGATGCCGTGGGGTCAAGGAACTAGTGAAGGTGGTAAAAAAAATATAAGCATCCAGTTATAAAGTTCTAAGGATGTAATAAAGGACTCCATACTATATTGTATAACTGAATGTTGCTAAAAGTTCTCATCACAAGGCAAAACAATTTTCAACTGTGAGAAGACGGATGTTAATTAAATTTGGTTCACTGATCATTTTACAGTATATACCTACATCAGATTATTATGTTATACACCTCAAATTAATACAATGTTATATGACAATTACATCTCAATTAAACTGGTGAAAAAAAAACTGCATGTATTTAATCACCACAGAGAAAATGAATAGGAGAGCAAGTTCTCCTTTGGGTTCCCTGCAAACATGCAGGTCCCATGCTGGCCCCACTGTTTCACCCAGCCACCTTTTGCTCTACTAATAGCCTCGGGACCATTCGCTTGGACAGGAAATTTAGTGGAGAGAGTGTCATACTTCAAACGAGAAGAGAGGTCCTCAACATAAAAATGACCTTTGCAAGGAACTGTCTCCGTTTCTCCATGCTACTCTTGTTGTTCCAAAATAAAGACATGAAGATAAACGAGGTCCTGTGCATGCACCTTCTGTGTTTAACATGCGTAGCCAAGAAGGATCTATGGTGCAGCACATGGAACTCTACTCAGTATTATGTGGCAGCTGGATGGGAAGGGAGGATACATGCATATGTATGGCTGAGTCCCTTCACTGTTCACCTGAAACTATCTATCACAACGTTGTTAATCGGCTATAGTCTAATACAAAAGTAAAAGCTTTTTTAAAAAGATAAATGAGGTCCAAAAAATTTGTATAAATTTTCTCTGGAGTATTTGAAATTTTATCTGGTCTTAATACAGATGAATTCATCAAATATGGAACTATGTTTGATATAGGAATAGAGAGGGACAGAAGACAGAAACAAAATCAGTTATCTAGCAGAAGGCCAGTTCACTCCTGTCCATGTCCAGGAGCAATCGGACCAAAAAATACTGACTCACACTAACTAAATATGTACAGAAGACCTAAGGAAGGTATCTGGTTGGTACTGTATTAAAGTGAGAAATGTCACACAGATTGGAATTATTCAAGTTGGCATAACAATCTCTTTTTCTCCCTGTAGTCAGGGAAAACAAACTGGTAATCAGAAGCCACTTATTACCATGAGAAATCACCGTGAAATATTCAGAAATATTTAAAATATGTATATTTTCTGCATTCTCTGTCTATACGAGCAGACCTTCACTGGAAGCAGAAAATTGCTATAGGGACATAGAACCAGAGAAGGGGCAATCAGATAAAGCTCATGTTCTAACAATCCAGCTCACAACAGAGACCCTAGAGACACTCCTTGCCTCTGAGACTGGAGTTTCCAGAAATCTGATGGTAAATTCTCCCACTCCCAGAGACAGGGTTGTTATGGCATAAAAGGACCCTTGGTGATTCTCTTTTTCCTATGCTTCCCACATGGACCAAGCCCTCTTCTTTAGACACATTATTTCTTCAAATAGGTGCATACTAGGTTACAGTCTTGCAAGCCTGGACACCAGGCTTTCTCTTCTATGAGACTTTTCACATCTCTCTTTGGTTCCATCAGCACTGACCTTGCAGGGTAACTCTACTGCCCTCACTTCTTGGTTCTAGGAGACATACTCCAGCCCCCAAGGACCAATCATCTTGACATCACCTTGTGAAAGGCACACACCTGGTTCTGAAATACAGGTTCAAAACGGATTTCTGCTTTGACGTTCCTAGATCTTTACTAATTGTGTCAGTTTCCCTTCTAGATGAACAAATCCTGATGGCTTGAAACAAAAAAATCTTGATATTTATCTAACAAAAAACATGGTTTGCCCATTCAACAGAAATTGCTTTTTTACCATTGCATTTTGTTCCCATTTTCAAATAGGCAATGTTCAATATGCATGTGCTGAAAATATTCTTAACAGCTTACATTTTAGGCCTATAGGTTCATTTGTAACCTCACTATAACTCAGGTTTTGCTATCTCCTCATCTTCAAGCTTTTTAAAATAGAATTCTATTCAAACCAAACTAATAGTGAACCATGCAGAATCATTGAAAAATTACTTGGTGTCACGTTAAGATGGCAGACTGAATTTTTGTCCCTTGATACCTAACAGAATGAGAAAAAAATCATAAACGCCAAAAAATTTCCATAACAACAGCCAAATACAAAAGAGGTCATAATCTAAATTAAGTTTCAACAGGACACAGTTTAGAACAAAGAGAAAGGGCTCAGGACAAACCCATTTCTGAATAATCCCTCGTCCTTTCCCCTAAGGATTAAAACTGTTGATTTTAAACAAAATACTGAGAATTCTCACTAATGCCCACAGACCTGGAGAATAGTAAGCAGAATGGTTAGCATTACTTTTATCCTCTCCTGACAGAGAAACATATGAAACGGAGAAAATGAGTGACAAGGCAGACCTGAGCCAAAGCAAGCACTCCGGAGCACTAGGCACTATTGAGATGTTCAACACACCTCGAGGTGTAGAGGAGCTGCAGGGAATGCAGGGGGAAAGTCTCTGGAAGGGGCCAAGAGAGTCTAATGAAGACAGCTGAACTCTGAGATGAGCTCTCTTCTCTTTATCCACCCGCCTCCCACCTAAGCCCAAGATCCTGCCATATTCTCACACTATGAAAAAATAGAAACTCAGTCTCATACTGTGATTTAAAAGAAACAAATTGGCTTGCACTATGGTGGGAATAAAGTTAAAAACTCATCCAAACTATATCAGAGCAAACAGAAAATCTAGACAAAGTTGCCCTAAAATTAGCAAGATATAAAGTAAGCAAACAAAAATAAGCCAGTATGGAAACTATACATACAAATATAGCAAAACAAACCAAAAACAAGGGCATTGGACCCTTAATCTTATCACCCCTGTCACCAGCCACCCAATTCTGGGCAGCAGTGGTGGTTAGTTGCTCAGTCGCGTCCAACTCTTTGTGACTCCATGACCTCTAGGCTCCTCTGTCCACAGGATTTTCCAGGCAAGAATACTGGAGTGGGTTGCCATTTCCTTCTCCAGGGCATCTTCCTGACCCAGGGATTAAACCCACATCTCCTGTGTCTCCTGCATCACAGGCAGATTCTTTACCCACTGAGTTATCAGGGAAGCCCAAGCATTGGACCCTAGGACAACTAAATAAAAAATTTTTAAATTAAGAATTCAAGGACAAAATGATAACAGTTGGGGTGAAAAAGTAGATTAGAAAAACTAATTAAGAACTGAAGCAACATTATTATAAAAAGAATACAAAAATTAGAAAAATCCAGAAATTGATTAAGTACTTGCGAAAATTCATTACCAACATATAAGAATGACTTGGAGATGGAAATGGCAGCCCACATCAGTATTCTTGCCTGGAGAATCTCATGGAGCCTGGTGGGCTACAGTCCATGGGGTCACAAAGAGTCAAGACACGACTGAGCAAAACAAGGAGGAGGAGTAAGAATAACTAGAGATAAGTGCAGTAAAAGCAGAGGAAAAGACAAATATAAAGAAATTAAAGAGAACAGACATGGAGAACATAAAAAACGTAGGATAATCAGGATTCCTGAAGTATATCCCTCTTCCCCCAGTGAAACTGAAGACATGTTCAAAGATATAAGAGCTTTCTCCTGAAATGAAAAACTAAAGCTACAGATTGTGTTCTGGGAATATGTGATACAGTAAGTTCAAAATTGAGACAAATCCTAGTTACATTATTGAACTCCAAGGATTAAAATCGGGAGGGAGGTGAGAGGGGGGTTCTGGAAGGGGAATACATGTATACCCATGGCAGATTCATGTCAATGTATGGCAAAACCAACACGATAATGTAAAGAAAAATAAAGCATAAAATAAAATAAATGAAAGAATTATTCATCATCCAGACACCCAAATCAAAATCACCTAAAGAAGAAAGGGAAAAAAATCAGTTTTCTTCAAACTTCAGTGCCCGAAGATACTGAAGCAGTGTCTGTGACATTCTAATGGAAAGGAAGTGTGGCTCAGATTATGTTTAGCCATAGTTCATCTGGGTACTGGGAAGATACTGGCACACAGGAAACACACAAGTAGCTTCTTGAAGAACTTTATGATCACGAAATCCAACCAATTAAGACATGCAGAAAAATAATTAAATAAAAAATAAAGAACTCATGTTAAGAAGGTCAAATGGTAAACACTGAATGCATCTAAAAATTCATTTAGTACCACTACAGAAATTATGAATACTTAAGATTATGTGAATGTTGTAAGCCTGTACAATAAAAAATAATATAACAAAAACTGAGAGGTACAGGGGAAGAGATGAAGAGAACAGGAGTGCCAATGTCCTCATCTTTCAAAGGTAGATACTGCCTATAATGAAACCCCAGTTAAATAACTATGATTCCACACAACTAAAGGTTTGCCTTAATTATTTTTAAACCTTAGAAGGACATTTTAGAAAATAGTATCTCTTCTGGAAACTAAGTGTTCATCAACAGATGAATGAATAAAGAAAATGCAGCCTATGAATATATGCATATAGGGAATTCCCTGGTGGTCCAGTGATTAGAGCTCAATACTTTCACTGCAGGGGGCCCAGGTTCAATCCCTCGTTAGAGAACTAAGATCCCACAAGCCTCGTGGAATGGCCAAAAAGATAAATTTTAAATAAATAAACAAATATACACATACATACACATACACAAAATGGAATACTACTCAGCCATTAAAAAGATAGAACCTTGCCATTTGCAACAACATGGATGGACCTTTAAGGGTATTATGCTGAGTGAAATAAATCAGACAAGTATCACATGATTTCATTTACATGTGGAATGTAAAAAATAAACAAGCAAACCAAACCAAAGAAAACACAGATACAGAGAACAGATTAGTGGTTACCAGAAGGGAAGAGGGGTGGAGGAAGGCGAAATGGGTAAATGGGGTAAACTTTATCATGAGAAATGGAAACGAAGCTTTTGGTGATGAGTATTGAGTATGCTGTAGTATATGCAGAAGTAGAAACATAATGTTGTTTATAACATTAGAAACCAATGTTATCCCATTTAAAAAAAATAGAATGTTATTTCTTGATAGAAAAAAATTATCCAAAATTCAACATTTTTTTAGTTTTGCTTGTGTATTTTTCTTCTATTAAAGTCAGTAAACTTTAAGTATCTTTTTAAAAGTATATATACCATGATTCCAGTTTTTAAAGCTTTTTTTTTAAAAAACTTTCTGTAAATTTTCAAACAACCCCCAAAGTAAATCATCACATACCTATTACCTAACCTCACAGTTACTAATGTTTTTACCTTTTCCTCTCTCTCTCTCACATACACACACAGAGAAATATTTGCAGTTTGCCTACTAAAGAACAGTAACATCTAGAAAGTAGAATTTGGGATGATTTCAATTTTATCCTTGTATTTTCTGCCCTGTTGAGTTCTTTATAAAGAGCCTATAATATTATAAGAAATAGAAATTATATCTTTTCCTCCTTCCTAGCCACCCTACCCTCTTGCCTTTCCAAAATAACTGGAAGCAAATAAGCCAGACTAATATTGATTGGTGTGGCGAAAATGTACATAATTATTTTTATCTTTTCTGTTTTTTATTTTCAAAATCAGGAAGACTATTAGAGCAATGAGAAAATATACCATACAAATGGGCAGATTCCCATTAGACATTCTTATCCTCCCCTCAAATCCTTTTCAATCTTGCTACAAAGCCTCAGGGTTAAAATGTACCCCCCTCTCTGTTTTAGAGAAGAGCTAAATCTGGACTACCTTATTCAAGCTTCATAACAACCCTCAAAGGTTGATATTCTTGTGATTACAACTTCATAGATGAGGAAACCAAAGCATAAAGAAATTTAAATAACTTGTCCAAGGCCAACCACTAGTAACCGCTAGAGCTGGGCTTCAGACTCAGGTAGAAAAGCAATTCCTGAGGCCCAGATCCTCCTCACCCCCTCCTTTTTGCTTGGAGAAAAGGAAGCCTAGGGTTTTCTTTTTTGCTAAATCACTTCTTTTGTGTTGGACTCTTTGCAACCCCATGGACTGTAGCCTGCCAGGCTCCTCTGTCCCTGGGATTCTCCAGGCAAGAATACCGGAGTGGGTTGCAATGCCCTCCTCCAGGTGATCTTCTGATCCAGGGATTGAACCCATGTCTCTTATGTCTTCTGCATTGGCAGGTAAGTTCTTAACCACTAGCGCCACCTGAGAAGCTTTGGAGTCTGACTTGAGTTTTAATCCTAACCATTTCTAGCTTAGTTGCTTAACTTCTCAAAGCCTCAGTTTCTTTCTCTGTAAAACTGGGGAAAACAAAGGTCTTCATTCACTGGTCGTTGGGAGCTTCAAGAGCGGTAAAATACGTAAGGCATTTCACAAGTTACCAACACAGCGTTCTAAATAAATGTTAATTACAGTCTACATCAAAATAACAAGATAATCAACACTTCTCTCAACAGTCACTTGTTCACAGAACCCTGATATATTTGACGTCCTGGGCTGCCTCCATATGAGCATCAGGCTGCTTAGAAGGTGAGATCCCCACACTGAATTGGATGGAAGGGGTACTGCCTTCACCTCTGTTTTGATTTGGATTTTACCAAATAGAGCAGCCTCCCCAGACCAGCAGAATAGACCTACACACACTTTCTCTGTAAAGGTTCTCGGGGAGCCAGAGCCTGCCACTTTGAAGGACATCTGTTTTATATTGAAAATGGAACCCAAGAAAACTCAGAACCTGTAAGACCTAAACAAGCCAAGCTTGCACAGCCATTCCTTCTCTGAGCACAACTTCCCAACCAGCTCATGAACCATCACAGGATGCCCGATATTCATCCTTGGGGCTCATGGCCGCCAGCCCAGAATGTCAGTTTCGTGCCAGGATATCATAAATATCACGGTTATTTAATCAGTACTTCAATGTGGGATGGGTTGGGAAGCAACAGAGTTCAGTACTGCTTGTCCAAGGGTTGTTTAAGAACTATGGACTGTGATTTAGAATCCTGATGTTAATCCTTCAATTAAAATTCCTGGATTGTAAACCATCCCAGTCACAGTGTTTGTCTCTCTGACTTCAGAGTCTGTCATGTCAAGCAATATTTGCCACTCTCCCAAGGACTGCGGCGGGAACCAAGAAATGGGGGCCCTAATTAGACCCCCAGTACTATTTAGCTTATCCCACAAAGGACACTTTGCTACGAACCTGTGACTCTGACTTATCTGGCAATCTCCAGCTATACTGCAATCAGGTGCCCCCACAAACTGACAGAGATGGCCAGAAGCCACCACATTTGAATAGAAAAGCAAAACACTTCGTCGCTTCTAATAAGTACAGAGAGCCTGACAAGGTAATGACTTTTTTCTCCCCCGGCATGAATCGCAAATATAATAATGTCTAAATACAATTTTTATCGTTAGACATTCCGTTATGGAGCAAAAACTGAATTCTTGGACTATGCACTTTGGGTCTGTCTCTCAGTCACTGACTCAGAAATAAAGATGAGTGGGATATGCTGAATGAACCGGACTCCTGCATGCGATGGTTTATGACAGATGACAATATATGATGAGAATACAAAACCCTGATGATAATAGGTTTATTTATTGATTGTGAATAAAATTCATGAAGTGTGAAGCTGAAAACTACACTGGAGGGAATTGGGCAAGGAGGCCGTCAGGAATGGAGCGAGGAGCTGCCTGATGGAGGCCGGGTGGCCATGGAGACGGGGCTGGGGTGGAATGCGGATGCCACTGCCGACGGGCTCGAGTCCTTTGGCAGAGGACTCTTTCTGCTTCCACCTCCTCACCAGGACATTAGGCTCATGGGAGGTGGGGTGGAAAGAAAGGCACGGGACTCAGAAGGCTGAGGTTCCAGAACCAGCTTGGCCACTAACAAGCTGTATGACCTTGGGCAAGAGTTTGAATCCCTAATGGCCTCTATTTTCTTTCTCTGTAAAAGAGGATAAGTTTTTCACTGAACAAACACCCCAGTGCACAGTGTTGAGCCTGGTAAACGCCAAGATGAGTAAAGTGAGGCTGCCGTATTGACTGGAAGTCCAGCTCTGTAAACAACTCCAGTACAGACCAGTCCAGTGCAATGAAATACACAGCCAACTCTGCACTGCGTCTTGGCATTCCCAGCCTTCATACTGGGAATGCCTTTATACTAATGCCTTTATACCTTTATACTAAATTCGATACTTTAAACTACAAAATAATCTTTTCCATGCCCTTGAGAAGCTCCCAATGAAAATGGGCTAAAAGGGCAGCAAAATATGAGAGGCTTTTTAACTCCCAGGCAAAGTCTCCAAAGGCCAGGAGGACAGGACTGCAGACCTGGGAAGTCGTTTGCATATTGCTGGGTGATTTACATACCGGAGAGAGCCAGCAGTCCCAGAAGTACCTTCCCTTGCTGGCTCCTCACCAGGCACTGCTGAGACAGCTCAAAAGCCTACAGAAGAGTTGTGCCCAGTGAACACAGAAATTTGCATACCATCATCTCACAAGACAAGACCCAGAAGGAAAGCACCTCTTGGTTTTATTTCTCTTCCTGCAGCCCCCAGAAGCAAGCTCACAGGAAGCCCTTAATGACAGAACTTCCTGAGAAGTAGTTTCCAGAGAGTCATGGCAGGTAGGTAATGACGGAAGGAGAGAATAATTATGGCTCCGATTTAGGCTAGTGACAGTAAAGTCTTGACAGTAGACAGCATCTGGAAGTCTTGTTGAGATTTCATTTTAAAAAAAGTACCTGTATTTCTCTGCCCAAGAAATTAGCACTTATTTAGCTGCTTAAAATAACACAGCTTTATCATCTCAGTGCTCCATGTATCAGGAGACCAAGTGTGGGTTAGCTGGGTCCTCTGTCCAGGGTCTTATCAGGCTGAAATAGAGATGTCAGCCAGGGCTACAGTCTTGTCAGAGCCGTGGGCTCCTTTTCCAAGCTCACTGGTTGTTAGTAGAATTCAGATCTTTATGGATGTATGACTGTAAACCTCAGCCCCTAGAGGCCAGCCACAGGTGATTTGCCCTGTTACCCTCTCTCTAATATGGCAGTTTGCTTTTTCAAGATCAACAGGACCATCTGACTACTTCTGTCTCTGATATGTAGACTCATTTTTAAGGGCTCACCTAATTAGGTAAGCCCACTTAGCTATGCTCCTTTTTGATTCAAGTCAACCAATCGGGGACTTTAATGATGTCCATCAAATCCCTTCACCTTTGCCATAGAAGGTAACAGAATCATGGGAGTAATAGTCCATCATCTTTGCCATGTTTTGTTGGTTAAAAGCAAGTTACCTTTTTGTCCACACTCAAGGGGAGAAGGTTATACATAGGCATGGTCATTGGGGGTCATCTTAGAATTCTCCCACCAAGAATCTGACTTTGTATTCTTTTGCAAGATTTAGTTTACTTACATTGGGTTCATTGAATAGGATTTTCTGCCTTTTAAAAAAATATTTATTTATTTGGCTGCACCAGATCTCAGTTGTGGTATGTAGGGTCTTTATTTGCAGCATTTGGGATTTTTAATTGTGGCGTGGAACTCTTAGTTGCAGCATATGGGATCTAGTTTCCTGCCCAGGGATTGAACCTGGGCCCCCTGCATTGAGAGCTTGAAGTCTTAGCCATTGGGTGACCAGGGAAGTCCCAGGATTTTCTGCTTTTGCTGAAGAGAAATCTTCCAGAAACAAGTCTCTCTGCTCCATCAGTCCTATGCCCTGGTTCTGTCATTACTGCTCAAGACTAGAAACAAGAGGTGACAGGAAGTTTTTACCCCCCTGCCCTGGCAGCTGCTTATTCCTTCTACTGTGTTCTCTCAGGAAAGAGAGTCAACAGGTACAATACAGAGATCCCGCAATCAACTCAAACTCCCCAGGGAGCACATGAAATTACCCTGGAGAAGGTCACCTCACACAGGGAGATTTTCAATTGAAAGCACCCCAAGCAGAGTTGTGTCGGTGGAGAGATCACAGAGGGGGTTCAGCCCCTAACACATGGCAAGGGCAGTGCCAACCATCAAACAGATAAGTTCCTCCTGCTTTAAAGAAAAACTGACTACTTCTCTCCTCCCGTGTGTGGCTTCACCAAGCCACCAGCAGCCCAGATCAGCAAGCTCGGGACCTCACTCCACACTCTAGCAATGAGGGATTTAACTTCTCACTGTTATCTTCTCAACAGGAAAGAGCTTTGGGGTTAATGTGAGCAATGATGTTTTCACAAAAACCATTTTGTTTCTGCCCTCATTCCTGGCACTTTTCCACGCACCTGCCCCTCCAGCCCCCACCCTTCTCCCTGGTACTTCCGGCTCTTTTTCTGTCCCTCCTCCTGCCTTGTTGGATGGTGTTCAGCCATCACTTCAACCCATGCCCCAGGCTTTCTGTCATCCCTCCCTGGGCCTGCCTCCAACCCTCCCCTCAGTCTGTGATATATTGATTGTCTGAAAGAAGCCCTTTGCACTAATGAAGAAATGGTGCCAAATCACCCAGCAAGATTGAAAGAGAATACCCTTTATAATGAAAGAAAAAAAAGAGGAAGAAATCAAAAAGTTAGGGGAACAAAGATATGCAGCAGGACCACTCAGAAACAATGGAGACATCGAGTGAATTTCTATAAAATAAAACTAAATCTTTAGACCGAGGCTGAATCTGACTTTGGGTGGGGAGAAATCAAGACCTAACACTGCCAAGTCAAAGGAGGTATTGATTGCATTACAAAGACCACACTGTTGGAGGATCCGTTTCCATGGGTTCCAGAGCCCCAGAGATGGCACAACATTAACACTTCTCTAGGGGGGATCCTCAGCGCGAAGTAGCTATCTGGGGTCCACTTCTAAGAAAGTGAGTCAAATGAGCCTGGGTTGGAATCCTAGTTCACTTACTTCCTGACTGTACAATCCTTATCAAGTCATTCATCAGCTGTGTACGCAGATGTGTAAAATGGAAGCCACGTACCCACACACAGCTGCTGTTGTGAAGATCATATTAGACGCATGGTCTGTGATAAGATTAGCCTGGCATGTAATAAATGCTCGATAAATATTACTGTTAACACGCCACAGATCTAGGAACAAATACCTCCACCAGCATCACACTGTTCATACCCGCTCTTGCGTCACTTCAATGCTCTGACCAGACTGGCTTCTTTGTTTTAATTCATGAGAGAGAAGAGTATTTTTTTCCCCTAAATTAAGACTTCCTAAAACTTAAACATTAAAATGATCATTTGAGGCAGGAGACACGGAAACAACTGAGACATCTGTCCCCAAGCTGGGCGTCTCCTAGGTGGTTTTCCTTGGAGACTGTTCTATAGAAGCATGCTGCAACAGAAGCCCAGAGGAAAGCCTGGGCTTTCTTCCCTGCGTTTGTATAACTGATACCCCTACCCCAAGAAGGACAAAAGAAATAGGAAAATTAGAGGAGCAGCAGCAGCTTTCCTGGAACTCAAGGGAATCAGATCCCATCCATGAGTTCATTTGGAAACTTTAAAAATACTGGCTTGGGACTTCCCTAGCCATCCAGGGGTTAAAACTTCTCCTTCGAATGTAGGGGTGCAGGTTCAATCCCTGGTAGGGAAGCTGAGCTCCCACACGCCTCACAGCCAAAAAACCAAAGCATGAAACAGAAGCATTGTTGTAGCAAATTCAATAAAAACTTTAAAAAATAAACTAACATTACACACACACACAGAGACACTGGCTCAACAAAGTGTCAGAAGACAAAAGGGGCCATTTCTAGTTAAAAAATAAGTAATTTTTAAATGTTTGAATATTTTTTTAATAACACTGTTGATTTGGAAAGAGTCCAAACATACAGTTGGCGAGTGAGATGCCGTCTTTTCTGTAATAACCCCCTTAACCATAAACCAAGTTCAAGGCCTTCAGAAGAGCCTCATACATCACATCAGACCTGTTCTACAGATACATGTATCTGGCAGCAGGTCACGATCTCTGTTTTCCAGCTAAGGTCAAAAGTCACCAGATATGAAGTGAATTATAGAGAGCAAAGATAAGGCCCAAATTAGATTCTATTTATGGCTTGATTCCTAATAAGCAGAACTTCTAAAGCAAGAGTTCTCAAAACTCAGTCAGCTTAAAAAATGGCCTGAGATCCCTGGCATTAAGACCCACAAATCAATTTTTATTCATTCAACAAAGATTTACTGAATGGCTTATGTGTTGAGCAATGGAAACACAAGGGAGATCTCTCACCTCATAAAAGCTTATTGTCCATGGGGGTATGGACCAAACACCAGGGCAGCACGGCTTAACCACTGTCGTAGAGATTGCCCTCACTTTTTCTTAGAAGATCTTCCCAGAAATAAGGGAGTCAGGCCAAAGAGAGAGAGATCCAGTGTCTATTTACTGGACAACCGCAGTGTTCCAGGCCGTTTTCACACACTTGGCCATGAAGTCCGGAGGCAGGTGAGGTTATCTCCCCAGGGGACGAACCGAACGGTTTGGTGGGTAGGTACCTCCACTGTGCCTGGAGCCCAGGTCTTCAGAGCCCACATTACTGTCACGGTGAGAGAAAGGACTGAATGAAAACAACACAGAAATGTGTGTAAGAGAATGAATGCTTTGGGCAGAGAGACCATGACTTGCTAGACAGCTCCGGCAATACTGCCCTGCAGGGGCTTGGGTGGGCAGCCCCGCAGAGCGTGGGAGAACTTGGCCACAAGGGGGCAGAATGTGTCCTGAACAATCACAACAGAAGTCCCAACAGCCCTGAGGAAGAAACCTCAGGGGTCACGCTTCCTTACCTGCCCAGTGCTGATGAGTATTTTCCACTTCCTGTTCAGACAGGAAGCAGAGAAGGGATTTGCAGACTATGACATGGTTACTGCATCTCGCAACACCATGTGTGGGAAGGGGCTTCCCTCCGGTCAGCTGCATTCATTCCCTGTATTATTAAGTTGCATGGGAAGTTCAAATAACTCTAAGTCTTAAAAAGAAAAGCCTTTTTCGGTACACTACGAACTTCTCACCAGCATGAAGTACATAGCACAGTTTTAAACAAAGAAAAACTGCTGGCCCCTAACATCAGTTTGTAACAGCCACACAATTGCTGTAGTGAGAGCAATAGCAGGGGACTGGGAATCGGCTCGGACTTCAGGTCCTGGCTCTGTTACCTACCGACTGTGACACTGCTCAAGTCACTAGTTTTCTATGAACCCCAGTTTCCTCGTCTGTCAAAGACAATCTACTCTATAGGTTGGTTGTGAGGGTGAAACGCATTACTGACGATGGGTACCTAGCATAGTTTAACACAGGTACATGGCATAGTTACCTTAGCATGGCTAACAGTCATGACTCACAGCACTTAAGCTATGATGACTGCCATTGTTCATAAGACTAGAGTTTTAGCCACACACATAGTTCAGTTGGTAAGGAATCTGCCTGCAGTGCAGGAGACCCGGGTTCGGTCCCTGGTTTGGGAAGATCCCCTGGAGAAGGAACTAGCTACCCACTCCAGTATTCTTGCCTGGAGAATCCCAAGGATAGAGGAGCCTGGTGGGCTGCAGTCTATGGGGTCGCAGAGAGTCAGGCCATGACTGAGCGACTGACACTTGACTTCACTTATGCCACGGAGGAAGTAAAACCTTCTCAAGAACACCTTGCCTTCCACTGTCACCATCATCCCCTCTTTCTTTCCTCTTGTAAACAAAGAGGCTTTCTCCTCAGACCTGAGGCCAGTCCTCAGTCTGCAGCCTGGAGGTGACATCCCCCCACCCCTCTGGTGCTTTGCATCACAATTCATCACACCAGACCAGTGCATGCCCTCTCCCTGTCCCCGACCCTTCCGTTCCCACACTGAAGCGAGCTCTGGTCTCTTCTGCCTTAAAATAAATATACATAAACAAAACCAAATCACCCCCACAACCCACATGTCCTTTGAGGCCCTTTATTTCTCTCTACTTTGCAGCAAAACTTCTCTTCCTACTTGACTGCTGCACAGCATGCAACGCAGGTGACCCTCTTCAACCCTGCTGTCCCTCAGGCCCAGACTCTTCCTCAGTGTTCATGGCTGACTCTGCTTGCTCTCTTCCAGCCCAGAGGCTGGCATCTTCCAGACTCTGTCTCAGGCCCACTTCTTATTCTACTCCCTTCTTAGATGCTCTTATCTAGTCTCAAGGATCCAGCAGCCATTTTCACATCCATAATGTTCAGATTTAGTCCTGTCTACATCTCCATCTGAATGTCTCACAGCCGCATTAAGCTCAAAGGGTCCCCAGTGGAATTCCTTCTCCCCTACCTGTCCCTTCCACCCACACCCCCATAGAAGGGCCTGCTTCTTCAGTCTCTCATTAGAACATCCATGCCTCCAGGTAGCCAGCTATTCAAGCCAGAAGTTTGGCAAGAGCTCTTCATACTCTCCTTTGCTTTATCCTCCACATCCAATCGACTGTGATTCCTTTCCATTTTCCCTACTGGAATTATTTATTCCCTTTTTCTCACTCCCTTTGTCAAAGTTACCGTCACCTTTTGCCTCCCTCTCTCCATTCTTGCCTGAATCTCAGCTGGAAAGAGTTTTGAATGCCAACTTTACCATGTCATTTCCCACATTTGAAACTCTATGTCAATTACAGTTCTTTGAGTAAAAATCCAGACTCCCCAAAGAATTCTAAAGCCCCCTCTTCATCTCCTCAGCCTCATTTCACTTCATTCATACATTTTCTTTGTCCTCACTTCCAAAAAGCCTCCTCCTTCTCATCTCAAAAAAATACATTCACAAGTGGGTTCACTTGAGTAGCTCTTGGGTCCCAGGTGCCATGGGAATTTTAAGCTGTATCAGTCTCTGCCCTCCAAGAATTTCCAGTCATGGGAAAGAGGTGCCCAAATATGCCTGAGTACAAAGTAAAATGTGATCAGTAGCATTAAAAAAAAAAAAAAAGCAAAGTTCAGAGAAAGAAGTGGGTGGGGGAAAATGTACAGAGAAGCCTTCAGATATATGACCTTTGCCCACCACTGTGTAGAATGGCGAGAGATTTGCTCTTTCCAGACATGTGTGGGAAGATGAGGGATGTATGAGACATACCATCAGGTTGATTAAGAGAGAAGTGGTCCAAAAACAAGTGTGTTCAGTATGAAGTACTACAGGCAATCCACTCCAGTATTCTCACCTGGGAAATTCCATGGACAGAGGAGCCTAGTGGGCTACAATCCATGGGGTTGCAGAGTTGGACATGACTTAGCAACTAAACAAGAGACAGCCAGAAAACAGGCGCTTCAGTCTGACAACCAGCAGATCTTTGAGAAAGTAGTTTCAATAGGAGGGTTTCTGGAGAAGCCAGATCACAAAGTGCATAGCAGCCCATGGGAGAGTGAAGCCTGTCTATAAATCCCTATGTGAAGAAGTCTGATCATTAAGGAAGAAACCACCAGTCATTAAAGAGGAAGAAGCTTGGGAATTTAGTCTCTGCTCATCTTAGCTAGGACTAAGTCCCAATTAGGAAGACATCAAACTTCCCTTTGATGTCTTTGCTCAGACAGTAAAGAATCTGCCTGCAATGTGGGAGACTCGAGTCTGATGCCTGGGTTGGGAAGATTCCCTGGGAAAGGGAATGGCCACCCACTCCAGTATTCTTGTCTGGAGAACTCCAAAGACAGAGGAGCCTGGCGAGCCACAGTTCATGGGATCTCAAACAATTGGACGGGACTGAGTGACTAAAACTTTCACTTTCAAACTAGTATCTGTTGCTTTAACACAGACAGTTGGTAAACCCCAGAGAAGGAGAGAACTAAAAAAAGGGCTGTCGCACCTAGAGAGCCCCTCCCCAGCCCCTGGGAGCAGTTTGGAGGCCAATGGGAGGCAGAGACAGCCAGCCCCAAGTTCAGCACTAGCTGTACAGTGCGGAACCATGGAAGCTGGTTGTAAAACTTAAGCAGATCAGACACTATAAAATACTTTGTAATGCGCCATTGAGGCGACCAAATAAGAGGCTTGAATAAATTTATATTCCAATTGCTAAACATTACAGTCAATTTAAAAACCTACAAAAGTTTTGCTGAACAACTGTATAAATTAGAATGGATCTGTCGCATTGTACGGTACCTAATAGCCTGAGACATAAAACAATTGGCACTCACTCCCTCTCACCTGTTAAATCATCATGAGATAGATCTACCAGCTCAAGTCCTCTTTTTCTTTCCCTTTCAAAACACAGTGTGAGGTAATTCTCAGGTTACTGTGAATTTTATTTATTATTTATTTGCTTCTTTGCCCCTGAAGACAGAAAAGACTAAAAGCTGTCAGGGCTAGGAATTTATCCTACCTGAACCTGTCTTCTTCCCTTGGAAACTCTTCACCTGACTTTTAAGATGTTTCTCTCTTCTACTGAGCTGTAGCAGATTTATCAGCTGGGGGCTAGTTATTTACTTATAGAAGTTTAAATCAATACATACATACATGCTCATACACTAATGCATACACATCTCTTCATGAATACACACACACACATACACACACACACACACGCCCATACACAGAGGCAATACAATGAGAAGAGTAAGAAACTAAGCCAAGAGCCAAAGAAAGCAAATTCTGTGTCTGATCCAGTCGTAGATGTGCTATGAGAGTTTGGGCAGGCTCCCTATCCTACTGTTCCTTGGTTTCCGTTCCACATTGTTTAACTGATCACAATTCAAAAACACTCATTGAAACAGCGTGGAGGTGAGGAAGACCAACTGCCCTCTCAGGCATGTGTTCACACCGAAAACCTGAGTCAAAGCTTAGGGCAACACACAGCGCTCATGTAATTCTCACACCACTCTGACGAAATAAATGTGATTGTCATTCCATCTTTCAGACATCATAAATGACATCTAGAGCTTATTTGTTCAATTTCACGCTAACAAATGACAGTTCTAGGGGGTTCCCTGGTGGCGCAGATGGTAAAGAATCTGCCTGCAATACGGGAGACCCAAGTTCAATCCCTGGTTTGGGAAGATTCACACCAGTATTCTTGGCTGGAGAATTCCACGGACAGAGGAGCCTGGCGGGCTACAGTCCATGGCGTCACAGTCCATGGGGTTAGACTGAGTGACACTTTCACTTTCAGAGTTGGCACTCGAATTTTCTGAGCACACCATACAGAAGACAGAACAGTGTGGGCAAGTCAGGAGCAGGTAGGAAACTAGCTTCCTCTCCCTCTAATCCAGGAGAAGATAGTACTGAAGTGGGGAGAGGCTCAAAGAGGGCTACTTGTCTGCTTCTCCCACTACGTGTTGACAGCTCTGGAGAGACGCTTCTGCCTTCACTGCCGTAGCCTGCTCAAGAGTCTGTGTCCCGGGAGAGCAAGACCATTACGTGGATGACACATAAAATCTCCAAGAACATTCAAGGATAGGAAATAAGTTCCGTTGAGTCTTACTGCTCACTGAAAAATACTTTTGTGGGCGGGAGGGCCTTTGTTCAAATTTCCCCCCAGAAAGAGATGAATCCAGTTCATCTTTAAGCCTAAGCTACAAAGCTGGCTTATGCAGGGCTTGGCCCTTGGGTCACACCTCTGTCCTGGATCCAGTAAGATGAAGGTGGGGCATGAGGGAGGGGCTCCACAGCACCTGTGAGACCTGGCTGCAGGGACTGGACGGCAGGAGCTGTAGGCCAGCTTCAGGTTACCCTCAGAAACTAGAGAAGGAGCGGGAGGAAGGGCTGAGGTGGACAAGGTGACAGAGCCAACTGAGAGGTGCCCTGTTCTGCCCAGCTGTTTCAGCGACTTCCCTGACTTTGTGAATAAGGAAACCGGGGCCCGGAGGTCAGAGGACTTGCACGAGGTCACACAACTTGGCTGTGGCCTAACTTGGACCAGAAATTCGCTCTCCTGTCTCAGGCTGGTGCTCTGTCTCCCAAAAGTGAGTGAACTGCCCAAGAGAGCAAGGAAAAGACTAGTCTCGGGACACCCCTCAGAAGAGCAAAGTCACGGGAGGAGGAAAGGTAGACGTAGCCCTGTGTGCTCATGTGGTAGAGATAAAAGCCGGCCAACCCCCTCCAGACTCAGCTGTAATTCAGGAAACCTGAGGGAGACTCAAAGTGGGGCAGGCCAGACTTCAGTGTACATGCTAGGGTGGGGGTCGCAGGATTTTACCTCTGCCAAACCCAAAACAATCGCAGACGAGTTCTCCAATTTACAAATCGAGGGCTTTGCCGATATCATTTTTTAAAACACCACCTCCATCAAGTCTTTAAGGGGCCATTCCTAGAAAGTGATCCTGGGAACCTAATCTACTTCGTGCCACTTGGGGGCAACACCTACATGCTTGATTTACTGCGACTCCCCCCCACCTCTGCTTGCCTCTGAAAGCTGAGCGGTGTTGCAATTCTAAAGGCCACCTTCTCCTCTTTAAATGACAGTAGCAACCTGCCTGACTACTCAGAGCTTGGGACATGTTGATATACCTGTTTGTTTAAAGTCAAATTGCTTTCTGGTTACTGCAGGACAAGGCAAGGTGAACGTCAGCGATGGGGACTTGATCACAGGCACTGGGGGAAATCTGCCACGGGGCAGGAGAGGGGGGTCTTCCTTCGCACAGACAGACCATGGCTTCCTAGGGGGTCTCCAAAGACCAAAGGCAATACAGTCCAGACAACTACCGCCAATAGTCTGGCCTCTTTAAAGTTAGGTAGGCAACTTTCAGAAATCCAGGGAAGCCGCAGGCTGCCAACACAGAGAACATGAACAGGGTAGCAAGGCAGCGGCTACCATGGAGATGGATGTGCCAGACAGCACTGCAGGCCCAGGGTCGGTGACCAGCTAGAACAAGCCAGGGCACAGGCAGAAACAGACTCAGAGGCTCAGGCCCCAGGATGAATCTAGGGTCCGGGGGGAGCCTTTGTTTTTACTTGTAGGGCTGGTTCCAGGCCTGGGCGCCTGCCAAGCAGCCTCGAACAGATTTCTCTCCTGACCCTCAGATCCCTATATGCCCACGGCCTTCTCACCTGGATGCTCCCCTGGCTTTTCAGCACCACATCGGGACGCACGCAGCACCAGCCCTTCTAGACAGCTCCCCCTCCTTTCAGCCCTTTCCCCGAGAACGGCACTCCATCCACTCAAGCAGGCAAAGGAGGCGCTCCGTCCTGTCCTTGGCCATCTGTGCCTCGCTGGTCCTGGAGATGCTACTTCAGATCCATCCCCCGCTTCAGGGCCCCAGGCTAGCCCTCCGCACCTCTCACATCTAGGGTAACAGCACCCTCATTAGTCTCCTGCCTCTGAGAATCCCCTTGCAAGCCGTCCACCCCTCTACCACTTGAATTAGAACCCCAATCTGACCACATCTCTGCTTCCGTTTTATAAACTTCAGCACAACAAAATGTAAACCATAGAATGGATCTGAAGATCCTTGTGCCCCTGCCCATTCTATATGCCAGCCTGGCACACAACCCTATGGACCATAGCCCACCAGGCTCCTCTGTCCATGGGACTCTCCAGGCAAGAATACTGGAGTGCCCTTCTCCAGGGGACTTTCCGGACCCAGGGATTGAACCTGGGTCTCTTATGCCTGCACTGGCAGGCAGGATCGTTACCACCAGCGCCACATGAAAAGCCCTGGCAATCTTGTATGCATTCTTAAATAGCCAAGTCAAACGTCATCTCCACCATGACAGCCTCTCTAGTTGCTTCCCCTACACTGCTTTCCTTGGCTAATTCATCCCATTCTCTTCTCTAAGCCCTTTGTACTTAGTCTGCAGGCTTCTACTGCAACATTCACAACATTTATTATAACTGTTAACCTACCATTTGTCTCCCCCATGAAACAGCAGGTACATCAGAGGCAGGCCCTACTTCTGTATAACCAGTAACTATATAGAGTAGGTACTAGATAAATGTTGAATTGATTCAGGCGATAACCCAGTTATCACAGGTGACAGAAGTGGTTGATGTTGATTACCGAGCTAGAAGTCCTTAAATCTCTCTAACGTAGTATTGGACATGGTCCTAGAAAGCAGGTTAAGTATTCAGGTAAATTAAATTTAGTTTTGCTTGCTCTTCTCAGAGAACTGACTCCCTGTCTATAGCCCCAGATGAACTAAGAGTTTAGAGGCCAAGTTTGTGTCTCACAACTCTACTTCTTTTGGCCATAGTTGACTAGTCCAGAAAAGGATAATTAACCATAGGTTCCAGAGACCAATTCTCAAAAGTCAAAAGAATGTACTAAATCATCAAGGATAGCATTAACTTTATATTAAGACAAAGCTATAGGCAGGAAAGTTAGGATAGAGCTCACAACAATGATAATAAAACACTGATGATAGTGTTTCTAGTATTTTCTATGTGCCATATTGTGCTAAATTATTTTTATCTGTTATTTAAATCCATGCTTACAAGTCTATGAAATATGTATATCAATGACCTTCTGTTAGTTACCCTTCCCTTTTAATTTAAATCACACCTGTTATCTGTTGCTTGCAACAAAGAACCCTGACTAGTACAATTACTATCTCCATTTCATATTACAATTACTATCTCCATTTCATACATGGGCAAGCAAAGAAGGCCACAGAACTGTCCAAGTTGACACAGGTAGAAATGCAAAGACCTAGGGTTGAAATCCAGTCCCTCTGCCTCTAGAATCTGAGCTCTAAATGCATTATTATCATTTGTAATTCCAGTTCCCTTTAGGCTTTTCTACATTCTACTTTTGTAATACCTGTTTCCTTTATTGGACAGAGTTCATGAACTATTTCTCTCTTCTTTAATTCAAAATGAAAGGAAGGAAAGCTGAAAGAGGGAAGAACCAGACACAAGGTTGTGAAAGCAGGACGAGTGACCTTAACCAAGCAGAGAGGAATCCAACTGCAGCTAAGTACCAAGCAGAAGCTGACCAGCAGTCAGTCTTGAGTTTTTCTAAAACTAAGCTTCAGAGTCGGAAACAAACGTTCTCTCTCTGCCTTTTTGCACCAAGGCTTTTGCCCCAGAATCAGACCCCTGCCCCTCCCTTGAATGGAAACTAAATTCAGGACTTAGGAGCTTCCCTACTGGCTCAGAAGGTAAAGAATCTGCCTGCAATGCAGGAGACCCAGGTTCAATCCCTGGGTCCAGAAAGTCCCCTGGAGAAGGGTGTGGCAACCCACTCCGGTATTCATAGCTGGAGAATCCCATGGACAGAGAAGCCTGGTGGGCTGCAGTCCATGGGGTCACAAGAGTTGGACATGACTCCATTGGACACAACTGAACAACTAACACTTTCACTTTTCAAGTTTCAGGAGGAACTGCAAGGAGAAAAAGCAGTGGTTAAAACAACTAGGCCCAAGATCGCAGAAAATTTGACTTCCAGCAGATTTTGAGCCTCATTATACACTCACTGTAATACATTAGCATATGCTAAATACACACTCTTATATGCAGCGTACATCATGAGGAATGCCGGGCTGGATGAAGCACAAGCTAGAATCAAGATTGCCGGGAGAAATATCAATAACTTCAGATATGCAGATGACACCACCCTTGTGGCAGAAAGCGAAGAGGAACTAAAAAGTCTCTTGATGGAAGTGAAAGAGGAGACTGAAAAAGTTGGCTTAAAACTCAACATTCAGAAAACTAAGATTATGGCATCTGGTCCCATCACTTCATGGCAAATAGATGGGAAAACAATGGAAACAGTGACAGACTTTATTTTGGGGGGGGCTCCAGAATCACTGCAGATGGTGACTGCAGCCATGAAATTAAAAGACACTTGCTCCTTGGAAGAAAAGTAATGACCAACCTAACTAGCATATTAAAAAGCAGAGACATGACTTTGCCAACAAAGGTCCGTCTAGTCAAAGCTATGGTTTTCCAATAGTCATGTATGGATGTGAAAGTTGGGTTATAAAGAAAGCTGAGGGATTTATGCTTTTGAACTGTGGTATTGGAGAAGACTCTTGAGAGTCCCTTGGACTGCAAGGAGATCCAACCAGTCCATCCTAAAGGAAATTAGTCCTGAATATTCATTGGAAGGACTGATGTTGAAGCTGAAACTCCAATACTTTGGCCACATGATGCAAAGAACTGACTCATTGGAAAAGACCCTGATGCTGTGAAAGACTGAAGGCAGGAGGAGAAGGGGATGACAGAGGATGAGATGGTTGGATGGCATCACCGACTCAATGGACATGAGCCTGAGTAAACCCCAGGAGTTGGTGCTGGATGGGGAGGCCTGGGGTGCTGTAGTCCTTGGGGGTCACAAAGAGTCAGACATGACTGAGTGACTGAAGTGAAGTGAACTGAAATACACACTCACAGGTGCTATGACAGTTGATAATTGACAATGACAACTGGAAAAGTCCATCACTGTTGTTCAGTCATCAGGTCTTTGGGATCCCATGAACTGCAGCACACCAGGCTGCTCTGTCCTTCACCATCCTCCAGAGTTTGACCAAGTTCATGTCCAGTGAATTGGTGATGCCATCTAACCATCTCCTCCTCTGTCACCCTCTTCTGCCTTCAATTTTTTTCAGTATTAGGGTCTTTTCCAATGAGTAAGTCATTCGCATCAGCTGGCCAAAGTAGGGGAAAAGCCACACAAGGGCTGAAAAGGAGTGCTGCCTCAGTTCCGGGGCCAACCACACCCCTGTTCTCAGGTAAGTGATGAATAGCCTTCCCTTCTTTCCAAATCCCTCCCTTTTACCTCAACTCTCCTACATTTAAGGAGAGTCGGTTTGAGAAGTTGACTTGCCACCATGCTTATCCACTTTTTGGCCATTGAATACACCTTGCTCTGTTCCAGTTTCAGCATCAGTTTTGTTCTTGGCTGCATGAATCTGAGCTAAAAAAAAAAAAAAAAAAACCGAACCTCCCTAGTCAAGACAAAGGATCTTGGCCTGGATTAGGACTCCAGTGCAGGTCCAGTGGACCAATTCACTTACAGTTGAAAATCTAACCCAGACCTTGGGTTTCGGTAGCCTAAATTCCAAAGCATTAAACCCACACTCAAGCTGCATTTATTAAATCATCTAGACCTACTGAGTCGTTCCACTGCAATGGAGCTAGACCAGGGTTTGGTACTGGCCTTAGGCTGGAGGTGGGGAGCAGGAGTAAAGCAAAATTGGCAATTATTATTTAAGGACTGTTGAAAAAACTTCTAGCCCTAAATGAAACTGCTCCTCCCAAGTACCACATCAGCAAACTGAAACTTTAATAGCTTTTGTGTCCCAGTAAATGCACTGCTTGACAGAAACATAATCTACCCAGTCAACCAGCCCCAGAGGCCAAGCCAACTCTGGACTCTATACATACTTTGTTCCTTCTCACCACAACAAGATTGACTGTGTGACCCCAGCCAGAGAGTTCCTACTTTTCTCTCCTTGTTCTTGTTTCTTTACTCTATAAAAACTTCCTTTCTCCTGCCCCATTTCTCAGTCCTCTGAATGGAGATTGCCCACTTCATGAGGTGTTTAAAAAAAAAGTGTTTGCATCACCTAATTGTCTTCTTTGTGAAAGTCGCTCAGTCGTGCCTGACTCTGTGACCCCATGGGCTTACACATGATTAACATGCTGAAGCACAGAAGTCAGAACACATCATCCTGTCCTGGGGTCAGGATCATTTCCTGGGAAGAGGCCTGGAAGGAGGAGAGGGGGGCAGGCCTTACATGAGGTGGGGGAATAGCACTCAGAGAGCATTTGCGCATATCTTCCAGACCCACAGGCTGAGGTCAAGGGCCAAGAGAGACCAGGGAGTGGCAAGGCTAGAGAAGGACCCAGGGGCCAGAGCATCAGGGCTTGAGTCTCCATCCTGCACAGTGAGTATGGTGAAATGATGTTAAATAGGGCAGTGTCCTGACCCGGTTTGTGTGTGGTGGCTCAGATGGTAAAGAATCTGTCTGCAGTGCAGGAGACACAGGTTCAATCCCTGGGTTGGGAAGATCCCCTGGAGAAGGGCATGGCAACCTACTCCAGTATTCCTGCCTGGAGAATCCCACGGACAGAGGAGCCTGGCAAGAAGCAGCTCATTTATAGGGTCGCAAAGAGTCAGATGCAACTGAGTGACTAATACACTGCCTTAAAATACAACTGTGGCTTCTACGATAGGAATGGACTGGAAGAGGAGGACCAAAGAAGGATGCTGCAAAACCAGTCAGGAGGCCACAGGGAGAGTCTAGTGAAATGATAGAAGGTATGACAGAGGATAGACAGAGGCAGACAGACTCGAGGGACAAGATCTAGTGACTGACTCAGAAGGAAAAGGAGAAATCAAGAAGACCTCCTTGTTTCAGACCCAGAACAACTGAATGGATGGAGCTACTATTTGCTACCACAGGAAACCTGGCAGGAGGAGCAGCAGGGAGGAGGGCAGATATAATCATGAGCTCGGAATGGAGCTCCAGAAGGTTCCCCAGTGGCTCAGCATATAGAATCCACCTGCAAATGCAGAAGATGCGCAGTCAATCCCTGGGTTGGAAAGATCCCCTGGAGAAAGGCATGGCAACCCACTCTAGTATTCTTGCCTGAAGAATCCCTTGGGCAGAGGAGCCTGGTGGGCTAAAGGGTCACAAAGACTCAGGCACGACTGAGTGGCTGAGCATGCACACCGTGGAGCCCCAAGTTTCTGACGTTCCTCAATAACCCAATGGAGACATTCTGCAGGCAGCTGGACACACACTGCGCTTTAGCCGCACAGCTGTGGATACGCCATCTTTCTTTCGGTTTGACTGCTAGTCCTCTAGGGGCCGGGACAGGATAGGAACATTTTTTATTCTCAACGCCTAGGTCATCAGGTTACTGAAATGCTTGCTGAGCAGATACAGTGTATGAACAGATGGAAAGGGGAATCCATACAGAATGGAGGGAAGACAGGAGGGGAGGAATGAACCCAACAATCACCAAAAGGCATGAAAAAAGGGGAAACAGCGAGACATCTACTAGCATCTACAAATCTATTAAACTCTGAAGAGTATTAATAAACTTGGTTCAGAAAAATATGGTTTCAAAAATAAGGTCTTTTTCACAGTTTAAAAAGTAGTAGAACCAAGAAGAATGGAATGTAGGGACTTGATCGGTGCAGTATTGAAGGGGAACAGTTGTGTAATGAGAATATATTTCTCTCATATATTTACTGAAAATATGTCAGCAAGAACAAAGCAGGATCACTGGCAGTAATAGAACTAGATAGCTGAGGTGGTGATCAGGGCTGAGACTAGCTGCCCACTAGCCCGAGGCCCACCTCCCTAAGTCTTATTTGCCTATCAAATTCTGACTCCTGAAGGACTCATCTAGAATGTCTCAGCTCCTGCAGGCTTTTGTTGGAGTGATCTCTGAATCGACTTTCTAAATACCAGTAATGTATTTGCTCCACTTCACTTCAGAAACTTGGAAAGTGATACAGTAAGTCAGAAGAAAGTTTCAGAAATACACTCTGTGGTCTGGGGAGAGAAGAGAGCGCATCTGGGAGTTGCAGGAGACCCTAATGGGACTGGGCCAGAAAGGAACCCATCCAAAGGCATTTAACCACAGACCAGCAAAGGAAAAGATCGGAGTGATGGGCTCCAAGTGCAAAGAATTTAGGGATCAGTCTCCTTCATTTTTAAGGAAAGGAAAATTAGAGCTCATAAATCTAAACTTGTTATTCCTTCATTTAAAACCCCTCAAAGGATTCCTAGTGCCTCTTAAACAGGTATAAACTCTTTAGCCTCAAGGAAACCACAGGTGCCTCCCTTTCCTCTCTCGGTCCCCTTCATGGTCTGGTTCTTATCTCTGCTGCCCTGTCCAATGGTAAAATCATGACCAAGTCACACTTGGGAGGGAGCCCCAGGCCAGGGCTTTGGAGACTGGACCATTTTTCTGTTGCCATATAATGAGTTACCACAAAACAACACACATTTATTATCTCACAAATTCTGTGAGGCAGGAGTCACCTGGCACAGCTTAGCTGGTCTTCTGCTCAGGATCTCACACGGCTACAATCCAGGTGCCAGCCAGGATTGGATTCTCTTCTGGAGGTTCGAATGGGGAAGTACATGTTTCCTTATGCTCATGTGTATTGGAAGCATTCAATTCCGGCAGCCATAAGGTTTGTGGCAGCTTGCTTGTTTAAGGCCAGGGATAGGGTAGGGGGAGAGAGAAAGTCTCTAACAAGATGGACACTACAAGATATCTGAAAAAGATGGAAACTCTCATTTGAAAAGATGTACACACTCCAATGTTCATAGAAGCACTGTTTACAATAGGCAAGACAGGGAAGCAAACTAAATGTTCAGCAACAGGTGAATAGATTAAGATATGGTACATATATACAGTGAAATATTTTTCAGCCATAAAAAGGAATGACATAATGCCATTTGCAGCAGCATGGGTGGACCTAGAGATTATCATACTAAGTAGTGAAAGCGAAAGTCACTCAGTCGTGTCCAACTCTTTGTGACCCCATGGACTATACAGTCCATGGAGTTCTCCAGGCCAGGACACTGGAGTGGGTAGCCTTTCCCTTCTCCAGGGGATCTTCCTGACCCAGGAATCAAACTGGGATGTCCTGCATTGTAGGTGGATTCTTTACCAACTGAATTACCAGGGAAGTCCATCATACTAAGTAAGTCAAAGCCAAATATCATATGACAGCACTTTTGTGTGGAGTCTAAAAATAAAATGATAAAAATAAACCTATTTATAAAACAGAAATGCACTCACAGACATAGAAAATGTCTTTTCCTTCCCAAAAAGGAAAGCAGGGCAGGGATAAATTAGGAGTTTGGGTTTAACAGATATACACCACTACATATAGGTGTGTGTGTGTAGAGTGTGTAACCAAACCACTCTGCTGTACACCTGAAACTATCAAAACACTGTAAATCAACTATACTTCAGTTAAAACAATGGATGTTACGATCTTATGTAACCACATAGACACAGTCACATACATGCCATACCTTTATAGTGGTCCCCAACCTTTCGGCACCGGGGATAATGGAAGACAATTTTTTCACAGGGCAGCCACGGTGGGGATGGTTTCAGGATGATTCGAGCATGTTACATCTATTGAGCACTTCATTATTATTACATCAGCTCCACCTTCGTTCATCAGGCACTAGATCCCAGAGGCTGGGGACTCCTGCTTTATCATATTCTATGGTTTACAATCCAGTCACAGGTGTTGCCACACGCAAGAGGAAATGATTATACTAGGGTGTGAAAACCAGGAGGTGGGACGGCAGAGCCACCTGAGTCTGCTGCAGCCAGCCTGCTACAGTTAAGCTCTGGGGAGTTCTCCCACCAGGGGTGCCTGGAGTGGAGGGAGGAGACGGAACATGAAGAAGACATCTTCCAGCACCAGTACTAGTTACAATGCCTTAAAGATTATTTCTTTTTGTCTCTTATAGACCTGAGACTCTTTGGGGGATGTGTCATATGTTTTATACCAAATCTGGTGGCACTAGTAGCAAAGAATCCACCTGCCAAAGCAGGAGACGCAAGAGACATAGGTTCTGTCCCTGAGTTGGGAAGATCCCCTGGAGTAGGAAATGGCCACCCACTCCAGTATTCTTGCCTGGAGAATCTCCATGGACAGAGGAGCCTGGCAGACTACAGTCCATGGGGTTGCAGAGTCAGACATGACTGAGCACACACACTATCAATCAACCAATACCAAATCTAGCATCACACCTGGCACAGAGCATTCCCTCAATACAAATTTGTGACTGAATAAACAGACTGGGCTTTGGATGTACAGGTATTAATAACAAAATCTATAGGGGTTGCCTGAATCCCAGCAGAGATTTTCTATGTGCTTGCCCTCAATACACTATTTCTCTCTCATAAGGTTTGTAGAAACTCTGGTAATTCTATCAAAATCCTAGAATATAAGTGCAGTTCAGAATATAAGCTGCCTCATAAGTCCTATCTTTTATATATTAAACATTCCTATTTATGAAGGAACATTATCTAGTTAATGTTTCCCTGATCACAAGTAAACTTGTGTTAACGGTTTTGTGAATATTACCTAGAAGCCTCTATTTTATAGGAAGGAAGATGACACACAGAGACACTATTCCACACATTGGGTCAAATTATTAATCGACTGGGGAAGGGATGGGAAGGGCAGAATATTTTAAAATATTTATTTGGTTGTGGTCTTAGTTGTGGCATGTGGGATCTATTTCCCTGAAAAGGGATTGAACCTGGGCGCCCTGCATTGGGAGCAAACAGTCCTAGCCCCTGGACCCCCAGTGAAGTCCCAAGTCCTTTACTTTAGTTTGCCAGCTAACTCATTCATTTTTTGGAGATACAACCCCTTTACATCATCATCTTAACTTTCCAATGACAAGATATGTGGGAAAGCTCTTGCATTACGAACATTTGCAAAGAGGAATGACAACTGTGTCTCTAAAGACTTTCTTGAGCTATTTTCAAGTACAAAAATAAGTAGAGAGAAAACCCATTGACTTACTTAACCTCCCATGTTGAATGTTTAATACATTAAATATTCTACCCCATGCTTAATTTGTTGTTTCCTTCCAAGCATGCACCCAGTTAAATGTCTATTACATGGTACCCACGTAACACCAATTGGTTCAATCCCATTGCTACCTTACAAACCAATAGATGAATATAGTTTGCAGGAGCAAAAGATGTGAATAGCATCATGCGATCTCATGACAAGTCTTACAAATTAAAAAAGGCTTATAAACCATTACATTTCTTTAGCTCCTGGGAAATCAAGCAAATTGAAAACTCACATTCACGCGTGGCAAAAATATTCTTCATGTTCACCAAATTCCACCTGAAACCAAATGACTCTCAGTTCTCTCTCCCATCCTGGAGTTCTAGCAGAATAGAAAGTTACACACATTCTTTATAGTCTGTTAAGTTATACAAAACAAAACAAAAATCCCTGCCCACACAAATTTGACCATCTTAAAGGAAAGACATAAGATATAATGTTAATGAATATTGAGCACTAAGCTGTTAAGTAGTACGATAGGCTGAAAAATGTCCCCCTAAAGCTATCTATATCCTAACCTCTCAGTTCACTCATTCAGCCATGTCCAACTCTGCAACCCCATGGACTGTAGCACACCAGGCTTCTCTGTCCATCACCAATTCCCAGAGCTTATTCAAACTTATGTCCATCGAGTCAGTGATGCCATCCAGCCATCTCAACCTCTGTCAACACTTGTTCCTCCTACCTTCAATCTTTCCCAGCATCAGGGTCTTTTCCAATGGGTCAGTTCATTGCATAAGGTGGCCAAAGTACTGGAGCTTCAGCTTCAGCATCAGTCCTTCCAATGAATATTCAGGACTGATTTCCTTTAGGATGGACTGGTTGGATATCCTTGCAGTCCAAGGGACTCTCAAGAGTCTTCTCCAACAACACAGTTTAAAAGCATCAATTCCTCGGTGTTCAGCTTTTTTTTTATAGTCCATCTCTCACATCCATATATGACCACTGGAAAAACCACAGCCTTGACTAGATGGACCTTTGTTGGCAAAGTAATGTCTCTGCTTTTTAATATGCTGTCTAGGTTGGTCGTAACTTTCCTTCCAAGGAGTAAGTGTCTTTTAATTTCATGGCTGCAATCACCATCTGCAGTGATTTTGGAGCCCCCCCAAAATAAAGCCTGATACTGTTTCCACTGTTTACCCATCTATTTTTCATGAAGTGATAGGACCGGATGCCATGATCTTTGTTTTCTGAATGTTGAGCTTTAAGCCAACTTTTTCACTCTCCTCTTTCACTTTCATCAAGAGGCTCTTTAGTTCTTCTTCACTTTCTGCCATAAGGGTGGTGTCATCTGCATATCTGAGGTTATTGGTATTTGTCCCAGCAATCTTGATTCTAGCTTGTGCTTCCTCCAGCCCAGCGTTTCTCATGATGTACTCTGCATATAAGTTAAATAAACAGGGTGATAATATACAGCCTTGATGTACTCCTTTTCCTATTTGGAACCAGTCTGTTGTTCCATGTCCAGTTCTAACTGTTGCTTCCTGACCTGCATACAGGTTTCTCAAGAGGCAGGTCAGGTGGTCAGGTATTACCATCTCTTTAAGAATCTTCCATAGTTTATTGTGATGCACACAGTCAAAGGCTTTGGCATAGTCAATAAAGCCAGAAGATGTTTTTCTGGAACTCTCTTTTTCAATGATCCAGCGGTTGTTGGCAATTTGATTCTGGTTCCTCTGCCTTTTCTAAAATCAGCTTGAACATCTGGAAGTTCATGGTTCTGTATTGCTGAAGCCTGGCTTGAAGAATTCTGAGCATTACTTTCCTAGCGTGTGAGATGAGCGCGTACAGTAGTTTGAACATTTTTTGGCATTTCCTTTCTTTGGGATTGGAATGAAACTGACCTTTTCCAGTCCCGTGGCCACAGCTGAGTTTTCCAAATTTGCTGACATATTGTGTGCAGCACTTTCACAGCATCATCTTTTAGGATTTGAAACAGCTCAACTCGAATTCCATCCCCTCCACTAGCTTGTAGTGATGCTTCCTAAGGCCCACTTGACTTCACATTCCAGGATGTCTGGCTCTAGGTGAGTGCAACTGTGATTAAATAAGGATCTTGAGATAGGAGATTATCCTGAATTATCGAAGTTACTTTTATATGCAGTTGGCATGTTCCTTATAAAAAAGGAGGTGGTATACGATTTGACACAGATATTATACACAGAGGCAGATATTATAGTAAAACAACCACAAGCCAAGGATTGCAGGCAGCACCAGAAGCTGGAAGAAGAAAGGAATGAATTCTCTAGAGCCTCGGGAAGGTGCATAAACCTGCCAACACTTTGTTTCAATCTGGAGAAAATGATTTTGGACTGCTGAGCTCTGGAACTGTGAAAGAATAAATTTCTGCTAGTTTAAGCCACCCAGTGTGAGGTGATCGGTTGCAGTAGCCACAGGAAGCTAATGAAGTGCCGTGAAGAAAAAAATGCAAAAGGGTTAGAGTCTAACTGAAGGATGGGAGAGGGACAGACACTCTAATGGGAAAGCCAGGGAGACCTGAGAAAGGGAGCTAGAGCTCTGAGCTCAGGAGGAGACCTAGCTGCGTAAGAAGCCTGAGAATGACCACTGGTCTGGACAGGAGGTCAAGGCGCTTCTGATAAGAGTGATTTTGGTGGGAAGGTGAGAACTTTTTGCAGTGAGTTCAAGAGAGAATGGGAGGTGATAAGTGGAGTTGGAATAGGATAAATGACACACTTGAGTATTTTTGCTCTAAAAGAAAGGTCGAGAAAAAAGACAATAACGTGAGGTCAGAGGTTCAGTTGTACACTAATTCTGTATCATTAAGGCTCACAACAATTCTGAAAGAAAGGTCCATTTAAACTGAGGCTTACAGAGGTTTTTGATTTACCCACAGTTGTATGGCAAGGAAGTGACCATTAATTCAAGTTTGGTGTCTTTTTTTTTTTTAACTCTTAGTACAAAATTCTTTATGATATAAAAACCAAAAAAGATTAAAAAAAAATGGCTTATACTTAGATGAAGGTGCGCTGAGCCTGGGCTGGTAACTCTGGCCCCTGGGCCACTACACACCAACAAAGACCCAGGCTCCATAGCCTGGCTCTGCCGCTGCATGTCCCAGTGGCTACATACGACAAACATTCCTCACCGGTAGCGTAGTCGATACGCCCAGGTTTAAGGAATAAAAGGAAAATAAAACTTTCCATCCTCACATAGTGCTTGGGCAACTTCAAAGATTCTTAGTGAAGAGAATATAGTTGTTAACGACAAGGAGAAAATATTTTGATTACAAATGTTAACTGACTAGACAGAACAGATAAGTGAAAGACCTATAGCATATGTTCTCCTGTTAAAGAAGAATGACTATTTTCAAAGGACCATGAATAAAGCAACAATGAAGAGAAATATAAGAACATGAATTTAACAGTGAAATCAATCACGAGCATCCAGCAGGTGTTTGCACTGTATTGTAAGTGAATTCAGCCAGATTTGCAGGATTCTGCAATAATCTATGAAATACTGCAGGAAGTGACAGACATTACCTGTATTTCACAGGTAATCTCTGTGAAGTATGGATGATAGTTCCTATGTCCCAGGGTTGTTGGGAGGATTACATGAGAAATACATAAGAACCTCCGACCATCACCTGCCACGGGAGGCCAGCACATACATAGCTCGCCTCACTCTCCTCTTCCTCCTCCCCTTCCACCACCTCCTTTTCCCCTTTCACCTCCTAGTCTCCCATGAGCCACAGACCCTCAAAGGTCTGTCTCCACTGACCCCTGCCAATTTAATTTCCAACCACACCTCCTCGGGCTGATTATGCTCCAGCTGCGCTGACCCTCTTTCTGTCCCTTGAACACACCCTACTTGCTCTCACCTGAGGACTTCTGCTCAAGCTGGAAAGCTCTTCCCCTAAATCTTGGCACAAAGGATTCCCTCTCATCCTTGGGGCCTGAGCTCAAAGGCCATCTTCTCAAAGAGGCTTTCCACAAGCACCATGTTAAACCCCTCCCAGTAGTCTATCCTCAGTCACAGCATCCTGCTCTCTTTATAACACTGACTTTCTGGAGTGGCCTTATTGATCTAAGCCCTGTCTCTTCCCATGAATGACAAAGCCCTTGTCTGTCATATTTCTTGCTTCTCACTTGGCACCTGAAACAGTGCTGGTACAGAAGAGTGGCTGTAAGAGCAGACACCTAATGCAGTTAACAATTATCGTTGTATACAGTATGCACACACCGTTATGCATCCATGTATACAGTATGCACACACAGTTATTCTATGTATAGGTTTTGCTGTGTGTGTGAGACAGAATAGAGATGAGAGACAGAGAGAATGTAAATGAGTTGAAAGACAGAGAATAAGCACCAAGTCACAGGCATCAGCTTAAACCCAACTTTGCCACTTGAACCGTGTGATTGTAGGTAAGATAAGTAGGCTTTCTATGCTGCTTTCTGTCACCGAAGGGTGATAAGGATCTCCCTCGTATTAGGAACATTCAGTGAAGTGCTCCAAGTCAAACACTTAATACTGGATATAACATGCTAAGCTCTTAATAACTATTAACATGTATTTCCTGTCAAACAAAATTATTATCCTCTGGTACATAATGTAATACCTCACACATCCTTAGCTAGCTATCATGACTACAATAGCATAATCTCTTTTTTAAAAAAAGGGCAAATTATTCCAGGATATCTAGTTATAATAATGAAGAGTCATCAAGTCCCTGACATTTACCAAAATTGAAGGTCATATCTAGTCTGATGTTCAAAATTTTTCAGAGAGGGAGATCAAGATGGTGGAGCAGAAAAATGGGGAGCTCACCTCCTCCCACAAACATATCAAAAATACATCTGTATGTGGAAAAATACTCTTTAATACTAATTGAAAGCTGGCAGGGGATCTTTTATACAACCAAAGCTATAAGAAAGGTGCCCATGTAACCAGGTAGGGTTATGTATATATTTAACAGACAGTGAGGAGAACAAACCAGTCAACCTTAAAGGAAATCCACTCTGAATATTCACTGGAAGGATTGATGCTAAAGCTCCAATACTTTGGCCACCTGATGTGCAAAGAGCCAACTCATGTGGAAAAGACACTGGAAAGACATTGGAAAAGATGCCAGGAAAGATTGAAGGCAAAAGGAGAAGAGGGTGGCAGAGGATGAGATAGTTAGATGGCATCATCAGCTCAATGGACATGAATTTAAGCAAACTCCAAGAGATAGTGAAGGACAGGGAAGCCTTGTATGCTGCAGTTCATAGGGTTGCAAAGAGTTGGACATGACTTAGTGACTGAACAACATACCTGTATACCTGAAACTCACACACTATACATCAACTATACTTTAATAAAAGAAAAGAAAGAAATTTGACAGAAGTGAAAAAAAAAAGAAGTAAGAAAATTCTTCAGAAAACCTTTCTAATTTGGATGATGAAAATTAAGAGTAAAAATGATCTATCTAAAATACAGTGAGTACCTGTCATTCGAGAACTATTCAATGGAAAAATATCAGTAAGCCCTGAGCTCCCAGGTCCTGACTGCCCACCCAGTTTTACTGTCCTGCAACTTTACCCAAGGTCAAGATTCTTTGTACAACAGAGGTAGGGGTCAGCTTCTGACCAGTAACTTTCAGAGAAAACGCTCTGGAAGTTAGAAAGAAAGGACCTCCAACAGCCATTTCCAGAACAGAAACCTATTTCCACCCCGAGGGACCTGGGCATTCCCTGGCAGACCTGACACACAGAGGACAACTTCCTGATGGAAACCAAATCAGAGAGCCGCTCTCCATGAACCTTCTCATGGACACAGAAGCCAGAGCAGAGCAACTGTGTGCGTGGTGGCTCCCACCAACCTCTAACTCTAGATGAATTTAAGTTGTTTTCCTCGCCTTCTTCATGCCTTTTCAAGTCTTACTTCAAAAGTATTAGAGAAATCTGCAGGAAAATGGGAAATTCCAGCAGCTCCTGTCCTTCTGGACAAGTCGATTTTCTCAGTGCTGCCACTTCTACCCAGCACTCTTCATGCAGAAGATGCCCTATAGACCTCCTGAGAATCCTGGGGCCTCAGAAAGGACCAAGGCCCAGGAGAGTGATGACATGCTCAAGGCAGAACCATGGCTACAAACAGGCTTCCTGTTTTCAGACTGCGTTAAGTTCATTTTAGTAATGAGTGACTAGGATCTGATCCATTTGTAATCCACTGGATATGGGATGACAGCATAGGGAACCCTCCATTTCTTAGGCCTAAGTCTCCTGGTGGTCCAGCGGCTAAAAATTCACCTGTCAATGCAGGGGGAAATTCCACATGCTCCAGGCAACTAAGCCCTGTGCCACAACTATTGGGCTCGCATACCCTGGGGCCCATGCTGTGTAACAAAGGAAGCCAGCGCAATGAGAAGCCCAAGAACCGCAACTATAGAGTAGCCCCCAATTGCCATAACTAGAGGAAGCCCTCACGCAGCAATGAAAACCCAATGTAGCCAAAAATAAATAAAAATGAAAAAATTAATTCTTCTGAGTGCTGTGCACCGAGTTGTTATTTAGTCTCAATAATTACTGGGGCTCCCTTCCCCTTACTCTCACCCTAAGTTGGGACAAGTTCTTGGGAGCTACATACACCATCAAAGCTGCCACTGCCCTTCTAGTTATCAACCATGTTGGTGATCACCAAGGCATGAGCATCTCTGATTAGGTGGGGACCCTCATTCCTGGGATCTGCTGTCAGGGGAGGTCCTCCTGGCTCCCTGGGTTGGTGTCAAGAAACACTGCTTCCGCCTTGACTCTTCACTCATTCACCTGCCAACTTGACTGCCTCCTGGCCCCTGGGATGTGTTCCCTCTCCTCTGCACTCTCTTCTTTTCCCTCACTTCTGGAAGCCCTAGCATCCTTTTAAAGAATTTTAGCACATTAAGAAAAAAAGGAAGAGGTAATGACTTCAAGAAGCTTCTGTGTTTTGATCCCACAAAAACCCCTCAGGCAGAAGATACTAGGGGCCCAGCTACCTAATTAAAATTCCGGAGAGGAAGAAGTATTCAGCAAGCAAATCAAGTGAGTATCTCAAAACATTACTCTGCCTCACCACCTCTGGTTCCCTGTGCTATCATGTCAAATCATACCAAAATTTTGTAAGAGCTAATGGAAAAGAGTTTTAGCAAGATACCCAAGACAGTTTGACTTAAAGTGTACATCTTTTGTGGGAGAAAATATTAACAAATGATTCAACAGACAAGGGCTTAATTTCCAAAATATACAAACAGCTCATACAGCTCAACAACAACAAAAAGCAAACAACCCAATTAAAAACTGGGCAGAAGAACTTAATTGACATTCCTTCAGAGAAGACAGACAAGTAGCCAGTGGGCACAGGAAAATATGCTCAACATCACTAATTGTTAGAGAAATGCAAATCAAAACTACAAGTAGGTTCCACCTCTCACCAGTCAGAATGGCCATTATTAAAATGTCTGCAAATAACAAATGCTGGGGAGGGTATGGAGAAAAGGGAGCTCTCCTACACTGTGGGTGAAAATGTAAACTGGTATAGCCACTACTGGAAAACATTATGGAGTTTCCTCAGAAAACTAAAAATAGGATTACCATATAATCCAGCAATGCCACTCCTGGGCACACTCCCAGACAAAACTATAATTCAAAAAGATACATGTACCCCTATATTCATAAGAGCACTATTTATAATAGCCAAGACATGGAAACAACCTAAATGCCCACCAACAAATGAATGGACAAAATGATGTGGTAACATATCCACAGTGGAATACTACTCAGCCCAAAAAAGGAATGAAATAACGTCATTTGCAGCAACATGGATACAACTAGAGATTATTATATTAAGTGAAGTAAGTCAGAAAGCAAATACCATATCACTTATATGTGAAATCTAACATATGACACAAATGAACCTATCTATGAAACAAACAGACAAAGACACAGAGAACAGACTTGTGGTTGCCAAAGGTGGGTGGAGGGAGAGAGATGAACTGGGAGTTTGGGGTTGATAGATGTAAACTATTCCATTTAGAATGGATAAACAACAAGGTCCTACTGTATAGCACAGAGAACTATACCCAGTTTCCTGGGATAAAGAATAATGGAAAAGGATATTTTTTTAAAAAAAAGAATGTATATATGTGTATAACTGAGTCATTCTGTTGTTCAGCAGAAATTAACACAATATTATAAATCACTATACTTCAATTTAAAAAATTAAAGTCTCTATTCCAGAAGTAGCTACTACAAGTTCCTCAATTATCCCTTTATCATCAATATTAGACATTTTGCTAACATAATGGATGTCCTGATTGAGTTTTCATTAGTGAAGGTAATAGTATCCAATATATGTGCAGTACCTCAACTATTTCAGAGACACTCTGAACACTAAAATGAGTAGACTTTAAGAATCTGGAACTGTGCTGTCTAATACGGTAGCCACAAGCCATATGGACATCAGGTGACACAGGTAACTCTTGTTATTTAGAGTTGCATTTATCTGATAACTAACAATGTTGGGCATTTTTTCATGTGCCTGCTGGCCATCTATATTTCTTCATTGGAAAAACTGTCTATTCTAGTCTTCTGCCCATTTTTTAATTGGGCTTTTTTATGTTGAGTTGTTTGAGCTGTTTATGTATGCTGGGTGTTAATCACTTGTCATATCATTTGCAAATATTTTCTCCCATTCAGTGGGCTGTCTTTTTGTTTGTCAATGGTTTCCTTTGCTGTGCAAAAGCTTTTAAGTTGAATGATGTCTCATTTGGTTATTTCAGAGTCCCTTGGACTGCAAGGATATCCAACCAGTCTGTCCTAAAAGAGATCAGTCCTGGGTGTTCATTGGAAGAACTGATGTTGAAGCTGAAGCTCCAGTACTTCAGTCACCTGACGCGAAGAGCTGACTCATTTGAAAAGACCCTGATGCTGAGAAAGATTGAAGGCAGGAGGAGAAAAGGACAACAGAGGATGAGATGGTTGGATGGCATCACCGACTCAATGGATATGAGTTTGGGTAAACTCCAGGAGTTGGTGATGGACAGGGAGGCCTCGCGTGCTGCAGTCCATGGGGTTGCAAAGAGTCAGACACAACTGAGCAACTGAACTGAACTGTTTATTTTTGCATTTGTTTCCTTCACCTTAGGAAACAGTTCCAAAAAAAAAATTTTTTTGTCAAAGTATTCTGCCTATATTTACTTCTAATAATTTAATGGTTTTCAGTCCAACATTCAAGTCTTTAACCCATTTTGAGAATACTATTTTATATAGTATTAGAAAATGTTCTAATTTCATTCTTTTCCAGTTTTCCCAGCACCAGTTATTGAAAAGATTGTCTTTTCTGCATTTGTGTTACATATTCTTGTCTCCCTTGCCATGTATTAATTGACCATAAGTTCATGGGTTTATTTCTGGGCTCTGTATTCTGGTCCATTGATCTATGTATCCATTTTTTATGCCAGTTCTGTATTGTCTTGATTACAACAGCTTTGTACCATAGTCTCAAGTCAGGAAGCATGATACCTTCAGCTCTGTTCTTCGTTCTCAAGATTGTTGAGACTGGCTATTCAGAGTATTTTATGCTTTCATACAAAGTTTAAAATTTTTTCTAGTTCTGAGGAAGTAGATCCTAGAATAAGAACACATCCTTTAGATCAGAGGCTCTGGCCCTGGACCTGGTGCTTTAAAGGGCCCTTATCCAAATTCTCCCGTACAATCCCTCTCCTAAGGCAGCTCTCTGTGCCAGAGGCCTGTAGTTGATGGGGCTCAAGAGAATGTTGCTGCCAGCTGATTAAAGCAGTGATATAATTCCGGGGCCAGAGAATGTATGTCAATGACCAAATCATCAGACGCCCCAGGCTAGATTACAGTCTGGTGCAGATCACTGCCCTGGTGACTGATAGCCCATTGACAATTCTGCAGCCACGTCTAAGTCTTTTTGCACTGAGTCCAGTTGTTGTCGGTAGGTTGGGACTTGAAGGCTATATATCCTTCATCTCCATCATACTAAAATACATTTCCCTGGGACAGCTGCACCCTTATATTACATATGTAAGCCAGGAGATTTACAGTGACAGAAAAATCAGCAAATGTGATGATGCAAGCAGGGGCTAGATAGGTGCCTGCACACTGCATCTTGCTCTTGCAACCTCAAGGCTGCCATGCTGTGAAAAAGCCCAGATTTTTGAGAAAAAAGGCCTAGATTGTCTTAAATGCCCCCAGCACCGACCTCCCAGCCAACTGCTAGCTAATTGCAACTGTATGAATGAGCCAAGGTAGGAGTTAACAAACAGACCTGCTCAGAACTGTGGAAAATCACAAATGTTGTAGTGTAAATGTTTAAATATTTATGACACTTCTTAATGTTTTTGTTTAAACGTTTAAAGCCACTAGGTTTGGGGTGATTTGCTATGCTGCAATAGAAATCTGATACAATCCCACAATTAGGTAAAGACATGCTTCCTACCCTCAAAAACGCCTCTGTGTACCACCAGCACTGGCAGAACACGGTATACGTTTTGTTAAGCATTTATTAATAGATCAACAAAGATGTATATGAAAATCTAGATTTTGTTATAAAATGAAAATGATAATATGCTTTACATAAATATTTTTCTCTGTTAAAATTGAGAATAGGAGGACTTCCTTATCAATGGAACAGTGATGGTACAATGGATAAGAATCCTGCTAATGCAGGGGACATGGATTCAGAATAACTAAACTCATGTACCACAGCTACTGTGCCTGTGTTCTAAAGTCCCTAAGCCACAACTATTGAAGCCCACAAGCCCCATCTACTGAAGCCCATGAGCCTAGAGCCTGTGCTCTGCAACAAAGAAAAGCCACCACAATGAGAAGCCCATGAACCACAATGAGGAGCAGCCCTTGCTTGCCACAACTAGAGAAATGCCCAAATGCAGCAACACAGATCCAGTGCAGCCAAAAATAAATTAATAAAAAATTAAATAAAAATATTGAGAATATGATTCTAAGTATAAAGCATTTGATTTATAGTTTTCATGACCACTGAATGTGGTAGCCATGAGCTCAGTCTATAGCCTATATGAACAGCTACACTGACTTATAAAGATTGCCAAATCCTAATCTCAATTTTTTTTAATATGTGGTTACCCATAAGAGACAAAAATACTTGCTTTCTAAAAATCTAAAAATCATTCAACTTAATATTTTGTCATAAAAGAGATATACACTTTAGTTAGAAGATCCAAGGCCTCCATGCATAACATTGTTAGAGTATATGAATAAATGCAAAATTAGTGAGCACAGCTCTAAGTGCTCTGAGAGTTTAGAAAATGGAGAGACTAGTCCATGCTGGAATGTCTAGGAAAAGCCAGTATATCATTTTTTTAGCTTATGGCATGTGAACTCTTAGTTGCAGTATGTGGGAACTAGTGTCTTGACCATGGATTGAACCCAGGCTCCCTGCATTAGGAGCACAGAGTCTTAGCTACTGGACTACCAGGGAAGTATACACTTTAAAGGCAAGAGATTAATGGGGGAAAATGACCATTCTATATAAGAGATCTAAGAATCCTCCTAGTCAAAGAGCACAGCCTACAAATAGGTCTCTGATCAGACCTAATAGACTCTACTCTTACACAGGAAGGACTAGCCCAAGAAACACCAGATATTTCAGGGCAGCTTCTAAAGTGAAAGAAAGATAATGAATCAAGCCAAGAGATTCTGAAGAATAAGCAGCAGTACATAGAGTTAGGGGGGAAAATGATCAAAATAGTACAGTTCATGTCTTAATACAGATAACTTAGAAAATATTTCACATTCATTGTGCTATGAAGAAGATGCTATAAAAAATTCAGAGAAAAGAAGGGAAATTAAGTGACAGGAGGAATTTTATAAATTCAAATACTAAGTTTGGAAGATTAAGTATAAACAATGTCCCAGAAAACAGAACAATATTAAATGAGATGGAGAGTGAGAAAAATAAAACTAAAATGGGTATCAGAAGCCAATCATCAAAATAAAAGGAGTTAGAGAAAAGGGGGAGGAAGTGATAAAAGGAATAAGAAAACGCTCAATAAGTAAAGGAGTTTCCAGACTGTAAGCACACATCAAGTTGCAACAGAATGAATGGGAAAAGACAATGTGAAAATTTAGAAAAATGTTGGACAGAAAGCTCCAGCTGAGAATTCTATACCCAGACAAATGATCAAGTCTGATGGCAGAATGAAAGTTTCTTCAGATAAGCGAGGTCTCCAAAAGTTGACCTCCCTTGTAATTTTCCTCATGAAGCTACTAGAGTCTGTGCTCCAGCAAAACGAAGGAACAAACCAAAAAGAGGAAGATGTAGCCCAGGAATCAAGGGATGTAGCTCAGGACAGAAGTGCTGTGAGTGGCCAGATTAGTGGTGAAAGGAGACTCATCCATCCAAGGATGACCACTGAGCTGCTGGCCTGTCCAGATGGGAGTCCAAGGATAATGACTTTCAGGAGGTCTGTCTCCAAGGAAAAAGTGATTATTTAAATATCTTCAGACACATTGAGAGGAGATTCTTTGGAGACTCACAGAAAATTAAAATAATTATTCACTCAAAGGAAAGCATGAAAATGCAATCAGAATACAGCATGGCTTGGCTCGATTAATATTTCCATAGGCTTAATAATAATTGATCCTTAGACTAAACAAAAGGCGTGACATAAATTTGTTGAGAGGATGTTTAAGGGTAAGTATGGGGTATAATGGCTACAACTAGGAAAGTGGGGATGTGATATAAAATCATTTTTAAAGTGTGAAGCCAAAAATATTCCAAACTTAAATCAGATAAGAAATAGCAGTATAAACATGCCATGTAGAAATATGGGAGTAAACATGCAAAGAAATAGCTTTAAAGTAAAAAAAATAATTACCTTTTGTAAGTACAAATGTAATTTTAGAGACTATCTGACTAAAACTATATCCATAGAATGGATTAAATATAGTTCTAATTAAAAAAAAACTTTAAAGAGAAACTGAGCAAGCTAGTATCTATCTAGGATAAAGGAAGACAGTTCTGTCCAATCCTGTTATAAGTCAAATGCTTGCCTTATCATCATTCAGTAGGAGAGATGTAGCCCAGCTTGGAATGGCGCCTGTGAAAAAACAGAGAAGTCCATTTCTTTTCAACTGTAAATAAGAATTTGGACTTTTAGAATGCTGGCAGGGGAGAAAAAAGGAAGAAGAAAGCAAGCAAGGAACTCTGGAGAGAAAGAAGGACTGGCTTGGCCATGAGCACAGCTTGTGGCCAGACCCTAAGGACTTCAGCCTTACTGGAAGAATGCTGAACAGTAGAAAGTGGGGGTGGGGAGAGTGGAGCCAGATTCCAGCCTGAGGAGCTTGCCAATCCTGGTTTTGCCAGCCAATATCTCATCTGGGCCTCCTGGATCCTGGTATCTCAGAGCCATGCACTGACCAGAAATCTAATCATTAAGTCCCTGAAATTAGACCTTTGTGATACCTGACCAACTTCTTTCATCCTTACATTTTTCATCATCTCCTTACCCCCAAACATGAGGAATTAATTATAAGACTATCAAAATTCCAGCAGGATGAATTATCAGCCCTCACAAGTCTTCTGTACCCAAGTCAGAGCCCCAATAGGGAAGGAGTAGCCTTGGAATAGGGCTATCCGGGTAGACACGCTTGACAACCTTGACCTCCCAAATTTCCCAGAATCCTTTGGCCCATGAAAGTAGCTCATTTCCTCTATTACAGAATAACAATTACCCTTTGTCTGAAGACTGTGCAGCATCTTCAGAGGAAGCAAGAACCTTATAGGACAATGCTTGCCCTCCTCAGGATCTGTCCCCACATTCCATTTTGAACCCAGAACTAGGGTCAAATGAGAGCATGACCCAACTGAAGAAGTCCAGGCCTGCTAAGGGAGGAGAAGGATTATACACTGAAGGAGCTTCAGGAGCTAACGAAGCCATACCAGCTGGAAGGGGTAGATTTTGCCTGGACACAGATCTTGAAGATAGTGAAAATAAAGAGGAGAAAATAAAGCTAGATAAGGGACTTCAGAGAAAATAAAGCTAGATAAGGGACTTCATCAGTATGGGGGAACTTGCTCATGACACAAGACTTCAGATTCTGATAAGGCCCAGGGGCTTTCCCTAGTTCCCTGTCGGACAGTTCTTAGAAGCAAATGAAGAAGAGATACAAGAACTACTGTGGCAGGATGTGAAGGGAGGACTGAAAGACTCAGAGGAATGAACACACTCGAATGGATGTATTATAATCCATATTCTAGAAAACACACAGCTATATTCCTTGGGAGAGCCCAGAGGTCATGCTGGTTATCACAACATATGAAGTGTCCTCTATAAACTGTCCTCTATAGGTAGATGGTGCTATTTCAATACTGAGCTCCTTACTAGCTATGGAGATCATGGAACCCCAAAGAGCTGAGGCCTGGTAGCAGTATTTAACTGCCAGAAACTAGGTGATCATGGTTATCCTCATGGGCAACAAAGTCAGAATGGTATACAGTGGTGACTGACCCTCAGGGTTCTACAGGATACAGTGTCCACAGAGGAAAGATGTATAGCAAAGGGATTATTGCTTAATAATATTCAATAATGCCAAGAACATGTGAGGAGCAGTTTGAAATCAGTTGTCCCTAGAAGGTCATGATCATTTGCCTAAATTCCAAACTCAAGTCAGTTCCTCAATCCAGAATCCAATGATTGAAAGAGAGGAGACAGACAAATTGAGGACAATTTGAGCATGAATATAATGATAATAAGGGGTTATAACAGTAAATAAAAGGGAACTACAATGATATAAATAAATGAGACAAGGGAAAACTCTTTCTTGCAGTAGAAAATCAACTAATAAATGTAGAAGGAATAATGAAATCAGAAACCACCATTTAACAAGCCCCTTGAACTGTGGGGCTGGAGAAGACTCTTGAGAGTCCTTTGGACTGCAAGGAGAACCAACCAGTTCATCCTAAAGGAAATCAGTCCTGAATATTCATTGGAAGGACTAATGCTGAAGTTGAAACTCCAATACCTTGGCCGTCTGATACGAAGAACTGACTCCTTGGGAAAGACCCTGATGCTGGGAAAGATTGAAGGCAGGAGGAGAAGGAGATGACAGAGGATGAGGTGGTTGATGGCATCACTGACTTGATGGACATGGGTTTGAGCAAACTCCGGAAGCTGGTGATGGACAGGGAAGCCTGGGGTACTGCAGTCCATGGCATCACAAAGAGTTGGACATGACTGAGTGACTGAACTGAACTGACTCACGCAAGAATCACCAAAAATTGCTAAAATAGTGAATCAAAGTTTTGCTAAGAAATAGGAGACAAGCATAGTTCCAGTGGCATAACTGGTTAGTGTGCAGTACTTAAATAGGAGATAATATTCATGCAGTCTCAAATACCCCACAGGATAATGATTACTCACAGAATATAAAATAGTAATAATAGTAACCTGGCAGGCACCATTTCAGTCAAATCAAATTTAATATATCTAAGATGTTCAGTGGTAATTCTGCCAAAAATGCATAACTTGAATCTGATCATTAGCAAACAAACCCAAGTTGAAGGACATTCTATAACATAATTAGGCTTTACTCTTCAAAAGCGTCAGTTTCATGAAATTCAAAGACAGATTCGGGAACTGTTGTAGATCAGAGGAAGCCAAAGAAATATGACAACTAAAAGCAATGCATGACCCTGGATATTGTTGTACTATAAAGGATGTTATTGAGACAACTGGTAAAATCTGAGTAAGACTTATAGTTTATGTAATAACACATCAATGTTTAGTTTTGGATTTTATTACACCAGGGCTCTATATGAGAATTCCTTGTTTTTAGAAAATACACATTGAAGTATTAGAAATAAAAGGAATCATGCTTCAAATTAATCTTAAACAGTTTGGGGGAAAGTATGCATATATATGTACATACTATACACATATACATCCAGCCATCAATCTATTCATCTACAGAGAAAAAGATAAAGCAAATGTGGTTAACATATATAGCAAAAATGTTAACATATTGGAGATCTGGGTAAAAGGTATCCAGGAATTCTTTACCCTATCCTTGCAACTTTTCTGTAAGCTTTAAATAATATAAAAATTAACTACATATAGAGGAAAAAGAAGCTTCAATACCACAAGTACATATGGTAGTGAGTCCCAGAGTCCTCCCTGCTTACGATCATTTGCTCAAATAACCATATACTGGGAGGAAACAGAGGACACAGAGGCAGCTATGCACAGGGTCCAGGGTCCACTGCTAACCAGAAAGCCAAAGCAGCACTCTGAGCTCCTGTTAGAAGAGAGTGATTTGGGACCAGGTAACAAGTGGACTTCTGAAACAATCCTACTCATCTCCTTGCAGGTCTAACAGGGTGCATGGAGCTGGCTAGTGGTCATTTCTCCAGTTCTTGAATGTATAAATGGAATGGACATGCTTTTATTTTTTTATCAAACTCTCACATCAGACATTGGTTTCTTAAAACAGCAGAGTAAAAAGACTGTAGTAGGAAAGGTCAAATGAGAGTCCATGAAACTACCCCTAACTTTAGTCTAGATAACAAAACCCAGTATTGCTTCCCCAGGGAATGACAGATTGGGGCTACTCTTGGACTTAAATAATGCAGTAGTGATGGTCTGTCTCCCCCTTTACACTCCTGTTTAACTTACCTTAATGGCCCCTTACAAAAACCTGATGAATCATGGTAGACAGCAATGAACCAGCAAAAACTCAATCAAGTAGAAGCCTCAATTGTACTTATGGTGCCAAATGTGGTCATCTTTACCAGAGGAGGTTAAATACAGGCTAAACAATACAATGTGGTCTGCAGCTCTTGATCTGGCTGACATTCTCTCCCATGGCCATCCGGAGAGAAGATCAGAGGCAAGTTGCACTGCACATGACGGACAACAATGTACATTCATGATTGTGTCCCAGATTATTGCTTCTCTGCCACATCACAGTCCCCAAAGCAACCAACAACATCCAGACATTCTTCAGACTACAACACTGACCTACTGTACTGACGATACCATGTTATCAGGTATTTGTGATGTCTTTGTAAGATATACGGGTTCCACAGAATGGGAAATAAATCCTACAAAGATCCAGAGTTCTCCTGGCAGTTTTGGGTCCAATACTCTGGGGCCTTCCAGGATATTACCTCCAAAGTAAAGGACAACTTGTACCTCCTACTACTGACAGGGAAAAACGCAATGTTTGATGGGCCCCTTTGAACTTTCTGGGTAGCCTCATTCATACTTGGGAATACTGCTGACTGATTTATCAAATGATTTTGAAGGCTTTCATTTCCGAATTGTGCCTGGAGTAAGGACGAGATCGGTAGCAGGTTTAAACCATAACATAAGTAACCTGATATTTGGACCACACCATAAAGCCAGATTCAGAGGTCCTAAAGGTAGGAAAAGGTGTCTTGTGAAATTCCAGGCAAGCTCTGAGAGTCACAGTACAGTTCATTATGGTTCTTTATGTATAGGGCATACAAAGGATTACACATTCTTTGAGAAAGAACTCCTGGCATGCTGAACATGGAGCATCTTATCTTGGGGTAGCAAGTACCGTAAATGCCCTCATAAATGTGATCCATTTACCATAAAGGTGATCCACACAAGCTCATCCACCATATGAATAAAGCAGCACATCTGGGATCAGGCTCAAGCAGGGGCAGAAGTCACCAATAAGCTGCAAGAATGGGTAGCCCAAGTTCCCAGCACACCCATCCTTATTGCACTGATGCCCTTCCCTAGGTTCACACTTATGACCTTCATGGGGAGTGTTCCCTGTGGATGAGCAGACAATCAAAAGAGAAGGAAAACATGAGCTTGATTTTTCGACTCAGATCCCTCAGGGATGAGAGGGATCATCTCATCAAACAACCCACCCGCCCCTCACCCCTGCCCAGTCAAGCAGAAATGACAGTTGAGGGCAAGAAGAATATAGGTTGAATGGGAAAGGTTGGAGATGAATATTAATTGTATCTTCAGGACCAGTTTCCCACTAACATACCTCTTGTTTTCTGTGATCAACCAGAATTCAGGAAAATCTGTGCTTCAGTTAAATGAGCTTAGCATGAAAAGCAAAGAATCTGAATAGGGTAGATTCTAGTTGATGCGGTTGGTGTCCCACTCAAATCTTCCCTCCACCCCAGCTTGTAGTAACAGCTTACAGGAAAACGCAAATGAACTTGGTGGCCAATACAACATATATTCTCCCAGCTGCTATGAGTTGGCTGATGAAAGTTCACAGGCATCCTGCTATGAAGACTTGCCCTCAGCCAAGGGAATCTACCTTGCCCAGAAGGCTACAAACCCCACCTCCATACCCATCAGCATTGCCAAAGAATAGGAGGGTACAGGATACAAAACACAGCATGATTTATGCTCTAGGCCATCCCTCTTAACATCCCCAGGGGTGGGCTACTCTTTATCAGAAACTACAGGTCTTACTTTGCCTCTTTCCCTACCTTATCCCATACTCCCCTGCTCTTCTATGGAATTTTCTCCCCTCAAAATCACTCCTTAAATAAGATACATGCATCTGAATTCTTTTTTTTTTTTCTTAACAGAACTGAAATTTATTGTTTGTCACATAATTCCCAACTAGCAATGCTCATACGATACCTGAGGTAAAATACAGACACTCTGATCACTGAGATATGGGTACAAAATGTACAGAGGGAAGTTAATCTTTTTTTTTATTGTTTTTTTTTCTCCCTTTTATTGTTTTTGCCATACAATGCCATGATATCACCATGGGTTTACATATGCTCCCCCTCCAGAAACCCCTCCCTCCCCCCCCTCCTCCCTCCCCCCGGGAAATCTCGATGCACCAGCCCCGAGAATCAATCCTGGGCTGGCGATTGATTAGACATATGATAATTAACATGTTTCAATGCCATTCTCCCATATCATCCCACCCTTTCCCTCATCCACAGAGTCCACGAGTCTATTCTATACATCTGCGTTCCTTTTGCTGTCTCGCATGTTGGGTTCTCGTTACCGTCTTTCTAAATTCCATATATATGCATTAATATACTGTATTGTTGTTTTTGCTTCTGGCTTACTTCACTCTGGATAATGGGCTCCAGTTCGGAATTCTTATCTCTGGATGCGCTTCTAGGGTGGCCAACCGGAGATATCTGTGACACTGATATGACTCAAATTTGAATATCTATAGACAGAGAGAATTTTGCTACCAATTTTTCCTAAGGTTTTACCTTAGTTAAGAAGTGAGTTGTTAAATAGCATTAGCTCATAGTTTCTCCTAGGGCTACTGCATATTTTTAATGAGCTTAAAAACAAAAGAATCCAAAGATGAGGTTGAATTGAACTAACATGCCAGGATTGTCATCAAAGTCACATTCTCTTGTATGTATCTGTGAGGCAACGCAGAGGAAAGAACTGGAGAAGAGGGTGGGAGAGATAGCACACCCCCTCCATCCCCACCATCCACATCAACTTCCACACTTCAGTCCTGAAGCTCCAGTGAGTGTGTCCCTCTCCTTATATTCAATAGTTCCTCATAATATGACAAAGACAGAAGTTTAGATCAGTTTGGCAATGAACCAAAATGGATCAGGGCTGATCAAGATGAGGTAAAGAAGCCCTGTGGAGAGCCCATTACAAAGATAAAGAGTTATATGAGATGGTGAACACCTACATTTTTATGGTGTTAACATGAATGAAAAGGAAAGAACAGAGATGAGATTTCACCTTGAAAGTTCTCAGGCTCCAGCCATCCTGTGGACTCAGTTAACACTGAAGCAACATTAATAGCCCAAGTTCCCTGGATTATTAGTGCCATCCACTGGTGTAAATCTCATCTCCCCCATTCATTCCTACACCACCCAAAGGGACCTCTTGGGTGCTCCCATCCTCTGCTTCAGCCTGGACGTTGGCTTCCCACACACCACAGGAGTATCATGCCTCAACACCATTTTCCTGAGGCTCCCTGAGTGCTGACTGCTGTTCCCGAGGTTTCAGAACTCTTGAAGTGGCTGAGTGCTCTTTGATTTCCAGCTGAAATCATACCTGAGCCACCCAGTGATTGAGCAGCACTGAGGAGACACTCTCCCCACCCAACTGTTTGTTCTTCATGAAGACTGATATCATAGAGAGCACTGACCAAGAGTTTCTTCAGGTAGCTGATAATGTTGATTATATGCCACCGTCTCATTCACTGTTTCACATGGGAATATGCTGACTAATCAACTAGATTAGACAGCCCTCCAGGGAACCTGCTTCTCCTGTGTATGCAATACAATAGTGTCTAGAGTGGTACAATGCATATTGGTCATGCTCAAAAAATTCTGGTTGAATGATTAACCACTAAGGATGTGGCAAGAGTCCCAAGTCGTTGCTTCAGGACAGGAAACTCTTTCATTCTATATATGATAGGAGTGACTATAAGTGAAAGCGAAATCTATAAATTTGATTATACAGTCATCTGTTATTGTTGGGGGCAATAGCATGCTGGCACCCAAGACCTTTGACAGAGTTAAACTAGAAATAAAAACAGAGAGAGATGGTCTTGGCAACAGAGTGACCCTTGGACCTGTAAGATTATACACTGTGGTCAGATATTTATAACCTAACATGAAGATGAAACCAGGTCCCCCTAAAATTGAGTTCCTCTGCCGAGTTTATGATTAAACTTTCTATCCAAAATGTTATCCCGCAAAACATTATTCCCCTTCTTGTCTAACAGCTCTTAAGACTGAGAAGTATCAAAGAAAAGGGGGAATTGTAACCAAGCGGGACCTTATACGGTCTTCCCAGGACAGACCTCCTCTCCCACATCCCCTGCTTTAGCTCCTCTCTGGAGCACCTGAATAACAAGATTTGATGCACATTTCTTGAGTTGCTTTACAGGTGCTGAAACTTCCCCAAAAGGCAGACTATTTGATGGCCATGAGCACTATAGCCCCAAGACCTTCTAGAGCCTAAGGATTGATGTCAAGCCCTGTGACACTGCCCTGTTACCTCACCATCAACCAGTCAGAGAAGTGTGAGTGAGCTGATCACACACCCTTTGACCCTCCTCCCTCACCTGGCCTTCAAAAGAGCTTTCCTTTAAAAAAAAAGCTTTTCTGAAACCCACTGGGGAGTTCAGGGTATTTGAACACTGCTATCCCAGACTACTTGTGCGGCACCTTACAGTAAATGCTGTGCTTTCCTCACTGCAATTCAGTGTCAGTGGGTTGCCTTTACTGTGCGCTAGGGCAGAGCCAAGTTTGGTTCAGAAACAAAAATAATCCATCAAGAGAGAGTAGGCCGTGGGAAATGGAGAAGGGAAAGTTGCAGAGAGGAATGTTGGCAGCATATACTCCCAGCCTTCAGATACCAAGGAAAGGTGCCCCAAATCACATTTTAAAACAAAAGAAAATTTCTGTGCACTCACGCACACACACACACACACACACACACACACACACACACACACACACACACACACACACACACACACACACACACACACACACACACACACGCCATAAGAGGGAAGTTAATGGAAATCTGCTATTTTTTCCAGTGGCTGGTCCAGTAGTTCTGATGGTGACAGCACATTGCTAAACAGTAACAATACTTCAGATTTCATCACTGTGATACTGTGACTTACAACAAGAAATTTATATTTTGTCTTCCTCCTGTTCCTGGCACAGAGCTCCTAAAACTCTTGGAATTTCCAGTGAGGAGAGCAATAAAGGCTGCTATCGTTATGATAAGGAGGTAGGTGACTCTCAGAAAGCACCTAAGGATGAGGGCTGGTGGCCAGGAGAACCAACCATGTGATTAGAGGGGTGAACTTTCAGTCCTATTTTCCCCTGCCCCTAGTTTCCTGGGAGGAGAGGGGCCAGAGACTGAGTTCAGTCATCAATAGCCAGTGATTTAATCAACGGTGCCTAAGCAATGAAGGCTCCATAAAAACCCAAAGGGGATTCAAAGTGCTTCTTGGGTGGGTGCACACACAGAGGGCTGGGAAACTCAGCGCCCTTTTCCTCATACCTCATCCTACGCATCTCTTCCATCTGACTCTTTCTGAGTTATATCTGTTTATAATAAACCAGTAATCCAGTAAGTAAACTGTTTCTCTTCCATGAACTATCCAAGCCAATTAATCAAATCCAACGAGACTGTTGTTGCAACTTCCCACCTATAGCTGGTGGGTCAGAAGCCCAAGTGAAGATCCAGATTAATGGCTGGTGACTGACTTGGGGGATGAGCAGAGAGAGTCATATAAGACTGAGCTCTTGACCTGTGGAATTTGACACTGCCTCCAAGTAGAGTGTCAGAATTAAGTTGTAACACACCCAGCTGGTATCAGAGAATTGCTTGGTGATATGTTTAAAGAACACACACACGCTGGAAATTTGGTGTCATAACTGATGTCACAGAATCATCATTGATGATGAAACCAAGAAGGACCCTTGGGGATCCTGGGTCCAAAGCCTTTCTGTGCCGCTCCTTCCCCGCCACTGTTTGCAGGAAATAGGCTTCATCCAGTCTCCCTGACCTTTCTTGAGTTCCTAAGGAAATTTGCTAATTAGAGAAAGGAGGGGATGCAGAGACAAGGGAGGAGCAGTTAAGAAACCATACTGTGCCTTGGGGCAGGATCCCGGTTTCTCTTCAGTCAGTTCAGTTCAGTCGCTCAGTCGTGCCCAACTCTTTGCGGCCCCATGGACTGCAGCACGCCAGGCCTCCCTGTCCATCACCAACTCCCGGAGTTTACTCAAATTCACGTCCACTGAATCGGTAATGCCATCCAACCATCTCAACCTCTATCCTCCCCTTCTCCTCCTGGAATATACATATTGGTTTCTCCTCAAGGAATATATGTAACAATATTTTTGAATTTTTCTAAAGAACTAAGACCCTCACCCAGGTGGTGGATGGCAACTTCCAGTTGAGCTCAAGATTCCTGGACCACCACTCTGTTACCTCACTACCAACCCATCAGAAGAAAGCCACACAACCTACAGCCCTCACCCCAAAGTTTTCCTATAAAACGTTTTCTCCGAAAACCATTGGGGAGTTTGAGGGGTTTGAGCATTCCTCTTTATTGGCACTGCAATAAACCTTTCTCTGCTCCAAACTCCAATGTATTGATTTACTTTGCCTCACTGTTTGTCAGGAATACAAACTTTGTTTGATAACAGTGATCAAAATTGGGACCAGAATCAGAATTGTAAGCACTCACTTATGCAACTGAAACAGGAGGGAAGGCAGCAGGGCACAACATTTAAAAGAATGGCATAGCCATGTGTGTGCATGTGCAGTTGATTCAGTTGCGTCTAATTCTTTGTGACCCTATGAACTGTAGCCTGCCAGATTCCTCTGTCTATGGGATTCTCCATGCAAGAATACAGGAGTGGGTCACCAGGCCCTCCTCCAGGGGATCTTCCCATGCAAGAATACTGGAGTGGGTTGCCAGGCCCTCTCCAAGGGATCTTCCCAACCCAGGGATAGAACCTTTGTCCCCTACAGCTCCTGCATTATAAGTGAATTCTTTACAGCTGAGACACCAGGGAAGCCAACTATAAATATCAGTTCAGTTGTGTTCACCTCTTTGCAGTGCCATGGACTGCAGCATGCCAGGATTCCCTGTCCATCACCAACACACAGAGTTTACTCAAACTCATGTCCATCCAGTTGGTGATGCCATCCAACCATCTCATCCTCTGTAATCCCCTTCTCCTGTCTTCAATCTTTCCCAGTGCCAGGGTCTTTTCCAATGAGTCAGTTCTTCTCATCAGGTGGCCGAGGTATTGGAGTTTCAGCTTCAGCATCTGTCCTTCCAATGAATATTCAGGACTGATTTCCTTTAGGATGGACTGGTTGGATCTCCTTGCAGTCCAAGGGACTCACAAGAGTCTTCTCCAACACCACAGTTCAAAAGCATCAATTCTTTGGCACTCAGCTTTGTTGACTATAAAAAAAAAAAGTACAACTTGAGAGTTGTGAGTTAAGTTTTATTTGGGGCAAAATGAGGACTGCAGCCCGGGAGGCAGCATCTCAGATAGCTCTGGGAGACTGCTTCAAAGCGGCAGTGGGGGAAAGTCAATATATCATGTTTTGGTGAAGGGGGAGTTCAGTACCATGAAGCCCTCAATTTACAAAAGGATTTTTGTTGGTCATGAGGGTTTGATGTCACCATGAAGTGACTCAGTGCTTCTCTAGATTCGAGGAGATGCAAGCACTGAGATCATAAAATCTCTTCCTAAAAACATCCAACTATCTAAAGACCTGTCCCACCAGATTCCCTGGAGCACAGAGCGCCTCTCCACCCTGCACTCCCTCAGGGGTTGTTTAAGGCCACCAGCTATAGCAGCATGGGGTTCAGTCTCCACAGAGACAGACGGCAAATGCCTTTGTTGTTCAGTTGTTGGCAATGCTCTTGGAGAGTGCCAATTTGTAGCTGAAAGCCTTCTTTACAGTCCAGCTCTCACTATACAGGACCACTGGAAAAACCATAGCTTTGACTAGATGGACCTTTGTCGGCAGAATCATATCTCTGCTTTTTAATATGCTATCTAAGTTGGTCATAGCTTTCCTGCCAAGGAGCAAGCGTCTTTTAATTTCATGGCTGCAGTCACCATCTACAGTGATTTTGGAGCCCCCAAAAATAAAGTTTCTATTTCCATTGTTTCTCCATCTATTTGCCATGAAGTGATAGGACTGGATGCCATGATCTTAGTTTTATGGATGTTGAGCTTTAAGCTAACATTTTCACTCTCCTCTTTTCACTTCCATTAAGAGGCTCTTTAGTTCTTCTTTGCTTTCTGCCATAAGGGTGGTGTCATCTGCATATCTGAGCTTATTGATATTTTTCCTGGCAATCTTGATTCCAGCTTGTGCTTCATCCAGTCCAGCATTTTGCATGATGTACTCTGCATATAAGTTAAATAAGGGTGACAATATACATCACCCTCTCAAAGGAGCCTTGACGTCCTCCTTTCCGTATTTGGAACCAATCTGCTGTTCCATGTCCAGTTCTAACTGTTGCTTCTTGACCTGCATACAAATTTCTCAGGAAGCAGGTGAGGTGGTCTGGTATTCCCATCTCCTTAAGAATTTTCCACAGTTTGTTGTGATCTACACAGTAAAAGGCTTTGGTGTAATCAATAAAGCAGAAGTAGATATTTTTCTGGTATTCTCTTGCTTTTTCGATGATCCAACAGACATTGGCAATTTGATCTCTGGTTCCTCTGCCTTTTCTAAATCCATGCCTATAGCTATAGGTATAGCTATAGCACATTACAAAAAATTGATGAGAGTCACATAGCTCCAAGATGAATGAGTCAACTTCCACTAGACCTTGAGCCTCAGTACATTCATTGTAACATATCAGCAAGCTAAATGATACACCCATAGGCACCATGACAGTTTCAAAGTTGACTATAAAAGTAAAAAAGTGGGCAGTGGCCCAATTCCTGTAAATCACCTCCCTTTCCCCAAAATAGTTGGAATAATCCTCTCAACTCGGTATCCTATAAAATTAGCCATCCCTATAAAAACCGACAGGGGCTTCCCTGGTGGCTCAGTGGTAAAGAACCCACCTGCCAATGCAGGATACATGAGTTCAATCCCCAGATCGGGAAAATCCACTGGAGAAGGAAATGGCAACCTACTCTTGCCTGGAGAATTCCATGGTCAGAGGAGGCTGGTGAGCTACAGTCCATGGGGTCGTAAAAGAGTCAGACATGCCTTAGCACCAAACAACAACAGTTAAAAACTGACAAGCCCATATCCTGGGGCCTCTCTTGCCTTCTGAGATGGCCCACAGTCTGTCTGTGGAGTGTGTTTCTCTCTAAATAAATCCTATCACTTTGTCTCTTACTGCATTCTTTCTGCAACAAGACTTTAAGAACCTGAGCTTCATTAAGTCCTGAGACTAGGTGTGTGATCTAGAAAATGATGAGTTCAAGTCTCAGTCTGGATTGCACAGTTTCACAACTGCTATTAATGTGAGTACTTTATGTTTTTTAAACAGACTTCTGTACTTTTTTTTCTCATATATGATAATATACATGTTTCAATGCCATTTTCCCAAATCATGCCACCCTCACCCTCTCCCACAGAGTCCAAAAGACTGTTCTATACATCTGTGTCTCTTTTGCTGTCTAATGTGAGTCCTTTCAGAGAAGGAAATGGCAATCCACTCCAGTACTCTTGCCTGAAACATCCCATGGACAGAGGAGCCTGGTAGGCTGCATGCAGTCCACGGGGTCGCTAGGAGTCGCTCACGACTGAGTGATTTCACTGTCACTTTTCACTTTCATGCATTGGAGAAGGAAATGGCAACCCACTCCAGTGTTCTTGCCTGGAGAATCCCAGGGACGGGGGAGCCTGGTGGGCTGCCATCTATGGGGTCGCACAGAGTCGGACACGACTGAAGCGACTTAGCAGCAGCAGTGAGTACTTTATAAATTCAGCAGTGAGTACTGAATAAAAGGTATTCAGCCATGTTCATTGTTTCCCCAAAGAAATATACAAACCAAGACTAAAACATGCTTACTAATTGCTAAAAAGGCAATTGGTGATGAATTCCTTGAAATTCATGGCATAACGAGAAATTAAGACAAAGAATAAAATTGACATTCCACTGGATTTTGTCTTGAACAGGTAAGGTTTTGGTACCTTAAAGGACAGGAGAGTTGAAGTTTTTCCCTGTAAATCAGTTATATCTGTTTTTAGATATACCATAGTTGCTAGATCTAGAGTATGTAAAAGTGAATCCATCATCACTATGGGACTGACCATTCAAAAAAACAAAATCCAGCTGACAGTGGACAAGGATACCATTGTGATACAAAAAAAGTTATACAAAATAAAGCCAAAAAGAAAAAAGAGAGAATAAAAGTTCAGAGCTACACAAGACAAAGCCTAGTAGCAAATCAACTCTTTCCACTGCAGTAACACCAAACCCTGCCCTGAGCCACCTTGGAAGTCCTTCCATTAAAGGGGAAGGCATTCAAGGCAGGAGGTTCACACAGGCAGTTAAATGAAGAGGTTGTGCTCTCCTGATTTTGCAGCCTTAGAAAACTGGGCCATCCCATCACTACTAACAATGTAGGCAGAGCAGCAAAGATAAGAACACTTTGCTTTTGAAGATAAATCCCCACAGGAAAGCTGCTTTGCTCTGTGTGGGTAGAAACAGACAAAGAGTTGCAAGAAAATGGTCACATCCTCTAGCACTTTTATCTCCTTGCTGCCTAGCAACTTTCATAGGTAGAGTGCAGAGAGGGAAAATTCTCATGGAAGCTGGAGAGTAAGCAGGCACCATGTCTTATGAGCTTTAATAACACTACCTCTGTGAGGTTTAGTAACATGACCTCTGAAGAGCTGCCCCCAACCGAGAAGGTCTGGAAAGTATTCTTTCCTCTTCATGTCTCTTCATGTCAAATCATATTTTTGGTTGGTTTTTGGGGCTTTCTCCTCAGGCTGCCAGGAGGAAGAGGAAAGTTGTTGTATTATTTGAAGCCAAAGGAATATTGTGGTTTAAAAATAAGCAAGAGTAAGCTTAACAGCACCAGTTTCCACCACCTTCTCACGCCAGCATCTCAACAGGACAATTGAGCAGCAGGTGCTTCTGCTGAGGCCAAACTAGGGTCAAGGAGTACAGCTGACTCCCTCCATCATGGGCTCCTCCAGCTCCCAGAAACTGCTTCCTAAACTATTTTTTTGAAGATCCAATATGGACCATTTTCAATGTCTTTATTGAATTTACTATAATATTGTTTCTGTTTTATGTTTTTCATTGTTTTGGCCACGAGGCATGTGGGATCTTAGCTCCCTGACCAGGGATCAAACCAGCACCGCCTGCATTGGAAGGTAAAGTCGTAACCACTGGACCAGCAGGGAAGTCCTGAGAGCTTCCTAACCTTAAGCCAAAATTTGACTCTCAGGGTTTCTGGGGGTAAAAAGTTATAAGAGAAAGGAAAGGAGACAATTGAATAGAAAAATATTTCACTGAGCAGAAATGAGAAGTCATTAACTACCTAGCTTCAGAGCAGTATTTTAAAAAAAGAAAAGAAAAAAGGTGAGGGGGGGACTAAATCCAAAATATATATATCTGGAGATATTGTGAAGAATTTCTGCTTCCCTGGTGGCTCAGATGGTAAAGAATCTGCCTGCAATGCAGGGAGACCTGGGTTCAATCCCTGGGTTGGGAAGATCCCCTGGAGAAGGAAATAGCAACCCACTCCAGTCTTCTTGCCTGGAGCAACCCCATGGACAGAGGAGCTTGTGGACTACAGTCCAGGGGTCACAAAGAGGCAGACACAGCAGAGTGATTAACAGACTTAAAACCAAACAGGAACATGTGGGGATCCTGGACCCAGAAGTCTTTCCATGTCCCCCATTCCTTGTTTGTAGGGAGCAGACTCCAGCCTACACGACCTTCTCTGAGTAGTCTCAAAGAGGAGATACAAACACTGCTAATCAGAGAAGGGAGAGAATGCAGAGACACGGGAGGAGCAGCCCAGAAACCATAGTTCAGCCTTGAGGCAGGGTCTTGGTTCCTCCTTAAGGAATGCACATCACTCAGTCTTTGAGCTCTTTACAGAACTAAAGTCCCCAAGAACTGGAGTGAGCATTCTTCATTCCAGAGAAGGTCATCTGAGGCCAGATTAGACCAGAGAAGCTCATCAAGAGACTAGGTGAGCCCTAATCTTATCAGCAACCCCACCCTTGAACATTGCCATAAAAACTCTTCACTAAATCCTCCCAGGATTTGGTTTAATAGACAAAACTATCAAGACATCTATAGGAACAGGAAAACTTTGTATTCTTTAGAAAAACAGAATTTCTCAAACAACTCTAGGGTGAAATTTGTCTAGGCATTAGATTGAAATATTTTTCAGATTTACAATATGCAATAAAACTGAAAATAAGAAAAAAAAACAGTACATGCACACACACATTAACAACTTGAAATTTTTAACAAATCTTCATAAAAAAACAAATTAGAGGTTATTCAGGGGTACTGAAAAAAATTACTAAGCAAAAGTATTTAATTGTAACTTGTACATTAAACACTAACCACTTTACACTTAAACCTCACAACACTAAGAGGTAGATGCCTTGGCTCTCCATTTTTCAGGTGAGAAAACAGAGGCACATAGAAGTCAAAAAGCTTGCCTAAGATTATATAGATAGTAAGCTGTAGAAGCAGAATTTGATCCCAGGCAGCCTGGGTCTTCCTGGTTCGCCAGGGCTTCCCAGGTGGTGCTAGTGGTAGAGAACCCACCTGCCAATGCAGGAGACATAAGAGACGTGGGTTCAATCCCTAGGTCAGGAAGACCCCCTGGAGAAGGACATGGCGACCCACTCCAATATTCTTCCCTGGATATTCCCATGGACAGAGAAGCCTGGCAAGCTACAGTCCATAGAGTTGCAAAAAGTCAGACACGATTGAAACGACTTAACACATAGCCTGGTTCTAAGGCATACATCCTTAACCACTACACTGTGTAATCTCATATAAAAAACCCATGAGAATGGCCAATACCATAAACAGGAAATTCACAGCCTTAGTATCTTTTTATATTAAAGCAAAATAAGCTAGGTAACACAAGACGGCAATACGACAGCAGACTTCAGTAAATGAGCTTGTTCCCTCCTTCTGCACTAAAAACTGGAGCAGGGAGTGGGGAGAAGGGAAAAAATAAAAGAAATGGTATTACCCTGGCCAAGGATTACCAGGGTCTATGTGGATGATATTAGGTAAGACAAGTAGACTCATGTATATATTTTTTAATATATATATTTTATTGATTCATTTGGCTGCACCAGGTCTTAGTTGTGACACATAGGATCTTTAGCTGTGGCACGCGGGATCTAGTTCTCCAATCAGGGATCGGGTCCAGGGACCCTGCATTGGGAGTGTGGAATCTTAGCCATTAGACCCCCTGGGAAGTCCCCTTTGTATACACATCGACACAAGCTAAGGATTGGTGTGAATCATGGATCTGATTAGCAATGCCACAAATATTAGAGCATCTGTGCATATTGAGTTAAAATTAGGTTTGTGCATATGGAGTCAAAATTGAGTTCTAAGTGATTACGTCTCTAATGACTTTGATTACAGTAGCTTGCTAAATTGCTGTAAGTGAGGGCCTCTAGGAAAAAGCGTTTAAGAGCCCACACTGAGGTGTCAGATCCCGACTTGAGGCTACAGCTTGGCCACCAGATAGTTTTATGATCTTGATGCAGTTATTTAATCTCATTTCCATCTTATATAAAGTGGGAAAACAAGAGCCACCACAGATTCTACCATTTCCTGGGGTTGTGGTAAGAATTAATTATAAGGCACTTGATATGGTGTCTGGCACAGAATGGCTTTGTTCTTTCATTTTATATGTGTTCTATGCACACAGCACAGGAAAATAAGAAAATGTTTATTTGCAGACCAAAAACTGACAAATATCCAGCTCTCAAAAGTTAAAGTAGGCAGAAGTACCTTATCAGAAGAAACTGTAAGACCTCAGGTTCTCTGTAATAATGGGTTTGGATATTTGGACAAGCCCTCTTGAAAACAAAACACGCACATGAACACTATAAGGGAATTCCCTAGGGGTCCCTAGAATTCCCTAGAGGGCTTGGCACTTTTACTGCTGAGGGCCTGAGTCGCCATCCCTGGTTAGGGAACTAGGATCCCATAAGTTGCACAGCATAGCCAAACACACACACAAACCAAAAACAAACACTAAAATTTCTGAGTAAGTGTTAAAAAATAAATGAAAAGCAGATCTCTTTCTTAAAAGTAAGAGGAGCTAATACCACAGTTAGAAATAACCAGAACCAAAGGAACTCCAGAGATAAATAAGCAGAGAAGCCACTTTTGTCCTGAGGGCTCTGTTGTTCCCACTAGACTTGAACTTGCGTGTGAATGACTTTTGGCTGCAAATGGGACACAAGTCAAAGCTCAGACTCACACCAGATGGATGTCTAGAGGGAGATTCTCCGCTCAACAAGCCTGAGGCCCAAAGGTGAGGATGAACTAAAGCAATACAGGTCTTCTGTAAGATCTTGCATTCTAAATGGACCCAGACCTCAAGCCTTAAACTAAGAGTGTTGCCGAGTCCAAGCTCGCTCTTCTCGCTGCACCACAGCCCAATGAATCCAAGAGACAAGGTGTTGTTGAGGCAAGGAAAATTACTTTATTCTGAAAGCAGCTGACAGAGAAGATGGCAGGCTAGTGCCTCAAAATAACCATCTTATCATGGTCTGGATGCCAGGTTCTTTTATAGAACAGAGATGGTGGGGAAGTGAGGAGGCAAAGTAAAAAAAGCCATTAATCTCACAAACTTCTCCTAGAATGGCAAGCCTCAAACAGGGGATGTGTTAATTTCTTCCTTCCTGCCATCTATAGGTGGACAAGGATCTGGAACAGAAGCACTTTAACAGTTAGGGGAAGGGGCAGGATTCTCTGAGGCAGGCCATTCTGTATGATTATAATAACAAAAGCAGTGAAAAATAAGTCAAAGAAGCAGTTCCAACATGGAGTCAGAATTGGCTTCTTCTCTGCAACAAGAGTAGGGTAGTCCTGGATTAGAACTGCCCACCTGTGCCATGCAGAAGCAAACTCAAATGCTTCCTGCAAGACTGTAGCTGTGTTCTAGTTCTCCACTTTTTTCTAGAAATACCTCCAAGTACAGTAGTCCCGAATTAATGATGAAGACAGACACTAAAGTTGTTACCATGAAGCAAAGCAGAATCAAGCATGTGTGCTCATATGCACACCAACACACACAGATCCACAAGGGATAAAAAGCATGTCGCTTATTATGTTTAGTGAAATGCAAGATATGCTCCATCTACAGGGAAAAGGAGACTTACCAAATGAGAAAGAGAAGCAAACAGAACTTCTATTTAAATTTAAAAATATGATAACCAAAGTTATGAACTCAGTGGATAAGTTAATAGCAGATCAGGTACATTCATGAAAAGGGATAAAAACCAAAAGAAGTTATCCAGAATGTAGCCTGAAGAGACAAACAGCAAATGCAAAAGAACTGGTAAGAAATAGGAGGTACAGAACTGAGATCAAGGGCATTCAGTTGGGATCCCCAAAGAAGAAGAGAGTGGGAAAGAGAATACATTTAAAGAGATAACGCTGAGGATTTTTCAAATGAATTCTGATTCAAGTTCAGTTCACTTCAGTTGCTCGGTCGTGTCCGACTCTTTGTGATCCCATGGACTGTGGCACGCCAGGCTTCCCTGTCCATCACCAATTCCTGGAGCTTACTCAAACTCATTGTCCATTGAGTCAGTGATGCCATCCAACCATCTCATCCTCTGTCATACCCTTCTCCTCCTGCCTTCAATCTTTCCCAGCATCATGGTCTTTTCAAAGTGTCAGTTCTTCGCATCAGGTAGCCAAAATATTGGAGTTTCAGCTTCAGCATCAGTCTTTCCAATGAATATTCAGGGTTGATTTCCTTTAGGATGGACTGGTTGTATCTTCTTGCAGTCCAAGGGACTCTCAAGAGTCTTCTCCAACACCACAGTTCAAAAGCATCAATTCTTCAGCACTCAGCTTTCTTTAGAGTCCAACTCTCACATTCATACAGGACTACCAGAAAAACCATAGCTTTGACTAGACAGACCTTTGTTGGCAAAGTAATGTCTCTGCTTTTCAAAATGCTGTCTAGGTTGGTCATAACTTTCCTTCCAAGGAGTAAGCGTCTTTTAATTTCATGACTGCAATCACCACCTGCAGTGATTTCGGAGCCCGAGAAAATAAAGTCTCTCACTGCTTCCATTGTTGCCCCATCTATTTGCCATGAAGCAATGGGACCAGATGCCATGATCTTCGTTTCCTGAATGTTGAGTTTTAAGTGAGCTTTTTCACTCTCCTCTTTCACTTTCATCAAGAGGCTCTTTAGTTCTTTTTCGCTTTCTGCCATAAGGGTGGTGTCACCTGCATATCTGAGGTTACCGATATTTCTCTTGGCAATCCTGATTTCAGTTTGTGCTTCATCCAGCCTGGCATTTCACATTTAACTGCATATAAGTTAAATAAACAGGGTGATAATATACAGCCTTGATGTATTCATTTTCCTATTTGGAACCAGTCTGTTGTTCCATGTCCAGTTCTAATTTTTGCTTCTTGATCTGCATACAGATTTCTCAGGAAGCAGGTAAGGTGTCTGGTATTTCCATCTCTTGAATTTTCCACAGTTTGTTGTGATCCACACAGTCATAGGCCTTGGTGTAGTCAATAAAGCAGACGTAGATGCTTCAAGAAGTTCTATGAATTCCAGACAGAATGAATAAAAATGCACCCACGTTTAGACACATCATTGTAAAATAGTCAATGCTGATAGTCAAAGACAAAAGAGCTACTCAAAGAAGTTTAAGAAAAATTAGATTTTTCTTTTCTGTTTTTAATTAAATAATTTTAATTCACAGTCATTCTAGTAGATGTGAAGTGGTGTCACATTGTGGTTTTGATTTGCATTTCCTTAATGAAGTAACCCAACCTCTTGGAAAGTCAGGATTACCATTTACAAAATGGGTAGAGTGCTTATTTTACACGTTTTCAGTGTAGAATAAGACTAGATTACCTGAAGCACAGAAAAATCCAATAGAGAGCAGATGACGACACTGATGCTCCAACAAACTTTCCTAAAAGGAGTGTCAAATTAACAGTAACAAGACTGAAAACAGTAGAAATGATCTTTTCTTTTTGTATGTTGAAGATTGCTGTTAACCTAGAATTCCATTTCCAACGAAAATATTTCTGGAATGAAGGTGAAATAAAGGTAATTTTAGAAAACAAAAACAGAACTTATCACCCAAATCAAAGAAAATCTAACATAATCTTTAGGTAGCAAATATGACCCAAACTGAAGATCAGAGATGTCAGAAGGATTTATGAATTCATCTAAATAAACACTGAAAGCATAAACTAGATCTTGTAGGTTTTAAATATAGAAAGGTCATTGCATTTTCCAGAAGGAGGGTAGTTACCAATTAACTTAACATGTTGCAGTTTTTAGGATAACATCTAAAAGGAATAGAAAAAGAATGTATAATGTCTAAGCTAGTAGAGGAAAAATAGAATTCTAAAATAATTTAAGATATACATGAAGGAAAAGGGTGCAACAAAACAGGGTAAGTACAAGCACAAAATAAGATGTCAGATTTAAGCCCAAATAAAACAATTAAATTCATATTTCATTGAACTGAAACATATATAAAAGAAAAAAGAAATTCCATGTGAGCTGATGTAGGATGATTTTCAGGATATAGTCTTAAATGAAAAAGCAAGATGCAAAAATTATGTGTCACCTTTTGTGTGAGAAGGGAAAAAGGAATATACATACTTATTTTTGCAAAATTAATCAAAAAGAACTAAAATCAATGGCCTACAGGGGTGGTGAGGCTGGTATCCCCAGGATGGAAGGGATGGAGAAGGGAATGAGGCTTAGGCAGACTTTTAATAGAATTTTGCCTTGAACCATGTCTATTTTTTATACACATTCAAAAAATAGATTGAAACAAGAATGGGGAAAACTTTAACACTGAATTCAGACACAAACAAAACCATATATCACGTTAATATATACTTACCCAGAAGGAAAAAACAAATTCTGAACACAGTACACTGACAATACACCCTCAAAGGAAGAGTTCAGTCTTAGGACAAAAACAGATATTAAACTAGACAGAGTAAGTTTTCTGTTGATGAAGCAATTATGAAATATTTTCAGTTTCCTGCAGGACTGACCAACCATACTGTTGGAAACCCAAGTTCTCATTGAGGGAGCAAAGAGCTGCAAATAGCCAATGTAGGCAGAAGAGAAAAACACCTCCATGGAGTTAGGATGAAGTTGGAGGTGCTGCCAGTATAACCTTGAGATTTCTTAGCTCTTTCCACAGGAAGGGCCTGGAAGCAATCACATCTCTGCACCAAGGAGCACACCCAGCAGTCGGGTCTTAGTTTTGAACACTTTCCCCACTACAAAGGAACAGCAGGATGGCTCAGAGAAATGCCTGCTTTCAGGAAAGTGAAAAGGAAGCCTGGAAGATTTTCTGGTACCAAAGAACTGAAAAGCGCTCAACACTGATGGACTCCAGGGTCTTAAAGGAGGTCACTATGATCAAATCTGGGAGAATCTCAACTTCCAAACAATTAGTGACAGGACTAGATTATACCTATGAATAAAGAAAATCATTCATAAATCCACTGATTCTAAAATTTCCTTTAAAATTTTAGATGGGGCAAAGAGGAGGGAAAGGGAAGTTTTCCTTAGAGTAGGCGCCAACTAACAGGTGTAGGAAGAATGGCAGAAATAGAAAAATCATTATTTTACATGAGTTGAATCACCAATGAATGGTAAAATATGAGGTGAGAGATAGCTGGGGGGCAGAATGTGGAGAAATTTGACAGACATCCACCTTAACCTACTCAGCATCAGTAATAATGGGACAAACTGCATTGTGCATCCCTCACACTGAGGGGAACACAGCAGAGGACACCTCTGACAAAAATGTTTACCTGGCCCTGATCGTGTCAGACAGATGCAAGTATGCAGAGGGATGTCCTGCAAAGTAAGTGAGGTGGACCCTTTAAAAAGGAGAAAAGAGAGAAGAAAAGGGAAAAGGAAAAAAAGAGAGAGGAAAAAAAAGAAACAACAACAACAACAAAAAAGGCCGGGGACCTGTTCTACCTATAGAGAAAACTAAACGTGGTTCTTGACCCTTAATCGGGGCCCTGGATGGGAGAAAAACATCTGAAGACTTTATTGGGACAACTGAGCATATCTGAATGCAGTGGTGGTTTAATCACTCAGTCATGTCTGACTCTAGCAAACCAATGGACTGCAGCCTGCTGGGCTCCTCTGTCCATGGAATTCTCCAGGCAAGAATACTGGAGTGGGTTGCCATTTCCTTCTCCAGGGGATCTTCCTGAACCAGGACTGTATATTAAATGATAATACTGTATAAATGTTAAATTTTTAGAGGATAATTGTCTTATGGTGGGACAATGTCCATATTCTTAAGAGATAAAGGCTCAGTTCTCATCGACTCCAAAGAAGCACATATGTGTCTGTATACATATACAAATACACATAAAAATTATATATATTCATTTGTATAGTCATAGAGTGCAGCAAAGTGTTAATAACTGGTGAATCAAATTGATGTTTATTATTCTTGTGAATGTTCTGCGGACTTAAAGTTATGAAAAATAAAATTGGGGAAAATTTAACTAAGGTTTACTCATTGAAAAGACAAATACTGTTATACTAGGTAAAGGAAGAAAAATCCAACTAGATAAGCAGTGCATAAAAGCTACACTTAAACCTAAGGATATTAAAAGATTGAAAATAAAGAACATTAAAAAAAGAAAGCTCAGATGGATCCATCAGACAAAACCAATTTTATTTCTTTTTTTTTTATATATTTATTTTTTTATTATTGTTTTTGCCATACATTGTCATGATATCACCATGGGTTTACATATGCTTCCCCTCCGGGTCCCCCCTCCCTCCTCCCTCCCCCCCCGGGGAAATCTCGCTGCACCAGTCCCGAGCATCAATCCTGGGCTGGCGATTGATTAGACACATGACAATTAACATGCTTCAATGCCCTTCTCCCATCTCATCCCACCCTTACCCTCATCCACAAAGTCCACAAGTCTATTCTATACATCTGCGTTCCTTTTGTTGTCTCCCATGTTGGGTTCTCGTTACTGTCTTTCTAAATTCCATATATATGTGTTAATATACTGTATTGTTGTTTTTGCTTCTGGCTTACTTCACTCTGGATAATGGGCTCCAGTTTCGTCCATCTGAGTAGAATTGCTTCAAATGAATTTTTTTT
>ML661902.1:5855267-5950359 GCA_007570785.1 Antilocapra americana
CGTGTTTTTATTTCCAATATTCTGGGAGGTGGGTCATGGAGTATCCCACTTTGGATTATAGCAGAGAGTGAGACAAAACCAATTTTAAACAGGAAGCATTAGCAGAAAGAAAGGTTGTCTCAATTTTTCAAAAAGTTCAATTTACAAAATTGAGATTTAAAAATCCTCAAAATGTTTATGTCAAATAAGAGGGCTTCAAATATAAACCAAAATTGATACAACTATAAGAAGAAATAGAAAAATCTACATTCATAGTGAAAGATTTTAACCTATATCTCTGTTATCGATAGACCAAGCAGCCAAAATGCCATTCAAATTGAGGCATTCAGGGACCCAAAGTTTAGCAGCTACAAACACCTCCTGAAATACCAAAAGATAACTTTTACTAAAGGAAAAAAAAAAAAAAAGAGTCCAAGAGAGAGAGACAGAATACAAAAAAACAATGGCAATCAAGAAAGCAATTAACAACCAAAAAAAAAAAATCTCTAAAAACTCTTTATTACAGGGAAAAATAATAATCCTAGAAATAACACCTGAGATTAGGAAGGAGGGAGTGAAAGCATGCAAACATTATTTTGTACAAGAGGAAGCGACAGATTCTGGCTAACGCTAGAGCATAGAATATTTAGATACACATCAAAAATTTAAGGTTAGCTAGTAGAAAAAGTTTATTGTTTCTGAACCACTAGAGTAAAAAACAAGAACAAAAGCAAACACACAAGAAATTGATCCAAAACAGGAAAGGAACAAACAAGAAAACAAGAAGCATGATAAAACATAACATGTCAATCCAGCACGTGACAGTAACAGACGGCTTGTGTGAGGGGAAGCAAAGCTATGAGCTATTTACAAGAGACACTCCTAAAACAACAGCAAAAAAAATTGGACATAAAGGGATGGAAAAACATTAGAAATTTTAACTGAAAGAAAATGGGTAGGATAATATTAATCTCTGACAAAATAGAGTACAATCACTAAAACAATGAGGGATGTTCTTATTTTTTAAAATAAAATTACCATTCACAGAAATCCGAAGAGTCACAGTTGTCCATTGTCCCAAGAATTTCAAAGTACATAAAGCAAAAAAACCTTGTAAATATTAGAGGAAAATCCATAACCACATGATGTTTAACACCCTTAAAATCCACTCCTATATATTCTGTAGGCTTCTCCTCATAGATTAGCAAAGTCTTACAGTCTTTTTAGTATTTAAGTTGGGTCTTCCCAGATGTTAGTATATCCTGTCCCTGGAACAAGCAGAGAATTGACTCCAGTTACAGGCTAATAGTGGGCTTCCCAGGAGGCGCTAGTGGTAAAGAATCCACCACCAATGCAGGAGACACAAGAGATGCAGGTTCAATCCCTGGGTTGAGAAGATTCCCCGGGAGCAGGGCATGGCAACTCACTCCAGTATTCTTGCCTAGAGAATCTCATGGACAGAGGAGCCTGGCAGGCTGCAGTCCATAGGTTCGCAAAAAGTCGGACATGACTGAAGCAACCTGGCATGCACACAGAGGCTAATAGTAACAAGGGCTGGTTGTGGTGGGTCTTGAGAAGGAACATTCCCTTTCAAGGCATCTGCCCCAGATGAGGTGAGCATGGAGTTTTCCAGCAAAGGAAAGCTCATTTCTTCAGCTATCAGAGGGCAAGATACTTCTACCGGCAAAGGAATCAGGGTGACTTGCAGTTTCAAGAGTATTCGTTTTATCAGAATATAACCAGCTGTTCCCATTCCAAGTTTCAGAATCCTGTTCTTTCCCAGTCAATGCTCTATCTGTAACATAAAGATACTTGGCATCCCTGTGAGTTTAGCAATCTTAATTCAACCACCCACACAATTAAATTTTGTATAATCTTTCAGTGATATCAGCCCTCTGGCAACAAGTAATAATTTTTGTAAGGGCTTAATAGAAGCTCTGTGACATTCTGTAGTCAGACCATGACTTAAGAGTTGAAGGACCTGAGCGTGTCATTTTCTCTCTGTAAACACTCTAGTACCCCCAGCGCAATCTACCCCACATCACAATCCCCATCATCATCATGACCGCCATTAACAGTCCAGCAGCTGTTTGGGATTCCAAGGCACTTGTTTCCATTGACAGTTGCATCACAGTTAACCACTGGTGAGAGCTTAATTAACTGCGATGCCACTGCATTACCAGCATCCCATTTCCCATGGGCAAGGAGCTGAGCCCTGTACTCAAGCCCAGACAAATCCCCAAATACCATTTGTGTGTATGGTTGGAGAAGGGAGGGGCACATCTATCTACTGGGACCATTCCCAGTATCAATTCTATCACAGTCAGACTCCAGGCAGAGACAGAATCTATACAGGAATTTGAACATTTGAAACCATATATGGATGCTTAACATGAAGAACTATTTACAGGGAGTACACACTAAAAAAGAAAGAATACCCTGGGACTGAGGAAGAATAGCCAAGCAAAGAACAAACTTTCCCAGGCTGAGATTCAGATTTCCTTCCAGAGGACAAGACTGCAGCCCACTGGGTGGCAGAGAAGCTCGAGGTGGCCAGGGCCAGAGCTGGTCCACAGTGGGTGAGCTGAGGCTGGTGGTCGGGAATCGCGGGCAGAACACATGGGCCGGGGACCGGCGATGCAACTGGCTGGGGTGCAGGGACCCCCGAGTGTCCTCCACTTAACACTGGCAACCACGGGGCAAGCAAAATTAGGAGCACCCTGCAAACTGGCAGGCACCCCCTTCCTCCTGCAGTGCCCCTCTAGCACTTCTACTGACAAATTGAGCATTGTTCCAGATGGCAAGGAGTCTGGCTCCGTCATCCAGGCAATGAGGGGCAGGATGTAGCAATGAGGGGCAGGCAGTTCACTGGTCACTGTCTAACTTACTCGCTGTCCACCCACCCCTTTCTCTTCAGCCAGTGCCACAGCTGCATGGGCCCTTTACCTGGCCCTGAAGCCTCACTCTCAATGGGGCTGAATCCCGGTAGTGCTGCCTGGGGTCTGCTGTGGGAGCTGTCTGGCCATCCTCATTACGGGCACAGGGAACCAAGGATGCAGCCCCGGGGAAGGCCCAGACATCCACCACGCACATGCCTCTGGAACTTTCTCTGGCAGCGTTGACCCTAACCCTCCCTTGGTCAACCACTCGAGTCCACTCTGGGCCGTGTTGTGGTTCATTTTTGTGGCCCATTTCCCTAGTAGTTACTCCTGAAGGAGTGCCTCCGGGTGGCTCTCTCAACATCCAAAGTCAACAGAAATTTCCCTGTGCCTCCTGGAGGAAGCATTTGTCTTCTGGGCACAGAAACCTCTGACAGGAAGAGCCCAGCTCCACAGGGACAGGAAGCACTGTGGAAGGAGGTGGGGTTACAGAGGAGGAAACTGAGGCACACAGAGAGTGGATAACTTACAGAGGTTCAACAGGTAGAAACAGCCGAACTGGGACTCCAAACCAGGCCTGACTCCAAAGTCCATGCTGTTTTCACCACACCATGTTGCCCCCTCGACTGTCTGCCAGGCCGCTGTGAAATACCGGGGATGAATACCCAGGCAGACCCCAATCCACCAGTGCTCTCAGCTTCTGAGTCACTCACCTTCAATTCACAGACACACGAGGCCCATGGTTGAGCTGGGCTACTTACAGTACTCCCTGCCCGTTTGTGCTGTTTTTTCACCCAAAAAGCAGCCCCATTTCCCGGGAGAACGTCAAAACCAAAAGGCTCACCTTGGGAGTTAGACTCTGCGCTGATCCCCAGAGCAGTGTGTTTCCGACAATGGAAACGCCACAGCAAGGACCAGTAGTGGGTCCTGACCTCGGGCAGTTAGATGACCACACCTCCTGCTGAGTCTGGCTCAGTTGTGGTGACGGTGGTTTTGCAGGGAGAAAAAAGGTGGAACTGGTGACGAGTGGGGAGAAATCCGAGCTTCTCGGAGGGGATCCGCTGACCTTTCAGGACGCCTCCAAGCCCGAGTTCAGGTATTTGTTCAGAAAAGGAGCAACAGCTGTGAAGGATTCAGGGCTCACAGGTGGTTAGGGGTCATTAACGCCGCTCCTCCTAGAGATGGTGGGCGTGGCTAACGCAGCCTCCGAAGACCTATTGATGATGCCCTCCCGGCAGTGCAAGCTAATGGGAGCTGGAGAAACAGGTGGCTGGGATTTGGCGCAAGTAGTAGCTGGGACCCACGGTAAAGGCGAAGGGTTTTTTGTTTGCTTTTTCTTTTTTAAGAAGCTGAATCTAATAGGAAAAGAAATGATCGTGCTGTGGCTCTTATTGAGGATGAAACTTCATAATCACGTGACTTTCCTTTGTCTAGGTCACCCCCAAGACCAGGCTCCTTTGTGAGTTTACAGACATGATCTGATTGGTCCAGCTCTATGTGCTAGGACAGGGTCAGCCCTACTCATCCACTGCTTCCCTCTTACCAATGAGTCAAGTGAGCTGGGAACCTGGCCCACCTCCAGGAACGGGATAAAATGAGAAGTACCTTCAGCTGCCCACCCAGCAGGACGCTGCTCCTACAGGCCTCCTCCTCTTGGAGCCTGGCCTCGCCTCCTTCTCCTGTGCTTTCCCCTGGATTGATCCTAGTTCCTCCAGCCCCTGCTCTCAGAGCTCGATGATTCACAAGTCAGGGCACATGTAAAGAGGCCAGTCAACAGCCTACCACGATTTTGGTATATTTTTTAAAGAACAGAGCTTTCACTTTGTAGCGTCAATTGGAATTACTTGTCTTTCACAGAACCCATAAGACCTCTATGTAATCTGGAGGGGCCTGCCGTGTCCACACGCTCTTCTGAGAAGAACAGCTGGAAGCAGCCTGTAGGAACTGATGGATTCTACCCTAGCTCCCCTAACCATCAACAACACTAGTGAACACCTGCCCCCAGGGCAATCAATCCAGATTGCTGGTCTGGCCCCACAAGATGAGCTTTGCAAATCATATTCTCTCCTTGGGAACGGGAAAACTGAAAGCAGCTGGAAGATTTCATAGGTGGGAAGTCATATAGCTCTTTAGCTGAGAGAAAGAGCAGAACAGAAGAGTTTCCTCACCTCTGGCTGCTCTCATGGCTTCCATACTAGTCCAGTGAGCCTGCACGGTTCGTGGCCTGCTCTTGGAAGTCCATGACATTTCCTCTCAAACTCAGACCCCACCAGAGCACCACCTGGTGGATGAGCATGGGGGCCCTCAATCAGCAGCAGACCTTGGAACAAAATCCTGGCCTCCAGACCAAAACTGACACATCTAGCCTCAAAAGCACGGGTGGTCCTGAAAATTCTTGACAGTTATGTGGCTGAGGCCCCACTCATCAGAAGGGAGGTCTGCCCCATCAGACGCCAGCAGGCATGGGCTGTTTACCAGCTTAAGTCAGGGGAATTGTGGCAGTTGGAGGAAGGCCATGGAGAATGGCCTCACGCCCTTCCCTAAATGAAATGATGCCTTTAAAGCTCACTATAAATTATCAGGGTGGCATCATTTTCAAATTACTCCCATCCAGACTTGGCTCTGCAAGCCTCACTCCCTGCTCGATGGGGCCTGACAAGAGTGGGGTGTGGCCCTTCAGAAAGACAAGGGAATCGCCCCTGGTCTGGCACGCAAACCAAGTCTGTAGGTGGAGCTAAGGTAGTCTCTTCAAATTTGGGTTGCTCTGCATCAACTTGAGTTAGCATGAGTCAGGATGTAGCCAGCAGAGAAGGAAGAAAATCTCTCTCTGAAGTTCATGGGGGAGACTTTGTATAGGTCCCCATAAATATAGTGCTGGTGGCTGCCTCCTGACTCGTGCTAACTCATATTCTCTCCCTGGTGGCTCAGATGGTAGAGTGTGCTTTAATGTAGGAGACTGGAGTCCAATCCCTGGGCCAGGAAGATTCCCAGAGAAGGGAATGGCAACCCACTCCAGTATTCTTGCCTGGAGAATTCCGTGGACAGAGGAGCCTGGCAAGCTACAGTCCATGGGGTCGCAAAGAGTCAGATTCAACTTCGTGACTAACACACACACAGAGTGTGGTAGCTGTGGCAAAAAGCACAGGCACGCAGCCTCCAGTAGAGGAAGAGGACCGCTCACTCCTTCAAATAGTCCCCGAGAGCATTCAGGCTCTCTCAGTGATGTCCAAACATTTTTCCATAACTTCAGGCAACTTTTGTAAAAATAAGTACTCCCTGAAAGTTAATATCTGGTTTTCATCTTAAGCTTAAATCATTGCAAAGAATAAAACTTCCAGTAAACATTGACATTTTAAGTTAAAACTGTTCCATTACTCTCTTCAATGTAAAAATAAAACTAGACTGTGAAATAGCATGACTGGAGGTGAGGTGGGAGAACACACTAGGAGTAGAGATCCTCTTTAGGAAGCCAGGATCTAAATGACCCATCATTATCCATGCAGATAGGTGGGAGCAGACCACTCTAGGCAGAAGAAACAAGTGCAAAGGCCCTGAGGCAGAGGCAGACTTGACTTGTTTGCAAAACAGAAAGTCCTGGTGTAGTGAGAGATAGGCTACGAGGGGGAGATGGGGCTGGACCGTGGAGAACTCTGGATGCTGTTGTTGATCTCCTTGTTTTACTCCTCCACACTCTCTAGATTATGTACCTCTTTGGAGCCACAGAAGCCTATCCGACTTGTGGCCCTCTATCAGCGGGCAGTTGACTGGTGACTTATAGATGTGCTTAGCCCAGGGTTCATCTCAGCAGCTTTGACGAGGGAAAAGCCAGAGGTAGGGTGTTAACTACCCAACTCCCTTCTTGCAAGGTCCCATGGGCTGGCTGGGTTCCTTCAGCAAAGGTCCTAACTCCTGTCAGGAAGCCTGTCTCTTCTGGTTACTATTTCCTCCCCTCTTCCGCCTACAAGTCTTGGAGTCTGGAGTGGTACCACCTTCTTTGGAATGTTGGGTACTGCACTCTCTTATGGTTTCCCTACTTGCTCCCCACCTTGGTGAAGTCTTTTTGCTTAACTCTCCTACAATTATCCTAATTTGTAAGTGTCATTCATTTCCTCCTGGGACCCTGGTTGGTACTCCATGATTAAGTGGTTGCATTTTATTTGTTGTTTCTTAAAACCTCTGATAACAGTCTTCTATCCTGTGAAGCTACATCACAGACCTTTTTGTTTTTTAGCTTTGTTTCTAAGCGCCTATTACAGGGTTATAAGAAAGGCATAGTGATTGTATACACAATGCACGGCAGAGCCAAGAGATGCTTGAGAGACAACCGGTCCATGGAGAACAAACTGTAGTTGGAGGCCATGAAGTTCAAGTCTGGGACAGCATTCCCATGCACAACCCTCTCTGGGGAACGCAGACTCCATCGCCCTCCCCAGGTTCAAAACTTCCACTTCCCCCTAGTGTTAGTTGGAAAACTTTTAGCCATAACCATATTTAGTCATATCTGGGGAGGGGTCGGGTCAAAAGTCAAAAAGAAGAAAAAGAATGTATATATGGTCACAGTTACTGCTAACATACTTGTCTGGGAAAGCCTGGGCCAGAGGGCTCAGGACAGGAAAACAAACCAAGCCAAATAAAACCTTTCCCTTCGATTGGGTGGATCCCGGCTGCTTTCATTCATCCCAATCCAAGAATCATCCTGTTAAGTCATGACTCTGTCACACCGTGGGAGCCTTAAGCGGCTGCAAGGCCACCACTGATTGGGACTCAGTCCGTGTTAATCGCCACAATCACAGTTGTCTAGTTTTCTAAAGCGTGTTTCCTTCCTCAAGATTATCTTAATTTACTGACAGAAGGAAATCTACAGACAGCCCAGGAGGAGGTAAGAGTGAGAACAGGACCTGGTACAGAGCGAAGTCTCCCTGCTATTAGAAAATGAGCCAGGTGCCCAGCACCCCGAGAGGCAGCTCCAGGACGGGATGGGAAAAACTCTGGCGCCCTACACGGTACCCAGATGTTCTGCTGTCCCCTTCTGAGAAAGCCAGAAAAGGCCGAGAAGTGCAGGGGGCCCATGAAAATAAGAAGAAAGGATGTAGAAGTTAGTTAAAAATAAAACTTATCAGATGAGAATTAGGTCCTGAGAATGTTATCTCTTCCCCCAGGAGGATGGAGAAAAAAACTGCATGTTAAGGAGAACACAGGCCACAGGATGAATAAGCATAAAAATAGGAGGAAATGGCCCAGCGAACGTGCCAGTCCTGCTGGAGGAGGGCTTTCCAGGAGGTGCTGACCTTCCAAGAGAGGCTGTCACCCTCCAGGGATACAGAAGAAACTGGCCAAAGGGCTGATTCTGGTGGAGAGAGACTCTTTTTCCCTCTGTACTTTTAAAAACTGATTGCTTCCTTTCCCCATCCATGCCCCCACCCCACATGCATTTGTTACCTTTTCAGAAAAATATCGGTGTTTGGAAAACACTCTAGGGCAATTCCTACTTTTCAGCATTTTTATGGCAGGTAACCCTGTCCTCAGTGAATTTTTCAAAATCCAGATAGTTAGTAAATGCTTAAAGTGGGTGAGGATGAAGGACGCTGGCAGCAAGCAGCCAGGCCTTGGCTGCTAGGAACCCCCCCCCCCAACCCCCCCCCAACCCCTCACCCCCCACCCCACCCTCAACAGCTTTTCTGAGACTTGCCATGAAATTGGGCTGTTCCACAGCTCTTTTCAAAACTGGCCTACCACACACCCACTGAAGTCACATTAAAAATGATACATGAAGTCCCAAATCTTCTACCTCTACATCCATCAGGCATTCATCATAAAGGATGTGCTGTTTTCCCTTAGGAAATAGGCACAAAACAAAGACTACCTGTGGAATTAATTTTTAATAACCTAGCACAAATAATGAATTTTATTCCACAGCTGATCTTAAAATCTGTATGCAAAACTGTGACAATAAAGCACAACAGCCATTCCCTATCTGAGATGTTCCTCTAACTTTAAAAAAAGAATCACAAAATGGTCTTTATAAAATTTCTGAGAAATCTCAGCACTCAGGAGCACAAGCTACTTCAAGGAAAGCTTTTCTAAGTACAATACTAAGTTTACCAAAGGGCAAACAAACAGGATTCAAGAAAGAAATCTGGTGCTTTTTTCCACACGCATAGTCTTTCAGGGTATTTAAATAGGCAAAAGAGTTGTGTTTTAAAGAAATGAAAATGACATCCTTCTACAAGCACCTCAAAAAGATTAGAGACTATCCAAGAGCTTCGGAGAATTAAAAATGTTTCTGAATTTCCACTCAATGTCACTTAGAGGGGATGATAAGAATTCCCTACAAAGACAGAGCCTAGCCTAGCTTCCTCCCTTGATTTCCACATATCAGATAGAGAACTGTCAGTAATAGAACCATGCTGACATCTCAGCCTTAAGCCTAAACTGGAAAGTTAGGTATATTAAAAAAAAAAAAAAAAGGTTTCCTTTCCTCCCCTCAGAGGGCACCAACCTAGGGACCTGAGGACAGCAGCAGGGACACTGTCCAAATGTCCCCCTGCACTGCATGCACTGTGGCTTGCTGGGAGGCTTCCAAATGGTACCTGAGAAGTCCCAATCTGTTTTCACTTCCAGATGATCCACACTGCTTAACTCTGCTCTGTGGGTGATGGTATGCCCCCCACAGCTCATGCCCAGGGTTAGCCTGAGAGACCAGTGTTGCCCATATTCCCAACTGCCTCCATGATCCTGGGAGGCATGCAGCGAAGATCCCATTGCAAAGACAAGGGAGAATTCATCTATGCTGTTGATGTTTTCTGCTCAGGTGGTTTCTTCTGAATAAATGACATTCCTTTAGGATGCTGGGCATGAGAACCTTGTGGATAGCCTGAGCTTCATGTGAAGCTACCAAGCAGTGAACATTTAAAGCTTCCTCTCTCCCTGCTCCCCTCATTCCTGCTCTTTTGTCTGGCATCTCCTCTGCAGGAAGGAGACACCAAAGACAGCAAATCCTGGGGCGCTGGAAGCTTTGCGTGCAGCACTCCTTCACCCCATGTCATGCCGTGTCCTACTCTTCGCAACCCCTGGACTGCAGCCCCTGACAAACCACCCACCTGCTCTGAGACCGTTTCCTCATCTGAAAAGAGGAAGAGCTGACAGAGGCTGCAGAGAACAAACATGTGAGGGCATGGAGCACAGGCCTGGAACAGAGCTCCTGGCATATGTAGAGTCATCTTGCCAGTTGCACTACACCATGACTTGGACCTCTTTGACGCTGGCCTTGCAAATTTAAGAAGGATAAGCCATAGTAGGTCCGGGATCTCAAAGGACCTAACCTATCAACACAGAGATAGCAATGTATTAAAAATCACTTTTGAACAGGAACAGACTGATCTGAAAGCAGACTGGGTCTTACATATACACTAGCATGTATCATTCAAGAGTTCAACTATAACCAGCTTCATCGTGAAGAGCTATTTCCACTGTTTTGACAATAGTTTCCAACCACCTCACTAACCAATACTCTTTTCATGCCATTCAAAAGATTCAAGACTGAAGCTAAGTCAATTTTGTATTATTTTTATCTAAAATAACTTTACCAAGAACATTCTCTGGGCTTGTCCTCATGGTTGATCAAATATAAAAGTACCTGTCATGTGCCAACCCTTAGTTTATACAAACTGCTGACTCAGCATGGCACTTCCCATCACTGCTTCCGAAGTCATAGGAAATTTCAAGACCAAGGGACCAAAAGAAATTAGGATGACCCAGCCTCTAAAAATCCTGAGTTATGTAAAGAAGAAAAACAAAATCATATCTGAGTAGATAATTCATGATTCAGACAGCCCAGCAGCTAATTGGTATTAACTACTCTACTGAAGATCTATTTAATGCACTTAGGTAAGACTTTTTATTTCCATGAAATTGGATCTTTGGTTCCAAATTTAATCTCCTGCCAAGGACTCTGCACTATGTAGGTGACGTAACATGTCATTGCCAGGAATATAAAGAAATTGATCCGATTATTTGCTAAATAATGTTTCCTCATCAGGGCTAAGTCCTCCTCTAAGTGGGCTGTCAAAGAGAGGGGCAAATAGCAGTCACTACTAGTTGTATTTTCCAGGACTCCAATTTAGCAATGAAAAAAATCAGTGTACTAAAAATTGATTTGATATATAGATTATTAGGTTACAGGACCTTTTGTCTGGAAGGAATAAGCAAGGCCTACAAGGTCTGATCTTTTGGCAAGTAAAAATATTAACTAAAATGAGATACAAGACGTCCTATTGGAATGATATAATATTCCTTAAGAGTATCATCATTCTCATTCTCATGACATTAATAATCATGGAAGAAAACTTACCTACCATTATAGAGAACATAAAACTCCTAATAAACAACTTTGCTTCTTTCTCTCTTGCTGAAGTTTTTCAAAACTGTTCTGAAGGAAGAATGTAGTCTATCCTGTCTAAAGCTATTCTTACTTTACTCCCATGGTCCCTCGACACAGAAGGGCAGAATCCTCCTCAGTCTTCAGATTCACTGTGGTCAATGACCTCTTCAAACAAGTAAACAGATAAGGACACTATGACCAAAGCTTTCTATAACCTTTAGCCTAAATTTATACATCAACAAGAGAAAGGTGTGTGCACAAAAATGCTAGTGAGCCCTTCCTGCCCAAGATGGAGGAAATGAATCAAACCATTAAAATGCTAAGGCAGGAGAATGAGTTTATTCAACAAGTATCTCTGAGCCCTTACTATATGCCAAGCACTATTTTATGTGCTAGGAATACATTCCATTGATTAAAAAATACAAAATCCCTGTCTTCATTGTACTTACACTCTAGAGGAAGGATACCCGACAATGAACATAATAAATAATTTACATAGTTAGAAAGTAATGAGTACTACAGGGAAAAAAAAAAAATAGAGCAATTGTGAGAATGAAGACAAGTCTTATTTAGAAAATTTCCCAAACCGGACACACACAAAAATATGCTTCTTTCTTGGAAAGTCTATGTGCCTGTCGGTGACAAAAGAAAATATTTCTGGCCCCTTAATTTCATGGGATTTTCAAGCAAGAAATTATAGGGGTTTTAAAAATATGAAAGTGGAATTGAAAACGAAGCAGGGTAACTTTCATAAAAGAGGAATTCCATACAGAATTTGTGAGGCAGAGGAATCTGTGTTTACTGCTGGAGAATATTTCACAATTCTAGCAAATTCCATGATTCTGGCCACACTGCCAACGACAGTAGATCTGGAGAGTCAAGGGTTGAAGAGGCTACCAGGGTCAGAAAATGTGGAAGAACTCAAGTAGCTTTCCAGGATTTTTTGTTTTATTTTCCATTACCTTTTTTAGAATACAGCCTAGTTTTTGTGATTTTCTTGTTTCATTAGAGAAGAGTGAGCTCACTAAAAAGGAATACTGAAAAACAGGAATGCCTACATTTCCAACTCCATCTCCAATCTCAAATTGTTTAAAATGCACACGTTTATTGTATACCAGCAGACCCAGGTTTTTTGACACTGTTATCAGAGGTTGTTGGCTCTCAACTACCAGGAAGATTTTTTCCCCCTTTGATTTAAATTCAAATTTCATTTCAACAAAGCAACCAAAATAATTAATGAATTGGGTTCTCTATGTAAGAAGTGAAAATAGAAAATAAATGGTGTCATCTTTGATCAGAAACTTGTATCTCAGCAAGATGGGGCAGAGGCAGCAAGTCCCAGGTTACAGGACCAGGAAAAGGGAGTGTCCACCCACAGGATACTTAGAAATAGATTACTATAACAGCAGCCTGTTCTAGAGGTAATAATGTCATTAGGTCGTGATAATTCTTCAAAAACCCCAATAGCCCAGGATTAGGAACATCTGGAAATTGTTCAGATAACACACATTTCTGTTTCCCGTGTTAAGGCTTCAGTAATGCCTCTCCATGGCACCTGTCACCATTTTATTTCTTTGCAAACCTCCTCCTTTCAAATTAGAAAGTGTACATAAAGTGCAAGTAAGATTCAGTCCCTCGCCCATGCTTTCAGGTTCTTGCTTTGATAGCCAGGATTACCAAATCTAACAATTAAACCGCTGGCCAACTAGGTTGTCTGCAGGTATTTCTGGAGTTAGCAAATGAGTTCATCTGGCAAAAAGAGTGTCTGAAGGTAGGTGCAATCTTGGCAGGAAAACACAAAGTACCATACACGAGACAGGGATCTGAGCGATGCAAGCAGGGGGGGGGGGGGGTGGGGGGTCCTTGTCACCGAGTCGCTGAAGAAGAGGCCTTCTTTGGATCTCAACTCTTAAAGCAAATTCAAAAACTGTTACTAAAAGTGAATGAGGCCAGCGGATTTCAGAGCAGGGTCAGTCCTCAGTAAGGGCAGGTTCAGTTTTCCCTGGGTTGGGAACAGAAAAGAAAACAAAGAGGTTAGGGAGCCAGATCTGATGAACTTCATGTCACAAATGTCACCCCTAAAACCTCCAGCAAATGCTTCCCATCTCATAGTACAAAGGTGAACAAAGGCTCTCCTGATGGGGCTTAGAACAATGTAGTTTCTTTGGTATTTGCTAGGGAAACTGTTCAAATAGGTCATGATGTTACGTGACCTATTACATGACGTTACATGTAATAGGTCATTTAACATTACATGATGTTACATACATGTTTACTGTAGGATTTCTTAGGTTAATTTTTCTTGATTAATATGCCCATAAACACAGTGACTCTTCAAGAAATAGATACTGTATGTAACAATTCCCACATTTGGGGACCAGGAATTTACCTTCTCACAAACTGTTCATAACATGTCTTTCAATATAATGTATTTTGGGAAAATATGCCTTATAATACTGCTTGGAGAGGACAGGAAAGACGTTAAGTCATATTCAGTTTACATTACATGAGCCTGGTTTTTATACCGAGAGTCACATTCCCATACCAATATAATAAATTAACCATGGTGGTTGGATTCCATTGCATTTCCTTTGTAATGTGCCAAAACCATGGGGAAAATTTAATGTTATATTTGATGGGAGAATATTAATGATCAGAAGTTAACCATATCCCATCTATTACAAACTGTCCCACAGTCAGTGGGCATTCACAAGGGATGTTCTTAGCATTTTTTTCTGATTTTTCCAGCAGAGTTAAGACCAGGGTTTCAGAACTAAGTCCGTCATGATGTCATTTATATATATGTGTGTGTGTGTATATAGACAGAGAGCTGAGACTGAACAGAGTACATTAGCATATATATAAAAAACTTAAATAAAAGTCATGGATTGACTTGAGCAAAAGTCACAGAAAATTATCAAACACATACTAGTTAAATTCCTGAATTTCTTTTTGGCTTCTGCCCTTTCTTCAGCATCAAAGTACCAAACAGTCATGGCATATCTGTGAAAGATTAGCAGATATTAGAAAAGAGGTTTAAAAATATGATCCCCCCAAAAAATACTATAAATTTCACATAACAGACATTTGTAAAGCTAACATTTAAATTTTTTCCTATTATCAGAAGCCCATCTCAATTTTAATTTAAAATAAACGTCTCTGGATTCAAGTCTATTTAAATGTAATAAAACACGTAAGGAATTCCAAGTATGCACCACCCATTATCCTGGGCGGTGGGAATTCAAACCGTCCTGTGAATACAGCAGCCTCTTTCTCAAGGAGCTCAGGCTCTAGCAGGGAGGGGAAAGGCAATTGAACAAATAATACAACAGGTCCAGATGAACTACACAAGAAAGGGCTAGAAGCGAATCATTCAGCAAGTCACTCAGGTAAAGCCTGAGAGACCTAAGCTGGTGGGGAGTGCACAGAGATGAGGAGTGAAGCTTTGAAGAATAACTTATCGAACGACAGGACAGTTAAAACTCTTGACGTTTTTCTTTAGTTTTGGACATTGAGGTAAGGAAACAATGGGATATTGGTACTGTCAAGTTTCCTACTGTGTCCCATTTATGGGATAGACTATACAGGAGTAATTTTATGCATGAGTTTCCAAAAAGTTTTGCTTCATTATTAGTAGTAGTTACTGGAATTTCTATGGGACTTGAATTTTTCCAAAGGCTTCCCGTCAACACGTGGTGCTAAGGTTTCCCCTGTGACCCTAGTCATAGAGGAACTGGCAAAGAACGAGGAAGTTCTGCACAAATGACAAGGACCGATTACTGCACCCCATTAATAAGCCACAAACAGGCTTTGGTGGAAGGAGTAGTTACTTGCTTACCTAGGGCACATCCCAATTTGACATTCATAGGCAACTCTGTGTGGGGCTCAGATCTGTCACTTCCGGAGGGGGACACATAAACCTTAAGCACTTAACACCTGTGATTTTAGTTTAATTAGTCTTGTTAAGGTTTAGTCATAATCTTTTCTACCCAACCTCGCTCCTCCCTGCCCCCAACTGTTATTCCCAATTCAGGCGCACCCCACAGTGATCCAATACCACATGGTTTATAGCTTTGGCCATAAAACAGACACAAATTAGATAGAATCTGAAATTAAGATTATATGAAGAGTTTTTGGGCATCCCAGGTGGCGCAGCGGTAAAGAATCCGCCTGCCAGTGCAGGAGATATGCAGGTTCAATCCCTGGGTTGGGAGGATCTCGTGGAGAAGAAAATGGCAACCTACTCCTGTACTCTTGCCTGGAAAATTCCATGGGTCCTGGAGGGCTACAGTCTATGAGGTGGCATAGTTGAACATAAATGAGTTGGACATAGTTGGACATAAATGACTAAGCAAGTACACACAAGAATTTCTATGTTAATAGTAAACAATACTGAATTGTTCAGTTACTCTGAAAAATCTTCCCATGCATGATCTAAAGAAAGGAGTCTGAAAAATCCAGTTGTTGGGACATGTTGGGCACAGTAAACCCAATCCAATTTTAAGTTAAGAAAAGGGGGAAAAGGGAGTCAGAACAAATTCCTCTTTCTTTTTTCTTAAAAATTAATTTATTTTTTAATTGAAGGATAATTATTTTACAGAATTTTGTTGTTTTCTATCAAATCTCAACATGAATCAGCCATAGGGATAAATATATCCCCTCTCTTTTGAACCTCATTTTTTGAACCCGTTTTTTAAATTTTACTAGAGCATAGCTGATTTACAATGTTGTGTTACAAATTCCTCTTTCTATTCTCAAGGTTTTTTCTCTGCTTGCAACTGGCAGCTTGTAAACTCATCCAGAGTTAACCAGACAGGATTCCTGACATGTGGCCGTCCACGTTCTCTAGGCATAGTTCAGCATTACGCTTTTTTTTAAAGGGAGGGTGGTGAGCAAGTAAGGAGAGAAGAGAAAAAAAACACTCTGGGAAATTTGGAATCTGAGACTCACAATGGAAAACGACTTGTTAATAGTTGAAACCTATGTTAGACTTTATATGCTAAAGAAGCCACAGTTTCTCCTTTAATTTTTATTGACTTCAAACAGGTTTGCTCTCTGCTTAGGGGGATGGTTGGTCCCTCATCCGGAAACAAAACACATTTGAGAATTCTCCGGGAACTGGGGTTTGTCCAAGAAGCTTCTCAAGAGCAGTCCTGGCCCTGGCTGTTTGTTACCTGGTCGCATAGGAGGGCTGGACTTCATGTGGGTTCCTGCGGTCTGACCAGAAGAACAACAGTCTGTCAAAAATGGGCTCCACGTCCGCTATGAATGATTTCCCTTCTGGAAATATCCGCAGGACCCCACCATGTTGCTGAGGGCCACAAAGAAGGTAGATTACTTCCTAGCCTCACACATAGTCCATTAACAATACTTCAGTCTCATCTACAAATAGAGCTATCTTCCAACTGCCACTCCAAGCATATATTATTCCCAAGTTTTAACTTCAGTGCCATCCTTTGTATTAAACGTTATTTTAAACTTGGCTAGACAAATCTCCTTATTCACCTCATACTGAACGAAGTCTTCTCACCCCCACACAGTCACAAAGCCCATGGATACAAAGTGGAGTTCTAGTAGGTCAGTTATTCAGACTTGCCAATAGCTGTTTCACCCATAACCCTCTCCCCGCCCGAGCCATTTCATGTAATTCAACCTAATATTAACAGTTCCAGGGGACAGTGACCACATATAACCTCCCTGTCAATTAGAATTTACAGTTTTCTTTTGAGTTCCCCTATCTCCTATCTGATTTCATCAGTTGGAAGTCACATGCTCTATTTTTCTGAATGCTCAGACCACCTTATCTGTATCTCTCATGACATATACCACTTTCTCCCTTGAATTAACGTTTTTTTACATGTACATCCGATCTGTCCTACTAGAATAATCTTTTCAAGGAAGAATTCTGGTCTTATATGTTGATGGTTCTCCACAGCACGATGCCTGGCACTAAGCAGGCACTCAAACATTTTTTGAATGATTTCATCCTTTGTGATTTATCATCACTAATCTGACGACTTGACTCTCTTGCCTGTAATACTACCTTTCAAGATTTTAAAGGATAACTAAGGGATATATTTCAGTCATGTTACCAAATAGGGAACTGACACAAACCTTGTCACTAATTCACTGGTTTCCCAGGTTTACTTTTTCTGACCCCAGATAAAATATCCTTGCTTTATGACAGCTAGTTTCTGGCCTAATGAATAGGAAATGGAGATGCAGAAGGTTCAAAAGCCAGATAAACTTGGAAAGTTCTCCAACTTCTCAGACTCCTAAATCATCCTTAACTTTTAAAAAAACATACAAATTCCAGACAAATGTCTGTCAGCATGGCACCAGACTTCATATCTCTATCTATATATATGTTCAAAAATGCGAAAATAAGCCACAAAACCTTTGGCATTCACAATCATAGTAAACCATGGCAAGAGGCCACCAAGGAGACATTTCACCCAGAGAGAGGGCTGTGTGGGAAACGTCACTTGGGGATGTTTCAACATCCTACGGTTCTATTTTTGTGAAATTCTCTTAGTGTTGCTCCTGGCAGGGAAAAGTATATATCTTATTCCACAATGAGAATCAAGAATCCTATCATCTCTGGATTAGACTGAAAACACTGATCCCCACTCTTTAAATAATAAAATACCTTCTCCTCATCAATCATCAAATTATAACCTATAACCTAATATTGGCCCTAGTCACCCACCCCCATCAAATTAACTTTGTACCTATTATTTTCATCTCATCAACTTTAGCACTAAAACCATAGCAGGAAAAAAGGAGAATATGAAATAGAAGAGTCATCAGTGGGAACTGTGAACTCCAAACTCTCCTCTAAGCCATCTGAATTCGTTTCCTATGGTTTCTAACCTTTCCCTCTACTCTCATGATTCCAGTACCTTGGCATCCCAGTTCTTGTTCAGATAGTAGATGCAGGTGATGCAGCGGCCATCACCGTTGGGGTTGTCCACATGTCGAACATAACCCGTTCCATTTCCTGGGTAGCAAGCCACCATCGCCTACAGGGAAATCCAAAGGAAGCTGGTTAACAAGGCTGAGCCAACCATCCCCCACCAGTGAACAGCTGAATAACACAGTCTCCTCAATTGCTACGGGACACAGGTATCTGCCAGCCTCTTCAGTTTATGTACAGAAATTTGGACTCGTCAGCATATAAGATTAACAGCCAAGTTATATCTTACGGCTCAGCCCAGTGGAAAGCAATTCAACAATAATCGCACAATTCTAGAACATTTTAGATATAGCACCTATGTTGTCATTAGAATGTCCCGCCTCCCTTAGATCTTTCTTTTTGAAAAGGCAGGTTCTGGGTTCCATCCTAGACCCACAAGATCAGAATCACTAGGTTTGAAGTTTAGAGATTATGCCTTACTAGCAAATGCCTCAGAATCACCAAATCAACCACTGTCTTAGATCACGGCTAAGATACTTGCATTTACAAAGACATGGGAGCCAATCACGAAGGAGAAAAAGGTTAGGCTTGCTCAGTAAAATGCTCAGGACAAGAAGGAAGAGGGAAAGGTCAGTGGGTATGTGGCCCAACTTGTCAGCATAAATGATAGTAAAATCCAGTTCAGAGAAAAAACCCACAGACATCTTAATGCATTTTCAATGCTTGTCTTCTTCCTACTGACAATTATCAAATTAAATGATTCTCTTCCTTTTGCCCAAATGCTACCTGTATCATTCAAGTGGAGAAATAAGGAAAGAAGCGAAACTAAAAATCCTACCAAAAATTAGTATTAGGGAACTACTATGAAGAAAGTAACAAATCTCTAAATGTTCCCTGGAAAATTTATAGTAAGGGATAGGAAAAATCAGACAAAGTGTAAAAAGCCAGTTATTTTCACAGGACATTGCCTTGTTTCTAAAATATCTTTATAGGGATGAGATACTTGCAGGGAAGATATTGGTAACACAAGATGAGAAAAGGGATATTTTTCCTTTTTATTTGCTGATGTATTCTTAAGTGCCTAGAACAGTTCCTAAAACATGGAACGTATCTGTCTAGATTTTACTTTGGAGGGGAGGATGCACACCACAGTGCTTTATAGGATCTTAGTTCCCTGGCCAGGGGTTAAACCAGGACCCTCCGGAGTGAGAGCTCAGAATCCTAACCACTGGACCATCAGAGAATTTCCTTTTTCTGTTTTGCTTTTGTTTTAAAATGTGATAAGTAAATGAATGATTAGCAAGCAGGTCTTTCTGCTAAAGAGTAAGTATTTTCTACCTAGATCAGTAGGGATTTTGTCATTTTAAAAATACATCTTCAAACATACATGTAGCAATTTAGTTCACAATTTCCTTCACAAATGGCAAGACTGTTTCACTGGTGAAATAAACAGTCAAGTGGAGCCCACGCTAATGCACTAGTAGCTCAGGAATTAGCTTTAATGCCATGAGTGCCAAGTCACTCCCAGTGTAACATGAAGACATGAACTAAGCATGTACCTGAAAGGCTTCACACAAATTGCATACTAGAACAAAAATAAGGCTGAATAGTAACTCAGTTTTAAAATGATCTTAAGGCTTAAGAAATTACCATATCTCTCAAACTCTATATCCCCATACAGCTAGCAATCCCCATATCTTGTCTTTGAACGTCTAAACTGCAATGTTGATGCAATGTCATTTTAAAGCTAAAGTTAGGCTGTTAGCTTGAACACCTTTCAGAGATGGAATTCTGAGATTACTGCAATTGAGATTTAACAAATGATGATACCACCAAGCAAAGGATGGCTTGGGGAAAGGTGATTGGTAGCAGACAGAAATGATGGGCCGAGCTATGGAAGAAGAGATGAATGAAGTCGACTATAATGACTAGGGAATTACCCATCCCTGGAAGCAGCTATTAGGATTATAAGAGCCACCACTGAGCCAATAATGAATGTCACTTAAGCCACAAATAATTAGAGGCTGGATTCCCTACCTACCTACTCAGCCTCTCCCCACTGTGAAGCTCTGAAAAGAAGAAAAAGTACTCCATCAATGCTACATAATCTTATGTTCTTAAACAGCTCTACTTTAAGGAAAAGGTCAGTGGTCTGGATGCCTGCCATCTAATTCACCCTGCAACTAATTATGCGATCCCAGGCTTGGTTTCTTTCCTTTTAAGGGCTTACGTTACCTGGCCTCTGATGGTCCAAGAAGGTCTAACACTCTATCTAGGCATCACCCCTACAAGCAGCAACAGTGTTCTTTGGGGCGTTAGGAAGTGCTTATCTGCCTCAGGACTCAGCTTAGATTAAAAACTGAAAAAAAAAAAAGTTACATACAAACACACAGAAGTACCTCCTTTATGAACTGCTGCATCTATAAAACATACGCAGAGTGAAGGAGCTGGCACATTCCAGGGGATTTATTTTTAGAACAAAACTCCTAATGTCAGCAAAGTATCTGATTGATTAAGGGAGAGAAACAGAATTTTTCTGGCCAGAGTGAATCTTCACCTTCTCTTTTGGTTCCTGAAACCATAGCACCAACTTCAAAACAATGGGAGGAAATCATTGTGAGCCTCAGTGGCCCTGTTGAAACTACACAGGCCCTTTTTATCGGTGTTTTCTGGACAAGAGCCACACGAAATGGGTCTCGGCTTTGGGCACATTCCCAATATTTGTTGGGTTTTGACACAGTCCAAAACCATGGAGGCTAAGGATGCATTGAGAAGCAAGGCTCACTTCAATAAGTCACGCACTTCTGTGCCAAATGGTGCACGGGGCAGAAACAAACCCCGGAAACTGATCAGGTCAACGGAGCTGCTATCCAAACCTCATCAAGCAGGGAAGGGCTTTAGACTGTACAGAGGAGAACGCTCCAGAACAATAAGAACATCACCAGAGTATTTCAGGATCAAGTGACAAACGTGCTGTGCAGTTAACACTGAAACCCATTAGCAGGAAGTCTCACTTATCGCTGACTTTTTACTCATCAAAACTTCCGGACTAGATTAATACTTGAAATTTATGAAAGTTTAATGTGTTATTAAACTTTAAGCAATGCCAAAGAATGCTCAAACTACCTCACAATTGCACTCATCTCACATTCTCCAACCCAGGCTTCAACAATACATGAACCATGAACTTCCAGATGTTCAAGCTGGTTTTAGAAAAGGCAGAGGAACCAGAGATCAAATTGCCAACGTCCCTGGATCATCGAAAAAGCAAGAGAGTTCCAGAAAAACGTCTGTTTCTGCTTTATTGACTATGCCAAAGCCTTTGACTGTGTGCATCACAATAAACTGTGGAAAATCCTTAAAGAGATGGAAATACCAGACCACCTGACCTGCCTCTTGAGAAACCTGTATGCAGGTCAGGAAGCAACAGTTAGAACTGCACATCGAACAACAGACTGGTTCCAAATAGGAAAAGAAGTACATCAATGCTGTACATTGTCACCCTTATTTAACTTATATGCAGAGTACATCATGAGAAACGCTGGGCTGGAAGAAGCACCAGCTGGAATCAAGATTACCAGGAGAAATATCAATAACCTCAGATATGCAGACGACACCACCCTATGGCAGAAAGTGAAGAACTAAAAAGCCTCTTGATGAAAGTGAAAGAGGAGAGTGAAAAAGTTGGCTAAAGCTCAACATTCAGAAAACTAAGATCATGTCATCTGGTCCCATAACTTCATGGGAAATAGATTAAGAAACAGTGGAAACAGTGTCAGACTTTATTTTTGAGGGCTCCAAAATCACTGCAGATGGTGATTGCGGCCATAAAATTAAAAGATGTTTACTCTTTGGAAGGAAAGTTATGACCAACCTAGACAGCATATTAAAAAGCAGGGACATTACTTTGCCAACAAAGGTCCATCTAGTCAAAGCTATGGTTTTTCCAGTAGTCATGTATGGATATGAGAGTTGGATGGTGAAGAAAGCTGAGCACCGAAGAATTGATGCTTTCGAACTGTGGTGCTGGAGAAGACTCTTGAGAATCCCTTGGACTGCAAGGAGAGCCAACCAGTCCATCCTAAAGGAGATCAGTCCTGGGTGTTCATTGGAAGGACTGATATTGAAGCTGAAACTCCAACACTTTGGCCACCTCATGGGAAGAGTTGACTCATTGGAAAAGACCCTAATGCTGGGAAGGATTGGGGTCAGGAGGAGAAGGGGACGACAGAGGATGAGATGGCTGGATGGCATCACTGACTAGATGGACATGGGTTTGGGTAGACCCCAGGAGTTGGTGATGGACAGGGAGGCCTGGTGTGCTGAGATTCATGGGGTCGCAAAGAGTCGGACACGACTGAGTGACTGAACTGAACTGAACTGAATAAGGTGTTAATGTGACCAGCACTAGCACATACAATTTAGTCCTATAGTTCTAGCCTTGGATGTGCCGATAAATCCATGTGTCTCCTTATACATTCACCATCCCTTCCTCTGGCCCCTCTGTGGGCTCCTCCACCTGCTCCCTATCCCCACTCTGACCCCAGAAGCCTCTCTACAACTTTGAACAGAAGAAAATGAGTGGAGTGGGGTGAATCCCTCCCAGGCTTCCAGACTGGCTCCAGACCAGAGACAGGTGCTCTGGATACCTAGGCAGCCACATTCCAGCAGGAGATGTGTAAGGATGCTTTGAAAATGTACACAGACATAGAACTTTAAGAGCCAAACCCAAGTAACAAAATATGTTCCCCAAATGCTGCAGGTGGAAAAGAAAACAGGGTTTCTGCTAAGAGTTCTTACTAAGTCAGCTTTGTGAAAAGCCGTATCTCATCCATCCCAAACATAAAGTTGAAAAAGGAAAGTGCAGGATTTCCATCCCAGCGCCTCAACAGAATGCTCTTAATTGAATCCAATCACAGCTCGATCACATGTATACAGCACTTCAAAAAACCGGTGTTGGCGACCTCCACTGTCCATTCAGCAATGAGGATCATTTTAGATCCACAGGTGGGCAGGGAATACATCTGCCCCATCCCCTCCTCCACTCAGACTCACCACTTTGTTAAAAACAGTCAGCAACATTTTTCTACAGAAATGTACTGTACATCATGACTTCAGCATCAGTCACTAGTATGACTTGATCTTAAGGTAGAGAGTGACGTTTTATAGAAATTTTAACTCAGCACATTAAAACAGTAATCATTTCATTTGCCAAATTTATAATAAATATGAATCCATTTTGAAAAATTTGCTAAAAAGAGCATAACTTTGAAGCTGCCAGGTTGAGTAACTTTAAACTGGTATTTTGGTCCACTGGCAAATACTAAGCCCCTCCAACTGTAAAACAGAAATACCAGCCAAACTTGGTAAGGGTTTGTTTTGAATTATGGAAGGTCCCTAAGCAGAACATACCTTTAATAAATGCAGCCTAAATACAGAATAACCTATATTTAACCTGTTCACATCTCAGTTTTCTCATCTATAAAATGGGTTTAAAGGTGATAGTCTGGGCAAACTCTCAGTGTAAGGCCTGGCACATACCAAACACTGCCTTGTTGTGTCCGATTCTTTGCGATCCCGTGGACTGCAGCACGCCAGGCTTCCCTGTCCTTCACTAGTTCCCGTAGTTTGCTCAAACTCATGTCCATTGAGTCGGCGATACCATCCAACCATCTCATCCTCTGTCATCCCCTTATCCTTCTGCCTTCAGTCTTTCCCAGCATCAGGGTCTTTTCCAATGAGCAGCATGAGGTGGCCAAAGAAACGGAGCTTCAGCTTCAGCATCAGTCCTTCCAATGAATATTCAGGGTTGATTTCCTTTAGGATTTACTGGCTTGATCTCCGTATTGTCCAAGGGACTCTCAAGAGTCTTCTTCAGCACCACAGTTCAAAAGCATCAATTCTTTGGCACTCAGCCTTTTTTCACTGTCCAGCTCTCATATCTATATGTGACTACTGGAAAAACCATACCTTTGACTATATAGGGACCTTTGTAGGCAAAGAAATGTCTCTGTTTTTTAATACTCTGTCTAGGTTTGTCATGGCTTTTCTTCCAAGGAGCAACCATCTTTTAATTTCATGGCTGCAGTCACCATCCACATGATTTTGAAGACCAAGAAAATAAAGCCTGTCATTGCTTAATGTCAGCTATTTTTAAAACAGGCACTGATGATGTGCATATGTTTGTGTTCCCCTCAACTGGGGCTTCAGAATGTCTCCACTTAGGGGATCTGATCCTACCTAACTGTTTTGCAGCTCCAAAAGCAGGGCTGAGAAACGCACACAGCCTGTGGCATTTGCAAGTAACAAAATATTGAGGGGTTCCCTAGTACCTCAGCTGGTAAAGAATTCGACTGCAATGCAGGAGACTCCAGTTCGACTCCTGAGTCGGGGAGATACCCTGGAGAAGGGATAGGCTACCCACTCCAGTATTCTTGGGTTTCCCCACTGACTTAGATGGTAAAGAATCTGCCTGCAATGTGGGAGACCTGGGTTTGATCCCTGGGATGGGGAGATCCCCTGGAGGAGGGCATGGCAACCCACTTCAGTGTTCTTGCCTGGAGAATCCCATGGACAGAGGAGCCTGGCAGGCTATATTTATGGGGTCATGAAGAGTCGAGACAAAACCGAGCGATTTTCACTTACTTAAAATATTGAAGGCGATTATATACACACACACACACACACACACACACACACACACACACATATATATGTGTGTGTGTCAGAACTCTGGAATGAGAGCTATGCTACCTACAACTAGAGAATTTTCTATCCTTGGTAATGAGGGGCAGATATTAAAAATATTCAGGTTTTAGGACAGTGGCAGGTAACTAAACCAGATTTGTATATAAACTCTCCTGAATATTTTTAACCCTAATTGCTAAATCAGAGCCAAAAACAAAAAAAAAAACAAGAGAGAGAAAAAAATACACCAGGCTGGATTTTGAGATCACTGTCTATAGCCCAGGAACTGTCTGTGACACTTCCTGAGCTACATAGGGCTCTTTCCCTGTCTCCCTTTACCAGCTCAGCTGTGTCCTTCAGTGCCATCCACATTGCACAGGCCTTCACCAAACCTCTCTCCCCTCAAGTTTTTCCCCTACATCTGCTCCGGACAAAGGGGGCCCAGGATCCTTCCTCACTATACCATAAGACACCAACCGTATAGAATGTCAGATGAGTAAAGACTTGAGAAGAAGTACACAAGACCATGCGCCTTGGTTAGCTTGGAAAAACAGCCAAGTGATCAGAGTGGAGAATGTAAGAGCTGAAGTTTACTGGCCAGAAATGGGTCCCATTTATATTACTTAAATCAGACAAATATCATATGATATCACTTATACATGGAATCTTAAAAATAAATGATACAAATGAATTTATTTACTAAACAGAACTCAGAGACATAGAAAACAAACGTATGGTTACCAAAGGGAAAGGAAGGGGGATAAATTAGCAGTCTGGAATTAAAATATACACAGTACTACATATAAAATAGATAACCAACAAGGACCTACTTCATAGCACAGGAAACTCTACTTAGTACCTTGTAATAAACTATGATGGAAAAGAATCTTAAAAAGAATATGTGTGTGTGTTTAGATATGTATGTATAACTGAATCATGCTGCCACGCACCCAAAATGCACACGATATTGTAAATTAACTATATTTCAAAACACATTAATATATATATATATTACCTAAATCACTTAAATTTCTACAATATTCACAAAGCATGTTTACAAAATAATTGCAATGACACAAAGCCTTCTCCAAGAGTTTCAAGAAAATGTCACTAAACAGTTCACAATGCTGCCAGTTTTAGAAAAAAGTAAGCTCTCAATGTGATGGTGAACCACTCAGAAGCAGAAAAAGTGCTTTAGAGTCTTTATATTCGTTCTAACTCCAGAAAAAAGTATACAAACAGTGACTAGTTATCTTGGCATCTTGCTTGTTATCTATCTGGTAAGTTAAGAGCAAGTCTAGCTATTTCCTTCCTCCTACTGCCCAAGGTAGGACCATTGATGTAAGGGAATGAGGAAGAAATGGGGAATATGCTTCTGGTGGGCAACAACAAGAGCTGGATCCAGCTACCATGTTCCCCTTCCCAAAGTTTCAGCATCTGACCATACAGTTCAGAAGATTCAGAATATCAGGCAGTTAATATCCAAGAGGCAGATAATCTTTCTGACAAACCCCAAGTTATTCACTCAAATATCTTCTACTAATTCTTTTTCTACACTGAGAACTGCCTTCCTCACATGCCCTAAATCCGCACTAAAAATTCTTCTCCCTGAACGCACATACCCAGAACTCTGCTACATATAACCTTATCTTCAATTTAGAACAATAATCATTATGCCCCATACCTAAATTTTGTTGAAATTCAGGAGCTTCAGTAATTCTGAAAATGAAAAATCAGAAGTTATAAGCCACTCTCAGTGGCTCTGGTGAACTGGGCCTGGTGGTTCCTTCCTATCAGGCAAGAGCAGCGTGCCTAGAAAGGCAGGGAATTTACCATATTCACTTGAAAACTTATCCTCAGGTAGATCTTTTTCATCAGCATCCCTCTTTATTATGAACTTGGTCCTAACTTTAGGATCATTCAACAAACCATCAGTAACTATCAAGACTCTGAAACCTTCTCAGTTCTCTTAGCCCAGTGATAATAGCTCCTTGAGATTCTTACATTCAAGAGCTGGCTCCCACCCCACCCTCAGAAATATGCATACACACACACACACACACACACACATACACACACACACAGCATGCCTAAGATTACAGAGGAGTCACAAGCCTGTAAGGTCTAACTGAACTAGATCAAAATTCTCTTGACGGGATCCTGCACTTCGTGCATGAACCTGAGTGAATCATCCTGAACCTGAGGGAATCACCCTTCCCCCAGAAGCCACTGAAACCCTCAGAGGCCAGGAATTTAAGAGACTATTGTCACTCCGTTTTGAATTGTGCTTAATTCCTCTCCTTGGAGGGGATTCAAGCAGAGCCCTACAATTAAACACAGTAAACAGGCCCGGGAACATCGGCACAGCAATACAGGCTGTTTGGGTTTGGGAAGGCGGCCCTTCCCGCAGAGGCCTGGCTCCGGGCCAGAGGGGTGACGGCTGAGTGACAGGGCTACGTGCGCTGCGTGAGGGTGGCAGCCAGCCCACACCCGAGCACACAACCCGGCACGGGAGCGCCCTCCCCCATCTCCACCCGAGTCACCAGAGAAACGTTCTCAGTATGGGCTTCCTTGCAATTATGAAATCCCCGAAGTCAGCCAGGCCCTGGTTTAAGGCCATTTAACCCTCTCCATTCCGATACCTTTCCCCAAATCGGAACAACTCTTATTTCCTGAAGACCCATGAAGCCAAGGAGCACTTGAGGGTGGCAATTTACACACATTCTCTTATTTAATCTCCAGGTTACAGGGAAGGTGAACTAGTGGCCGTCTGTCCTGAGTCACCCTGCCCACAAGTTTTCAGTAGAAGTCGTTAACCCTGGAAGCTATCATAGGGACCTAGAAGTTATCCCATTCCTACAGAAAAACAAATCATGAGTAATCCTTAAGGCAGTATGGGTGTAGGAACTCCCCCGTTTAACTTCCTTTGATGTGAGAAACAGACTTATCAGTAAATAAAACTTTACATGTGACTCTCTAAAGGCTTTGAGCTGAAGAGGAAAAGAAAAGAATGTTTATGACCACAGGATTGTCAGAGAATTAAGTATGGTTGGCTTTAAATTTTCATCTGGAATGAATCCTAAAACACTTGAGGGAACCCATGATAACTTAAATACAGTTGGTAAGACAAGATTTTATTGAGTAATATACAAAAATATATAGTTACCAATCAAAACACGTCAAGAAAAATGCCTTGAAACAATGCTCTTAAGAGAAACAGGAAACACTTTATTTGCAATTCCCAATGAATTTGAAGAGACTTGGGACAGTGTAACTATGTTGGAAAAAGTAAAATTAAAGAACTTTCTAGGAAACCAGATCTTATATTCACATTTGAATTTCAGCACTTGGAAATATATCTGCTGAATGAAAGGAATGACACACTGCAAGTCAGAACCAGAATTCATGTAACCCAGGAGGCACATTTATTTACTGAACAAACATTTGTACGTGCCTGACAGTGTTCTATGTGCTTCACAAATACTACCTCATTCGATATTGATAATAGCTCCATGAGGTGGGAACCATTCTCATCTCCATTTTACAGATGAGGAACTGAGGCAGGAGGAGTTTAAGTAACTGGCTTTTCGGAACCCAGATAGAGAATGACGTCATGCTTTACCAGCACAGCTTATCTTATGTCTAGTATTAACCGATTCACCTCATTTTTGAGAGAACTAGGATCTTCAGTTCTTCTTGAGGTGTCTACTTACTCTCACTCTTGCCTGTCACCCTTTGCCTAATGACAGAAAATCATAAAATGCAAAAGAAAGAAAAATGAGTGTGCTCAGTGTTGAGTCTGTGAACTAAAAGCTCCAGGGCAGCGGTGGGAAAGCGGGGACTGAAGATTGGGTGGGGGGCTGTATTTCAACAAAAGCAAAGAGCAAATGAAACACTCAATCCCGCAGCAAAACATTTGTGGTCTTTGATGGGTTATTCACACCGCAGAGCTCAATCCCGCTCTAAACTGTAGCCCCATATCTGCTTGGGATGCAGGTGGTCAACCATCAGTCTCATCCCCAGGTCCCACGCAGGTCTGTGGGAGGAAGTCAGCCTCTCCAGGATCTTGCTTTTTAGCTCAGGTCAACACCAGCTAAGATCTTTAGGCTATTTCAAAGTCAGAAGGTAAACGAACAATCAAGAAAAAACTTTAAAGGAAATACAAAGTGTATTTCCCTTGGGAAGACAAAGGACAACACTTTACTAAACTCCCAGGAATCTGAGGGATGAGACAAAATTTCCTTCCTGGGGCGTAAAGCTTATTCAGGAGACTCTTGACTACCACTACACAATTAATTAGAATTTACCAAGCACAGAACTATCTAATATCATATTAATTAGAACACATTGGATTTAGACCCACTGTAGCTTACAACAGGGCTGAGATCCAGAGGACCACTCAGATGGGTGGAAAATAAAAGGCTCTTCTGAGAGAAATGTATTAAGTACTCTGGTGAGCAGCAAGGGGACTAGAAATAAAAGAGTGCCTGACTCTGAGGCTAGGGGGCAGTGATGGTTAATTGAATTGTCCCCAAGTCCCTTCACATGCTGTAGTCCATGGGGTCGCAAAGAGTCGGACACAACTTAGCGACTGAACAACAGCAATGTCCCTTCACGATGGGGCTCCAAAAGTAGCCGCATTTTACAAATGTGGAAACTGAAAGAGACAAAAAGTAACTTGCAGAACATTATAGAACTAAACATGGTCTTTCCACCACTAAACAGTGCTTCAGAAATATCAGGAAAAGGTTGTTCACTGAAAACACGTGCAACTATTTCCAGAGTGACCATGAGTGAAATTGTCTTCCTTCAACTCCAAGATAACACAACAAAGGAGTCTCAGAGGATTCTCATGACTTAGCAGATACGGGCTCACACTGCATTGCTGAGAACTCAAAGCCGTCCATGTAGAAGTAGGAAGAGGCAAGGGCCAGCTACTCTCAGGTTTCTAAAGAGTCAGACTTTTGATTTCGATCAAGTTGGATTCCTTTCCTTAGAATCCCACACTTCAGCCATCTTACCCCAGAGGGTCAGATGACATAACCTTAGGCTTCTGTGTGGTGTTCAGTTAGCACATAATAGATGCTCAATACAGAGAAAATCATCTGCTCGTTCCCAGTTTGTTCCCAAATCATTACGATTCTTTCTTGTTCTCCCTCATGCCTTCAGCTCGCACTCCTTGCTGGGCTGTAGGATACAGACTGGGGAGCAGTACTGTACACATACTAATATTAACAAAGATTGCTCCCCTTTATTCAACATAACAGGAGAGATTTGGTTCCAAATTCCACTCCAATCCTGGTTCTGAAAACTTAATTTTATTGGAACAAATAACAGATAAATCATGGGTTGTGTGTGTGTGTGTGTGTGTGTGTGTGTATGTGTATGTGTGTGTGTGTGTGTGTGTGTGTGCACGCTTAACATGTTAAAGTGCTTTTCTCAAAAATTTCCCGAATGAACCAAAAACACTTGTACTTTTTAGTTTTCCCTGTGAATAAGTTCAGATTGAATCAACTGATGGAATTGATTTTCTCACCGATGGAGAAACTACAGAAAGATAGAACAACATCCCCATTTAGCCTCCTCGTATTCATTTCACGCAGTGGCTCTCCAGCTTCAGCCTGTATGAGAAAAGCCTGGAGGACTGTGAGTTTCTAGTTCACTAGGTTTGGGGAGAAGCTCAAGACTGTACATCTCCAACAGAGTTCTGGGTAAGGCTGCTGCTGCTGCTCCGACAGCCATACTTTGGCTATTTTGTGACAAACCAAGAGTTTCTGTGCAGTGCCTCAGCCTAAATGATAAAAAGTCAAGGGGAATTAGAATTAGTCATCTGCACTAGTTAACTCACAAGCTGGAATCAAGATTGTCGGGAGAAATATGAACAACCTCAAGATATGCTGATGATACCACTCTAATGGCAGAAGGTGAAGAGGAACTAAAGAGCCTCTTGATGAAGGTGAAAGAGGAGAGTGGAAAGGCTGGCTTAAAACATTCAAAAAACTAAGATTATGGTATCCAGTCCCATCACTTCACAGCAAATAGATGGGGGGAAAGTAGAAACAGTGTCGGATTTCATTTTCTTAGGCTTCAAAATCACCATGGACAGTGATTAAAAGATGCTTGCTCCTTGGAAAAAAAGCTATGAAAAATCTAGACAGTGTATTAAAAAGCAGAGACATTACTATGCCTACAAAGGTCCATCTATTCAAAGCTATGGTTTTTCCAGTAGTCATGTATTAATGTGAGAGCTGGACCAGAAAGAAGACCGAGCACCAAAGAATTGATGCTTTTGAACTGTGGTGTTGGAGAAAACTCTTGAGAGTCCCCTTGGACTGTAAGGATATGAAACCAGTCAATCCTAAAGGACATCAACCCTGAATATTCATTAGAAGGACTGATGCTGAAGCTGAAGCTCCAATACTTTGGCCACCTGATGTGAAGAGCCAACTTATTGGAAAAGACCCTGATGCTAGGAGAGGAGAAGGGAGTGACAGAGAATGAGATGGTTGGATGGCTTCATTGACTCAGTGGACATGAGTGTGAGCAAACTCAGGGAGATAGTAAATGACAGGGAAGCCAGGCATGCTGCAGTTCATGGGGTCGCAAAGAGTGGGACATGACTTAGCTGAACAACAAACAACAACTAGCTAACTCAGAGAAAAGGAGGTGATGGGTAGAGCAGGAAAAGGAATTCCTATAGGGCAGCTTCTGGCACAGGCTTTGCAGCATGATTCTTGAAATTAGCAGGAAACATTCCAACTGCAACTCTGTAGCATTGCTGAGGATTACTGTCATGTCAGCATTGAGGTGTGACTGCTGATAGAGTCAGATCTCTTCTTCAGGAATGCAATTAGAGGCACTGAAATTACTTATCTGCTCTCTCAAATTAAATCTTAGTCTCAGTTTTCATATCATTCCTTATCATCTGGATATAGATATTTATTATTGTAATGAGGCTCAGAGAACTGAACACAGTGAGACAAAATAAAATATAAAATGTCCATCCCAGTGCCTAGTAAGGTGCTGACTAAAATTAAGTTCAAATATAAAAATTGACTTCCTTCCTAGAGAAGTGGAAATTGAGGTCCTGAGATGCTACTTGTAAGGGACTGAGTGAGGACCAGAAGCTGGGGTCCTAGCCTCATGGTACCAGGCTTCTGAGTCTGACCACTAAGTATGAGCTGCCAGAATCTGAGTGCAACTTGGTACTTTCTAGGGCAAAGCATAGACTTTCAGAACTCTGAAAAAAAAACTTACAAAGCCAAAGTCTCTTATCAGATGGTCTCTCACAGCCTGTTAATGTAATATAACAGTTAAACCCTTTAGCATGAAATTAGGGACCAAGTTGAAAATCTTTCTTTTTGGCCTATCAAAATATTTATAACTTTTCTTTCTGATACTCTGACATCCTTAAAATCAAAGTTCCTTTCAAAGATGAAATTAAGTCAACAGTAAAGGACTGTGGGGAGGCACTAAAAAAGTATATATCAAGCTTAATAGTCTCTGCCATCAAAAAATTTATAAGTAAATGAGGGGCAGGGTAAGCAGCCAAAGAAATAAGCCTACTGGGGCTGCCCAGGTTGAGCCACCCACAGAGTTCTAGGGAGCAGGAGGGAACTTTGTGGAAAGGCACTAAGATGGATTTTGAGGACAAGACAATGGGATGCCTGGTTTGCCTGGCAAATCAGTTTCTAGCACTTCAGGGATCCGGAGGGAAGGAAGGCTGTCAGTGGGAGATTAAAAGTAGAAAGGTCAGATGGGGTCAGAAGCAGAGAAACTTAAATAGCATGCTAAGTTCACAGCATAAACTGTGGACAATGGGGAGAAAGCACTCTTGGGTTTTTTGATTTTTTTTTTGTTGAGCGTGAAGACTGCATGGTTAGTGTTGGGTTGTACATTACTTAACACTCTAGCAAAACAGTAAAATGGATCACAAGGAGGACAAGAACCAAAGGCAGATGAATTCTGGTTAAAATAGGTATCTTTAAAAGACTTCCCTCCTCAAGGATTTCTACAATACTATGAAAGATAAATTTTAATTTTTTTTTAAGAAAAAGACAAAACTTAAGTATCTATAGTGAGCCTTCAAAAGCTAAAACAGCACAAAATAGCCAGATTTTAACCAAGACTACTACATGTTTCTGAATGAATCTTCAATGTTTAAAACAGTTTTGTTTATCTACTCCAAAACAATCAAATTAACCTGCAAAACAGTATCAATAAGAAAGTCATCCAAAAAAAAAAAAAAAGACTGCCAAATTTGTGTTGGGTATTGAGATTTCTGAGTAATAGTCCCTCAGGTTTGACTAGACAGATGAGTAGAACTGGGAGGGGACGTGGAGGGAGGGGCATGGGAAGAATGTTCTCTGTGTCTTGAGAACACAAGCAAGCTCCCCGCAAATGTCCAGACTGGTTCAAACAGTACAGTACATCTTTACTATTTCCAAGCAATGCTCAAAAAGAAGAGTATTATCTTGAATACTTCAAAACAATTTCAATTCGCCCTAAGAAAACCAAAAATAGATTTCACTGACACCTGGAATCAAAATTTTCAATTTGCCTTCTTTCCACTGGCAAATAATCAATACTACTTTCATATTCTTTGAATCTTTGTATTTGGGGATTATTTCTATATGGTAATAACATTTGAGTTTCATTTTGGAAACAAAAATAAGAATTGATATGAGATAGGTACATTTACTCCAGAATTTTAGAAACTGTGGTCATTGCATCCTCTAAAGAATGAAAAGTTGATTTGACTAAAAATAAAACTACCATATGACCCAGAAATTCCCATCCTGGGTATATGTCCAAAGAAAATGAAAACACTAATTTTAAAAGGTACATTAACCTCAACGTTTATAGCAGCATTACTTACAACAGCCAAAATATGGAAACAACCCAAGTGTCTAATGACAGAAGAATGGATAAAGAAGATGTGGTACATATATACAATGGAATACCACTCAGCAATAAAAAAGAATGAAATTCTGTCATTTGCCAGCAACATGGATGGACTTGGAGGGCATTATGCTAAGTGAGATAAATCAGATGGAGAAAGACAAATGATATCACTTGTATGCAGAAACTGAAAAGTACAACAAATGAAGAAACATAACAAAAAAGAAGTAGATTACAAGACCAAAGTGCTCATGAGACCAAGTGGTCACTAGTGAGGAGGAGGGGAGAGACAACATAGGGGTGAGAGAGTGGAAGGTACAAACTATTGGTTGTAAGACAGGCTCAAGGATGTATTGCACAACACAGGGAATATAGCCAATATTTTGTAGTAACTGTAAATGGAAAGTAACCTTTAAAGATCTTAAAACGATAAAAAGTTAAAATTAAATTGGTTTGACTTAAGGAGGTATTAACATAGTACTGAACCTGGAGAACACTCAGTAAGTAGGAACAAAATAAATCCAGAACAAGATCTGAAAGCTTGCAATCAACAACTGCAAACTCATGTATCTGTAAGGCTGGCGTTGGGTGGGGCAGGAGGTAAAAAATATGACACTCCGTCACTACCAGTTCACCAAAAACAAGAGTAGGGACTCGCCCACAAATCAATATCAAAAGATGATACAAAATTAAGGTAAGAGCCACATTGGTTTAAGATCAAAATAATCAAGAGAAAGAAGGTATAAATTCTATGTATAATGAATCAAGCTAACTAATCTTGCTTGGCAAACAGACACATAGCTCTGAATCTGAGCCAGAATAACGGCTCCTGGCAATCTGCCAAAGTTGAATTCGTTAGTCTGGCATCATAAAATGATTTGTCTGTCGAATTTACAATTCTAGTGTCTCTGGATTCAGCTACCCACTGGGCACCCCTGGCAGTTGCCCAGCAGAATACATCTGAACTATCATTACTGCCAGAACGTGCACATTTGACAAACACTAGAGAAAAATGGCACTCTTTTCTTAGAGCAGTATTAGTTAACAGCTATAAAGTACTGCTATAAAGGAATTATCAAGTCTAGACCTATAATAATTAATGAAGAATTAATAACCTTCTCTGTTGTGCTAACCTGCAAAGCTGCTCCTTGGTGTTCAATAGACACAGGTCAAACTGTCATTTAATTTATTGGAGGCCACAAAGGTGAGTCAAAAGCAGAGAGAGGTCTTGCCAAACTGAGCAAACATGGTCCACAGGCGAGGTGTCCTCTGAACTTTAACCTCCAATGCCAGGATGCTGGGGTGCTTGGAGATGCTTCTCCAATGTGCTCTGCTCATGATGGGTTAAATTCCATCCCCAATTTTAAGCTCATCCGAGAAGTCTCCCAGACATGGAGCATTTTCAGGATAGAGTTATAATATGCATAATATGTAATAATATGCATCTGAATAATATCTGAAATTCTTCTAGCCAGAGGCTAGAATCAAGAAGGAAGTGAAGTCGCTCAGTCGTGTCTGACTCTTTGTGACCCCATGGACTGTAGTCTGTCAGCTTCCTCTGTCCATGGGATTTTGCAGGCAAGAATCCTGGAGTGGGTTGCCATTTCCTTTACATTTCCTTAGGTCGGATGTTCCCGACCTAAGGATTGAACCTGGGTCTCCTGCACTGTAGGCAGATTCTTTACCGTCTGAGCTACCAGGGAAGCCCAGAATTAGGAAAGAATTTACAAATTTTGCTCCAGCTGAGTAAGGTCAGAAAGGGAAATAGTTCATGACATCCAAAAGTTGAATGCACAGACAGGCTACATAATTCCCACCTAAGTTTTATTCGCTCAGTCATGTCCAACTCTTTGCAACCCCATGGACTGTAGCCCTCCAGGCTCCTCTGTGCATGCAATTTCCCAGGCAAGAATACTGGAGTGGGTTGCCATTTCCTCCTTCAGGAGATCTTCCCAGATCAGGGATAAAACCCCTATCTTCTGCATTGGCAGGTCAGTTCTTTACCACTGAGCCAGCTGGGCTCCTTCTGATACCTCCCTAGGTGCAAAAAAAGTTATCATTAAAATTCTAAAAGTTTTGGTCATGTCATGTTTAGTAAATAGAGAAACTGGAGAAAGCTCAAAGAAGAGAAACAAAAACGACCCATCAGTGTAAAAGTGGCCTGTTAAACCATAAAGAGAGAGCAAAGTTGGTAACAGCGACTTTCCGCCACTCAACTTTCAGCTTACTTCTTTAGGTGCTTTTATCATCCCTTTCCATCTCCTTTCTCCCATCTACATAGAGATGGACTGCAGTGTAAGACATTTAATGATTTGTGAATGAATAAATTAAATTGATGCCTCCTGATTTCCCGCTTCACTGCAAGCAGACAAGGCTGTGGTGGCCAGTGGCCCAAAATTGAGTAATAGAAATGATAAAGGAAACATACCAACACACCTTCTTTTCTGTGTTCCCAAGTGTCATTCAACAAAATACACAAAGAACTCTATGAAAACTCACCCTGTGGAGAAACTTGCTTCATAAGGTTGTATTCTGTAAATTATTTTCTTCCTCCAAGAGCTAAGTGACTTTCAAATGCAAAACCTTTTATAAGAATCCTCACATCCTTATAGAAAGATGTTCCCATGCTTTAAAATTTAATGCCTCCTTCCCCTAATAATACCTCACTGACAGATAAATTTTTAAGATTTTAGTTGCAGAGACACCATGTATGATGTCTAGTCCCCAAACCCTGTACTCTAAGAACTGCACCTCTTACAGGCCCCGGTAGCCTGTATTTGTTATGTATGACTCCACATGCCCCCCTCAACCATCCCCACCCAAGGCTGCTAGATCCTCTGAGCCACAGTGAGACCATAATACTTTCTCTCAGGAAATGAAAAAGGGTTCCTAGAATGTTACTCAAGTCTCTGTTGAAGTCAAACTGAGGCTGAAATGGGCATTGTGAGGCAGCCATCTTGAGCCAACTGCATAGGAAATCAGTAAAAGCTGGACGGAGGGTAGAGATGGCAAGAAACAGCATGCAAACAGAGAAGCAAATACAGAGGCCATGGAGTGCCAGAGACAAGAACTAACATACCTGCTTTCCTGTACGTTAAGGACCTTCTGGTTCTCAGTTCATGGCTCCAGGCTTCTGTGAATCCCAACTGCATTTCCTGAACTTGGGCCCTGAGAGAGATTCTATTCTTTGAAATTCATTATCCCAGGTTTGCTTAAGGCATTTTGCAACCATGATAAGCTCCATCAAGTCATGAATATTCCTGACATCACAGAAGGAAGGACCAAAACTGTCACTGCTCTAGCAGCATAGGAACAAACCCACTATTTGTGATATATTTTTTGTTATCCACAGCTTATGGCTATTTCATCATTTCCCTGTACAGTTTTCAGGGGAGGACTGACCTATAGATTCACAATACAAATCCCATAACCCCATCATCCAGAGCTACTCCAGTGGGGACCCTAACAACCAACTTTGTTAATAAACGTGTTTCCTGCAAATAACAGTAGGAAAACATTAACACGGTATTCCATTCTCTTCTTCAAATGTACTTAACAGACCCACTTCAATGTTTGGGTTTTTTTCTTTTTTAAGCTGGAGAATTGATCAAGTGTAAGCCAGAGAGTCCTACAACTCAAAAGTACAAGTGAATGTAAGCTCTAGTGGGGCAGGCATGGTGCCTGTCCACCTTTGTCTCCGTACCCCAGCAAAATTCCCCATGCTGAGGCAATGAAAGGAGGGAATGTAGGAGCCTAAGAGTCAAAAGCAAACTCTAGGTTCAAACAGAACTGGGTCAGAATCCCAATTCTCCCCTTTTAACATTTATGAAGGCTCAGAATTCTGCTAAGAATTTTATGTTCATTATCTTTTTTCATGCTCCTTCACCAATACCCCCACCCCTCAGGCTGTAAGGTAGTATCTTTACACTTGGTGAAAACTGAAACTTACCTAAGGCCACAAGGTTAGTCAAGGTTAAGTCCAAATCCCTAACCCCTGTGACAAACTGCATTCACTGCTGACTTCATCACCTTTGGCAGATGATTTAATCACTCAATTTGCCAAAGATTATGGTTCTGAAGACTAAGTCAGACAGATAGTGTCTGAAAAATGCTTAGCACAGTGCCAGATGGAACCAACTGCTCATTAAAAGGTACTTATTATTATTAGAGTTATTAACTAGTGAGTCTACAGTGAGATACTTCAAACAGAAGGACTCTGGGTTCTATAAACTACAGGTCTTCTGGAAAACAGCCACGTCCAAGATCTAGGCATCCAAACCAAGAGCAGCAAATTAGAACCAATATTTATCTTGGATATGGTCAAATTTATCCAAAAGGGAGAAACAGATAAGAAATCTTTTCACAGCCTGAAAGCAATGATAGTACTTGAAGTTAGGGGGCACCATACTGCTGTGTATCATGGAAACGTCTTCCCTGGAGAGTCTTCAGCACCCCTGGATTTTTTTCTAGCAACTCAGAGGTAGATCAATTTTGATCAGTAACAACTTTTGTGGCAGGGAAGGGAAGGAACCCTTTAATATTTCTTTCCATACGCTTCCACAATTTCAATTTTAGGACTAGTATATATTCCTATTCTATTTCCAATGCCTCTAGTAATTCTTTCATTGAGATAAAAAGCATCATTACACTGTTCAATGACCTTTAAAAGTTCAGGGGGGAAAGTGCTTAATCAGGATTGATAAGCATAACATGAATAAATTTCAAGTACCTTAAAAAACAACTGGTCTAAAATACATAAATGTACCTATCGGCAATTGTTGAAAATGGGTGATGGGAGCTCATAACACTAGCCTCTACAGATATATGCTTGAAAATTTCCATAATAAAAAGTTACAAATAAATGTACAAATTTTTCCTTTTAAAAATTTAGTTTTTACTGAAAACCTGCTTTGAGGATGAAGCAGGAAACTGGGTCTGTATCACTACCCTGGGAAGCAGTAAAGTAAGGCATTCAGTTGAAGGAAGAGAAGTAAATAAAGCTAAATTACTGAAGATCTATTATAAATCATGTAAAAATGAAATGTGTTTCTACAATGCTTCAATAATGAACTTCAAGTAAGAGACTGAGGGGCCACAAGACATTACTAAGGAGACTTCTTTATTCAATCAAACCAAATTTTTAATTTTTTTTTAGTATAATAATGGTTTGCTCAAGCTTGGTCTACATTTGGTTCTGGCCGGCCAGGGAATATCCCAGTTTACAGGTGATTATTCTAAAGAGCAGAAATAAAGAGCTTTGTGTCAAACAGCTAAAGGAAAGCTGAAAATCAAGGTATGGATAGAGGTCTCTTCATTGGCCAAAAGATGAATTTTCTCTTTTCAATTCAGTCACCTTCTGAAAGGGTTAACTAAAGTTTTGTTATACAGATGATAATCCATAATTGAAGAATTATATCTAGGGATCTTTCTTCCCCCCATACTCAGAGGTATACAATGCTTTTCATTCAATTTGTGGAGTTAAATTCTAGCCTAAAACCCTACAACTGTCTGACAGAGTCAAATCTACAATAAAAACAAAACCAAAAAATTTAACTTTTAAATACATTAGTGACCTCTTTCTATCAATTAATTCTCAACTCTTGCTGAGCAAATTCCATTCCTATAATGCTGGGAGTGAATTTCATAACACAATTTGAATGAAACTTTGAAAAACTGAAGAGAAGCCATCTGCTGTTTCAGGTTGAAGCCACAAGCACCTCTACAGCACTGAGGCTACCCAGACCCCTCCCCCATCCGAAAGGCGCAGTCATTTACAAAACAAGTTCAGAAACAAAACTAATCAAGACAAACGGTTCTCTAGTCCATCACCAAAATGATGGGACAGGAGTAAAGAGACACTTTACCGTAAATGTTCTACAGAGACCAGCTAACTGAACTTTCTCTCAATCAAAGGTAAGGAAGCAGCATTTACTTCTAAGATTTACTTTATTTGCATCCTATTAAAAATAGTGTTTTCAGATAATCTAACCATGTCCTCCTGGCTGGAAAGGTAACTGCAATCTCTTTCTCCCCTGTTCTACTTGTCAATCCACCCCCTTCCTTTCTATGCACTTTCAGTCTTCACCATTTGTCCTTTATAAAAAGTGTTCCTCTCAGTTCATGGGACAAATGAGACAGCAATGGTGTGTTTTATTAATATCGCAGGAGCAATCTTAAATTGAAGACTACTACATGCATTGTCACAGAGTGGTAGGTACATAGGTGAATGTTCACCTTCCTTCTCACACTAGCATGTTTTGCCTCACTGTGTTAAAGTAAAACTTCTCTACAGCTCTAAGTGCCCCCTGACGGGGTCTACAATAAAAGGAGCATAAATCACTCTCAGAACTACCCTGGAAAACTGGCTGCATTATCATCTGTAGAAAACACTTGAGTAGCTGGACTCTCCCAGCATAATGTGCATGCACCAACATTATGGTACTCCACGTTCCCATAGTTCTGCCAATCTACCTGTAAACGTTTCCAAGAAAAATTACCACCTAAGGAGTGACTGCTGAGATGTGCACAAAACCGTGGTTTCTTTCCAGAGGTACTTGACCACCCTCTCCTGATCACTCAACTGGTTGTCCTGAGTGGATTTCCCCAGTAATTGACAGGAAAGGTAAGTGGTGGCTGGGGCTCAGCACCAGGAGAGAATTTTCACATCAACTGGATGGTCAAACAATGTCCTGGATGCAGCAAGCCAAGGGCAGCACTCAAAAGTGAGGATAAGCCTTACTCTTTCACAGATCAAATTCTCCTCACACCTGCCAGACTCCACAAACCAAATGCCACATTGTGAAATCACACTGTCTCTAGAATTCTCTAAAAGCGCTTTTGTTGTTATCCCCTCTGAACACAATGAAGGGCTGAAGGGCACTATTAAGTGACTTGAAAGCAGACATTTGAGATCATGAGTTTGAGTGTGTCTCAGATCATACATAACGTTTCTAATAACCTATGGAAACGTGAGGGGCGGGGGTTGGGGGCAGGCGGACTTCTTGCTTCTTGTTTAAAGACTAAAGTTCGATTGCAGCCCTGCCAAGGCGACAGACAACGGACTCCGAACGTCCCCGGTCTCCGCGGGCTGCAGCAGCGGCCAGGCGCCCGCACGCATCCTACCTTGGACCTTTCCTTGACGTAGTATTTGCCCAGCCGGCTCCCGCAGTACAACACCAGCCTGTCGATGAGGGACAGGAGGTAACTGATGGCCTCACAGCCTTCCTCGTTGCCCCCGATCCACGTGATCTGATCACCCCGCAGGTGCCGCTTGGAGACGCCGGCGCGGGGCCCGGCCAGCTGGCCGTCCCGCAGGGCCCCGTTGCAGTGCAGCTGCTTCACGCGCTCCAGGACGCAGTCGCCCACCACCTCGCCCAGGAAGTTATCCAGGTAGCAGAAGCCGACCTCGTGCAGACAGGGCACGATGTACTCCAGGGCGATTTTCTCTAGATCCAGCCTCATGATATGTCCTAGGGGCATCCCGCCCGCAAAGCCGAGCTTGGGGACCCCCAGCGTGCAGAGAGCGACCTGCGTGTGCGCTCAGCCGAGGCGCGGGGAGCGTGACCCGGAGTTCAGCTACCTGCGGCGTCCACGGTCCCCAAGCCACCGCGGCGCCAGGGAGAGGGGAAAGTTGCCCGCAACTCTGGGGAGGAGGGATCCCGTTTAGGGACCAGCGGGAGTTGTGCGGAGCTCCGCGACTTAGGGCCAGACTGGCCCAGTGAAGAGTCGGAGGGCCCCTTTCGGAAATGTGGAGCCACCACTGGTGCGGCAGCGGCGGCCCCAGGCGGGGAGAGGCTGAGGTCCAGCCCCTGAGCCGGCCCGACTCCACGCGTCACGGGCCCCGCCCAGGCTCCGCCCCGGGGCCGCCCCCGGGACAGCCCTTCTCCCCAGTCCATCACCGACCGGCAGGGTTTACCCCTCGCTCTAGGAGCCGGGCGAGCCTGGCGCCAGCCTCGCTTGTTTGTGACCAGGAGGGGAGTTGGAGAACAGAAGGCGTTTTTAGAATGCTATCGATTTGCCCAGTTTTGCATAAAATCCCTTAACAAACTTGAAAACGTGGATCCCAACTCTGAAAATGTGAATGGGGTTAACAGCAGTTTGCTGGCACATTCTAGACCGGTCGCTTCCTAGACTTTCGAAAAAAATAATAAACCCAGAAACAAATATTTTAGCAATGATCTCGTTCTAGCTTTTCTTGGTACTTTATTCTCCTTTCCTCAGCTGTTTGACCCAGGTTGGGAGGTTCAAGACTTTGAGCGACTGGGAGGAATCCAATTTTAATTTAAATTAACAAGCACCTCCCAGACCCCTGCTATGTTCAAGGCCCCATGTGCTCAATGAAGCGAGGGTGTGAACAATGAAGAAATACTGGGTCATATTTTATACTGAAAATAATGTATTTTGCTTTGCTGAATGTTTTGATCAATGTATCTTTCAAGCTTCTTACTAAAATATGATGTTCTGAAAGTCTGCCTTCAAAATTCACCACATGCTCATTCATGTAACAGCCAACATAGGTATGTCCTTTAAGAGTTTTTAGTTATCCAAAGATAAGCTGATTACTTAATGGATTTTTAAAATTCTCTTTCCTATTGAACACCAGAGAACAGACTCAAGAGAAAAAATATTCATAAATTGCATGCAAAGCCGTTTCTATATTTTAAATTTTACATCAGTTTGCACTTGGGTTCTTCATTTAAGTTGAACAAAAGAAGGTACAGTTCTCACATTAAGTTACAAGTTACAATAAATTTATTGTTGTTGTTTAGTCGCTAAGTCACATCCAACTCTGCAACCCCATGGACAGTAGCCCGCCAGGCTCCTCTGTCCATGGGATTTCCCAGGCAAGAACACTGGAGCCGGTTGCCATTTCCTTCTCCAAGGGATCTTCCCAATCTAGGCCCACCCTCCCTTACCACTGAGCCACCAGGGAAGTCCTACAATTCCTGTAAAACCTGTACATTCTTCTTCTCTCTCTCTTTTGTTTTCTTTTCACAAATGTTAACTGTATTTTTATCTTTTATTCAGTTTATTTAAACAGAAAAAGAAAAAACAGTTCACTCATAAAAATAAAAGTACAATTAACATTTGTGAAAAGAAAACAAAGAAGAGTGTACAGGTTTTACAGGTATTATTTTGTATACAATCCCATATAGATTGTACACTTTTATTCTCCTGCTCACAGCCCTCTCTTTTCTTCATCTGAGAGGAGAAATATGAGAGGAGACATGGAGCGAAGTCTGGGCCAGGAACTAAGAACAGAATAGGAAAGGGATGCTGCTGCTACTGCTGGAAAGCAGCAGACAGAAACACGTGGTCAGGTAGGAACTGAAGAATGTTCAAGAGGAGCGGTCAGTGAGAAACCCAGTGAAACTCCAGCTTACACAGAGAGGAGACTCTCTGCCAGGGCAGCAGGAAGTTGACACCACTGGTATGACCTTCCAGCAGGAGGTGCACCAGCTGAGGTAATGGCTTGATTAGCTGGCCTGCTGTCCAAATTCCCACACAGCTCCTGGATACAGTGACGGGACAAGAGCCCATCATTCTTGGACCCCCAGCATCTAGCACATGGTAGGGGCCTAATAAGTATGTACTGGGAAACTGGTGTCTGACTCTGAGCCATGGCAACCTCCTCGTGGGCTTTGGACAAGTCTGGGCTGATTGGAAGCTGGCCCTATTTGCATGAAGGACAGAGATGCCTCCCCAGAGAGAAATCACTAGGAGTGTGTCAGGCAGAGCAGCCTGGCCCAGAGCAAAACCCCAGGGGCCAGTGAAGGGGTAGTTAGGCATTCTGCAGGATTCTCGTCTCCTGGCTTCGACTCTCTATCTAGCCATGAAGGACATTCAGTTCTGGGGGCAGGAAACCTAAAGAGAAACCTGGGGCTGCTCATTTGCGGCAGGGACTAACATGAAGATGCACTACCAAAAGAGAGGAAGGCCCTCTCCTCCGCTGTGCCCAAACCTGCCTAAGCAGGGTACCTTGGGCCCTCCAGAGAGCTCCTTCAGGGGCGTTATGGACAACACGTGATCAGGAGAAGTGGTCGGAGGCTGCCTGAACACGGGCCCTAGTAAGGTGGCTGGAGAGTTTTTGCAGCTTTGGGGTTTGTTGTAGCTTCAGAAGTAGATATATTTGAATTTGAAGAGGGTGGGGAATGACAGATTTGGTAGCTGGCTGAAAATCTGCTATCTGAAGTTTCTTTGAAGATATACCTAACACTTCTAGGAATAATTAGGGAATTTACAGAGGACCAGAAATCCACAGTAGAAGGTAGAGGACATGGTGGTCAATGAAATACAGAAAAATAAATCCATACCTCCCAGAAGCAACTTGTTGACCCAGGGCTTTAAATCCCAGGACTGGGTAAGTTCAACTCGCTATTCAAATTGTATTTCTGTAATTTTAGAATTAATTTGCAACAAATCCAGCTGTAACCAAAACAGCCCATGAACAAGTTCTAGTTACTAAAATCTTTAAGTTGTTCTAGATTACTTTGGTTGCAAGGCATAGGCAGTTTAGAAAGGTATTCAATCCCTTGCCCCCATTCCTACTTGGCAAGAGCACCCATCAATCAATCAAAGGCCTCCTAATCAACTTGGGGCTGCCGGCAGCATCGCATTTGGCAGAGGAGCCTTAGATACTGTGACTGGCAAAAAGCACAGTGTGTGATTACAATGAGGAGTGCAGACAGGCTGGAGCCGCGTGCGGGCTCAGAGGAGTCTGAACATCAGAGTGGCAAACACCAAGATCATGGCTAAAGTGCGTTTGTTTTACTTATGTGTCCATTAATTTGTGTCATTATTGCAATAAATATTAAAACTTTTCCTATTAATATCTAAAACAAATTAATTTCCCTGTAATTTAATTTCAACAACATGGTCTTCCAGTATATATCTGCAGTAAAGAGGCAGGTATTTTTCAAACATGTTGATGAGAGGGTAAAAGAAGGAAGTTGAACTTCTTGGCTTTGGAATTTGAACTGGAAGGGATCTGAGTGGTCCAATTTCATTTTCCAACCAAAGTGGAAACCAGGGCCCAGAGAGCCTGGATATTCAGGGACTCTCCTAAGGAAGGAATCTCTGGTCAGTGGGAAGAGGAAGCCTGGAATGTTTCTGTGTTCTCAACTACAAGAGAGCACTAGAGTCTTATTCTATTTATGTATGTATGTGGGATTTGTTTTTTGAGGGGGAGAGGGGATTAGGTAAAATTCAACAAAAATAGTGTACAATTCATTGCCATTTAGTGTATTCACATTATGCAACCACCACTTCTCTAGTTCCAAAACACTTCCAGCACTCCAAAAGAAAACCTTGCATCCATTAAGCAATTACTCCCTGATTCCCTAGTGCCTGACCACCAATCCCAACCACCAATTTGCTTTTAGAATTTCCACGAATTCACCTTTTCTGGATATTCCCTACAAGTGAAATCACAAAATATGTGGCCTTGTATGTCTGGCTACTTTCACTTAGTATGTTTTCCAGATCCATCTATGTTGTACCATGGAGCATTCCTTTTTATGGCTAATATTCCATTGTATGAATATATAATATTTATCATAAACTGATGGGCATTGGGGTTGTTTTCACCTTTTGATTATTGTGAGCAATGCTGTTATAAACATGTATGTGTAAGTATCTGAGTACTTGCTTTCAATTTGGGGGGCATACACCTAGGAGTGGAATTGCTGAGTCATATGGGGCTTTCCTGGATGGTACAGAATCTGCCTACAACGCAGAAGACCTGGGTTCCATCCCTGAGTCGGGAAGATTCCCTGGAGAAGGGAATGGTTACCCATTCTAGTATTCTTGCCAGGAGAATCCCATGGACAGAGGAGCCTGGCAGGCTACTGTCCAAGGGGTGGCAAAGAATTGGACACGACTGAGCAACTAACGTTTTTTCTCCCGCATTCATGGTAATTCTACATTTAACTGTTTTGTAGAACTGCCATACTGTTTCTCACAGCAGCTGTGCCATTTTACATTTCTGCTGATAATTCAGGAGGGTTCCATCACATCCTTTTTTATTTCTGATGAAAATCATCTACATTTCTTTCACTCCAACATCTTACTGTGCCAGAGTTTCCCTCCCTCCAAGATGCTATCTGAACGTTCTTTTCTGTATTTTGCCATGTCATATCATCAAGAGGTTTATCATTAAACTGAATGGATTTAATGTGGGCAAGGATGATTTTATTTATTGATTTAGCAAACACTTTTTAACACCATATTCTAGGCACTGTACTAAAACTGTTACAAATGTTATTTCTATCAATTCTTCTAACACTGCCAAGGAATTATTATTTTTGCCACTGTGAAGATGACAAAAATGAGGCATAGAAAGGCTACGGATGTCCAAGACCACACAATAAGATATATAGCAATGCCAGACAAAATCTAAGTGATTCCAAATGTGATAAGATCGGGAGTGGGGGGTGGTTATTTTGAGCCACTTGCTTGGCATAGGAATGTCTTCACCCTTTGTTGTTCAGTCACTAAGTCATGTCCCACTCTTTCATGACCCCTTGGACTGTAGCACACCAGTCTCCTCTATAAGTACTCTTTTTGTTGTAAGTCTTAATTATAGCATTTTCACCTGCAATGATAACTTTAACTCTTGGTTTCCTTACTGATACTTGGTAGAGAGGAAGATAAGCAAAAATCTTACCATGAAATATTTAGCTGACTACACTGAGAGAAATCTTCCAAGCTATGAATTAGGATTTGCTCCTTGCATGAGTGCTAAGTCACTTCAGTTGTGTCCAACTCTGTGCAGCCCTATGGACTGCAGTCTGCCAGGCTCCTCTGTCCATGGGATTCTCCAGATAAGAATACTGGAGTTGGTTGCCTTGCCCTCCTCCAGGGGATCTTCCAGACCCAGGGATAGAACCCATATCTCTTACATCTAACCTGCATTGGCAGGCGGGTTCTTCCAACTAGCACCACCTGGGAAGCCCTTGTTCCATTCCAATTATAGCCCAGTTTTTCCAAGAATCCCATATAAATTCAGTGATGTACAGTCTGCTGAGAGTAGTCGTGGGAAATGAGCCACACCTAGTCCACTGGGTTGTGTGACTCACCCCTTAGGACACAGGATGTACATTTCATTTAAATGGAGTTAGAGAAATACGAAGAGAGTGCCTGAAGGGAACTTGTGCTTGAACTCACTGCTATGAATTGGGTTGAGAAAGAGATGCATCTGATTATGTCCCATTCCCTGTGAAGTCCAGCCATCCTATTCCTTTCCAGGTCTAAGGGGATGGCAAAGAAAGCAACTTTCTATATTGGTCCTTAATAATTTCTAAGCATATGGACAAGTTTAAGCCTCTCTCATTTGCTCTTTGATAATTCTGCTGTGTGCAGGTTCTGGGAAATGCGACATATTTGGAATATTCATTAGTATTTTCCAATTCAGCTCTTGTTTAAGTTAAAAATGTCTAGAAAGGATTTGCTCTGGCTAAAACATGGCATCAATCATAAAAATACAGTGTGAAATTTATATTTGCATGGAATATATTAAAGAATTTAACTTTGCTTAATTTTATAAAGCTTTTTCCAAAGGTGCTTCCATTCATTAGAATTTCACATCTTAATGTGTTGTATTTAAAATAACCTTATTTTAGAATGGGTTTCCCTGGTGGCTCAGAGGTGAAGATCTGCCTGCCAATGCAGGTGACATATGTTCGATCTCTGAGTCAGGAAGATCCCCTGGAGAAGGGAATGGCAACCCACTCCAGTATTCTTGCCTGGAGGATTCCATGGACAGAGAAGCCTGGCAGGCTACAGTCCATGGGTCACACAGAGAATAGTTTTAGATTCACAGGCAAGTTGTGAAGATTTACACACAGTTTCCATAGGCTCAAACCCAGTTTCCCCACTGACATCAGATATTAGTATGGTAAATTTGTCACAATTTATGAATCTACACTGAGACATTGTTATTAACCAAAGCCCTTATCATGTTCAGATTTCTTCTGTTTTTACCGATTGGCCTTTTTCTTTTCCAGGAAGCTGTTGAAATTGTACAGTAGTTGAAACTTGTTCAGAGTGATTTTAAGAAAGTATATATACCAGATCTGCCTTTTCAGTTCTTTAGCACCTGCAGAAACTTCCAGTTTCCCCAGGGCAGGAAGGAATGGGTACCTACAGAAGATGGCTTCTTCTCATCTTGGGTTGGCCACTTCTGAGCCTGTTGCAGTGGCTGAGGCTTGGTGGCACAGTCGGGAGGCCTCCCTGTACAGCCAGGAGTCTGGGGGTTCAGGAGGCTGATCCCCTGCCCTGTTCTGACCTGGCAGTGGGAGGAAGGAGCATTAAAAGGCTCATTGTCCTGGGGTTCACTGGTAAAACATATTTACCCTCCCCAGCTCCAGAGGTGAGCCTGGCTGATCTAAGGCAGTAGGTCTCAGACATAAGTAATCATACCATAACCAGCAACAAACTCGTTAAAACACAAACTTTTGGCCCTCTAGAGTTTCAAATTCAGTAGGCGTGGGTGAGGCCCAAGAATCTGCATCTCTGACAGGTCCCAGGAGCTGTTTCTGCTGGTTGGTCGGGGTGAGGATGTGTGCGTCACACTTTGAGGCCCACCTTCCTAAGCCAGTCAGTTCATGGCATTGCCCTGGTGACTGCTAGTCTGGGGGTGGGCAGGTGACCTAACCCAGTGGTTCTCTGCTCTTGGCTATCCATTAGAATCAGCAAGGAGCTTCTAAAAATGGCCTCCAGCTGGGCCCCACCCCCAACTAATAAACATTTCTAGTGAAAAGGCCTAGGTATTGCAGTTTCAAAGATAAAATAGAAAATAAATAATATATCTTCATCATCAATTAATAAATAAGTGACATAGCACTCTTGGTGATTTTAACTTGTAGCAGTACTTAGAACCACTGATCTGCTTGAAAGGAATTCATATTCCTTTCAGGGAATACGAAGGGAGGGGTCTCATTTTCTTGCTGAACATGGGAAAGGAAACAGGCAGCTCCATGGCTCTGACAGCCATCTCGTCACCATGAAGGGAGCCAGGCTCGGGAGGAAGCCACCACAGAGGAAGGCAGAACAGAGTGTGGAAAGAACTTGGGACCCTGGTGACATCACAGAGCAGTTTATCTTACTATTCCAGGAGTCTGTCCTACCGCTGGACTTCCAGCTATTTGAAATAATGCATTTCCTCATTTCTAAAGCCAACTTAAAGTCACGGTTTTCAGCTACTCACTGTTAAAAAGATAACACCAGAGAAATGGTCACCTTGTAGCTGTAATAGTGCACACTTTCTTTTATCGACTTTAGGCCATGCTAGGTCTTCACTGTTGCATGGGCTTCTCTCTGGTGGCACTGGGCACGGCTACTCTCCAGCTGGAGCGTGCGGGCTTCTCATTGCAGCTGCAGAGCACGGGCTCCAGGGCACTCAGGCTTCAGTGGTTGCAGCTCCTGGGTGCAGAGCACAGGCTCAGCAGTTGGGACACACAGGCTTAGTTGTCCCGTGGCATGTGGGATCTTCCCAGAGCTGGGATCGAACCTGTACTAGTTCCTGACCACGGATTGAACCTGGGCTCCCTGTGTTGGGAGTGCTGAGGCTTAGCCACTGGGCCACCAGGGAAGTCCTGAAATATACAAATTTTTATAAAATGCAGATTGTTTTTCCTACTAAAATCTTGAGTTCTCCCATGTGCTGATCATTGGCTTGTTGGTGCTGAATACAGTCGCTGCCATCCTGTGTGCTGGTCAGTTGGAGGTGGCTGGGGTCCTGTGAACTGCATCTCCCAGACTCCCTTGCCAGCTGGCCCAGTTAGATGCTGCCAGTGGGAAGCACTGATGGGAAACCAGATGAAATGAGGGAAGGAGAGACCCTTCATTTTAAAAAAAGCTTCTGCCAGTGGCTGGCAGCGCCCTTAGTAGTTCCAGCAATAGCATCCCTGGTTGGGATAGTGGCCCGTGCCAACAGCATCAGCAGCTTTCTGCAGTGTTAGATGCCAGATACTCCTGGGCACTGAAAACACTGCCATCTCTCTGTTTCATCTTCAGCCTTTGGAGTGGTCCAAGACTTCTCACAGATGCTTATCTCTAAGTTACCACATCTTCCCCTTTGGGTTGCTCCAACCTTTCCACACTTTTGTAACTCATTCCTTAGGTTAAATTCCCTCCACATGAAATACCTAGAATGGTTTCTGTTTTCCCAGCTGGACACTGACTGATACGTGTAATCTCAGTTCCCACACTGGATTAACAACAACTCCTCTTAACTTGACTGCCAAGATGTAATTCCAAATCCTCCTCTTCTCCCTGTCTCACCGCCACAGCTGGTCCAGACTGCCATCATTTCCCAAACGGATTACTGCAACAGCCTTCTCTTGGGGCTTCCACTTGCCACGTGCCCCACATCAATCCATTATCTACACAGAAGCTGGAGCAATTTTCCTTCCTAAATAAGGTGGCATCATTTTGCTTTGTAAAATCTCTGCACTTAAAATCCAAACTCATTAACATGGTCCAGGAACCCCCAGGAACCAGTTTGTTATTCCTCATCTTCACCCACCATGATCCAGTCACACAACTTTTTCTGCTGTTCTTGAAACAAGTCAAGCTCTCTTTTCTACCTTAGTAATGCTGTATACGCAGTATCTTCACCTTGGAATATACTTTTCCCTACCCTCCATTAAGGAAGCTTCTCATCACTTCCTCACGTTATTTCTTCCAAAAGGCCTTCTTTATCACTCAAACAAGAGGAGGCATTGCCCATCTCAGCTTCTTGTTTATTTCCTTTTTGGTGCCTATCAAAACTTGACATTTTTTTTTGCTTTGAATCTGTTTTACATCTATTCCTCCCAGGAGTCTGAGGGCAGGAATGGATTTACCACAGCAACCCTAAGTGCCCAAAACAATGCCTGACACAAGTCAGATGTTCACCATACCCTGAATGAATGCACTGCATACTTAACTGTTTCTATATTCATGCACAGAACTTAAGGAAATCTAATTTTCTCAATATATATGGTTATATATTGTGTATATATGTATATACATATATAGCCACATATATTTAAACCTAACTTCATTGCTTGATTTACATGATTGGAATCTTTCCTGCCAGGCTGGTTTACCCCCCACCTTCCTCAAAATTTCTCCGAACTCCCTCAGCAGCAGCAGGTTTTTGACAACTGGCAAAAAGGAGACAAACTGAAAGTGAATACCCAGACAATTTATAGAAGATAAGAACTGTTTAGAGGCTTCTTGCCTCTAGAACACTGATAGGCTTCGAGAATGATCTGGGAATTCTCAGTGGCATACTGCCATCTTCCCATTAAACATGAGGTGAATAGTAGCTGCGTGTCATGTCACATCAGAGGCCAGAAAAGCTAGGGAGAGGAAACAACTCTGGAGTTAGGATGGCTGGTCCCAGCATCTGAGGGGTGCCTCCAGGGCCGAGGTAAGTAGATTGAAGAGGACAGGGGGATGGATGAGATAGATGGAGGCACCTGAACATTAGCTGCAGGGGTCGGTCTTCCACTGACAGTGTGAGTGGTTCTGAAGCCATAAGGAGAAGTTAGGGCATGCGTGGGAAGGGCTCTACAGCACTGGGGACTTGCAGTTGAACACAGAGTAGTAGTGAATCTCAAAGGAGTGAGCATATCAGGATCAGCTGGGGAACCTGATTTACAGTGTTGCTTTAGTTGGTGTACAGCAAAGTGATTCAGACATGTATCTGTATCTATCCTTTTTCAGACTCTTTGCATTATACATTATTACAAAATATTGACTATAGTTCCCCTGTGCTATACAGTAGATCCTTGTTGTTTATTTTTTATACAGTAGACACCTGTGGAACTTTTTCACACTCTCAACCTTGATCCATGACCATATTACTGAAACATATTAATGTTGGTTGCCCAGTCATGTCTGACTCTTTGCAACCCCCATGGACTGTACCTCGTCAGGCTCCTCTGTCCATTGAATTCTCCAGGCAAGAATACTGGAGTGGGTAGTCATTCCCTTCTCCAGGGGATCTTCCTGACCTAGGGATCAAACCTGGGTCTCCTGCAATGCAGGCAGATTCCCCACCCAACCCTATATCCCTCCATATCCCTCTCCCGCTTGCATCACCATGGAGCAAACCTGTGTCACTGCAAGAGTGTGTCTTGTCTCCTCAGTGAGTTGCAGGGGGAATACCCTGGTTTTGTTAGGCCTGAAGCCGATACAATTTTAGGGGCCCTCTTTAAGAAAAAATAAATTAAAAATATCTGCAAGCCAATACAAAATATAATCATTGCACCCCAGTGTCACAGATATGCCTCTTTCTTGTTAATAACCACATATTATTTCACTGTATGAGTCCACTGTAATTGATTTATTCATTCCCAACTGATTGATCCATAGGTATTTTCCAGCCTCTATTACGTGCAGCACTGTTATGAGTACCTTTGTATCCAAATCTATTCCCACACTCAGGAGCATATCTGTGGGGCAAATTACTAGGTATAAAAATCACTGGGTGAAAGGGTTTGTACATGTGTAATTTTGATAAATATTATCAAATTACCCTCTATAAAAATTGTTCCAGTTTATACTCTTATCAGCAGGATATGAGGGTTACTGTTGTGTAACATTGTCAATATTATTTTTGTTTAATCTTTGCCAATCTGATAGATACAAAAGTATCTCTTTCACTCTTTCTTTAACCAAAGGTGAGTTTGAGTACTTTTTCACATGTTTGAGCAACATATGTGGGTGGTTTGCTTGGTGAACTGTTCATATCTTTTGCCCACTTTTTTTTTCACATTAGACCAATAGCCCTGTTGGTGTTTTTAGGAAAAGCTTTTATATTTTCAGGAAATCAGTCATGTCATAGCTAATATGCAAATCCTTCTCCAGGTTTTTTCTACTTTTGACTTAGCTTATTCTCCAAACCAGGCTTCAGCAATACCTAAACCGTGAACTTCCAAATATTCAAGCTGGTTTTAGAAAAGGCAGAGGAACCAGAGATCAAGTTGCCAACATCCGATGGATCACTGAAAAAGCAAGAACATTCCAGAAAAACATCTATTCCTGCTTTATTGACTATGCAAAGCCTTTGACTGTGTGCATCACAATAAATGGTGGAAAATTCTGAAAGAGATGGACATACCAGACCACCTGACCTGCCTCTTGAGAAACCTGTATGCAGGTCAGGAAGCAAGTTAGAACTGGACATGAAACAACAGACTGGTTCCAAATAGGAAAAGAAGTACATCAATGCTGTACATTGTCACTCTGCTTATTTAACTTATATGCAGAATACATCATGAGAAACACTGGGCTGGAAGAAGCACAAGCTGGAATCAAGATTGCCAGGAGAAATATCAGTAACCTCAGATACGCAGATGACACCACCCTTATGGCAGAAAGTGAACAGGAACTAAAAAGCCTCTTGATGAAAGTGAAAGAGGAGAGTGAAAAAGTTGGCTTAAAGCTCAACATTCAGAAAACTAAGATCATGGCATCCGGTACCATCACTTCATGGCAGACAGATGGGGAAACAGTGGCAGACTACACCAAAATCACTGTAGATGGTGACTGCAGCCATGAAATTAAAAGACGCTTACTCCTTGGAAGAAAGTTATGACCAACCTAGACAGCATATTAGAAAGCAGAGACATTATCAACAAAGGTATGTCTAGTCAAGGATATGGTTTTTCCAGTAGTCATGTATGGATGTGAGAGTTGGTCTATAAAGAAAGCTGGGCACTGAAGAATTGATGCTTTTGAACTGTGGTGTTGGAGAAGACTCTTGAGAGTCCCTTGGACTGCAAGAAGATCCAACCAGTCCATCCTAAAGGAGATCAGTCCTGGGTGTTCATTGGAAGGACTGATGTTGAAGCTGAAACTCCAATACTTTGGCCACCTCATGGGAAGAGTTGACTCACTGGAAAAGACCCTAATGCTGGGAAGGATTGGGGGCAGGAGGAGAAGGGGATGACAGAGGATGAGGTGGCTGGATGATATCATCGACTCAATGGCCATGGGTTTGGGTGGACTCCAGGAGTTGGTGATGGACAGGGAGGCCTGGCATGCTGCGTGGGGACATGAGTGAGCGACTGAACTGAACTATAGGTGCTTTGTCATCAGAGGGTTTTTGTTTTTTTTTTCAGTGTCATCAGATTTAACTTCCCAAGAAGGAGCTATTTTAACTATTCTCGTAGGGAAGGCTTCTCTAGCAAGGTGGCACTTGAGCTGAAACCTAAATTTCATGCAGAGAGCAGGAGACAGAGCCCTGGTCAGAAGGGTCTCAGGCAGGAATATGCTTGGTGTATTAGCAATGAAATGAGTCCCAGCAAACTGGGCTGAAGAAGAAAATGGCACACAGTGAAGTTCAAGAACAAGACAGGCCCAGACAGTGATGGCTATGAAGGCCAGGGAAGGAAGTGTGGCTTAGCTTTAGGGCCCAGAAGGGAACTGAAACCAACGGAAAAAAAGATAGGAAAGCAATTTTAAGTTCTACATTATTAGATGAACATTCTAAAAATTACCACTGTCCAGCATGGAATCGGCTCCAGGAATATTTATGGGTGAGCTTCCTGTCCCTGGAATTTTTCCCTGGCATAAGTGTAACACACCTAAATGCAAACACTGTAGAGGAAATTTAAATATTAGATGGGAGTTTGACTAGGTGACCTTCATCATACAGACCCTTGATATTTTTTAATTAATTATTTTAATTGGAGGCTAATTACTTTACAATATTGTGGTGGTTTTTGTCATACATTGGCATGAATCAGCCATGGGTATATATGCGTCCCCCATACTGAACCCCTCTCCCACCTCCCTCCCCATCCCATCTCTCTGGGTTGTCCCAAAGCACTGGCTTTGAGCGCCCTGTTTCATGCATCAAACTTGGACTGGTCATCTATTTCACATACGGTAGTATACATGTTTCAATGCTATTCTCTCAAATCATCTTATCCTCGCCTTCCCCCACAGAGTCCAAAAGTGTGTTCTTTATATCCATGTCTCTTTTGCTGTCTCGCATATAGTGTCGTCATTATCATCTTTCTAAATTCCATATATATGTGTTAATATACTGTATTGGTGTTTTACTTTCTGACTTCTTTTGATTTTGCTCATGACTTCTCTCTCTTCCTGTTTTCTTAAATCCCCCTTCCTTCATTCCTTCTTTCCTCTCTTTTTCTTTCTTCCTTCCTTTCTCTTTCTCCTTTTCTTTTCTTTCCCTTCTCCTTCCTTTCCTTCCTCCCTTCTTTCTTTCCATTATCTTCTCCCATGTGACAGTACTGCCAATGGTTTATTCTTGGCTCCACTAGTAGCATTAAAGCCACAGTGACAAATAACTTTCTATTTCCAGTGACACCTGTTTATAGTTATGCCTCATGTGCACCTGGCACTGGAACTCTCTTTGACCCAGGAGCCCCTGAGGACAAGAAACACATCTTTTCCCTCCTGTATTGTTTCCTGGTGCAGAGACATGGACCTACTCGGTGCTCAATAAACAGGTGATGTTACTATGCCTTCATAGGCTATGTCTGCAAAATGATTAAGTGCAGATTATACATTTTCCCCCTGACAGTTGAGATCTGGGAACAAGGAAGACAGAGATGGGCTTGAGAAGTCAGGGCATGAAACAGATTTGAGAGCCTTCCCTATAAATGAGATAAAGCCACAATTATGGATGGGCTCACTAAGTCAGAATGCCAGGGAGAAGGTACAGAGGGGTAAGAAAAGAGAGAAGACACCCCTGAGATTTCTAGCCTAGGAACACCTTCAAAGTTTTAGGCAGATGATGCCACGTAACACAAGATTTGGAGAGGGGCCAAGATAGGAGGTAACACTGGGATGAGAAGGAAGAAAAGAAAAAGAGGGTGGAGCAGGCTGTTCTCAGAACCTGGCACCAGAACTGAGGCAACCCAGTGGTGGACCTAGAGGAAGAGGAGTCAGAAGCGTTTACACTAGGCCAGCGCCTCCACTAAGAAGGCCAAAAACCACTAAGGCCTTTACATATTTTGCTTTGTTTAATTTCACAGCAGCTCTGCAAATTACAAATTATTATTCTTGTTTTATAGTTGTGGAAACTGAGGTTCAGAAAAGTGACTTCCCCAAAGTTACACAGCTGGTGAGTGATGGAGCTGGGATTTATGCCCAGTTTGATTACCAGGCCCCACTCCTTCCAAACCATCAAAATAGAAGTGAGTTTCCCCTACTACTGCAAGCCATTGGCTGGACAGCCCAAGAAGAGTCCAGGAGGTCTCCAAGTGAGGGTAGGAGGTGCCCTCCACCAGGGGGAACTGGGCTGGCAGATGTGCTCTGCTCTTGGCAAAAGGAAAAGAAGAATGCAGCTACCACCATGTTCTCAGCTTCTCTCTACAACCAGGTCATCGATATGTTTGTTCTAGAGCCGTGTTTAATCCAAATAATAACTTAGTGTTTCCTCAAAGGAAGACAGCAACATGCTTCGTTTAGAGGCACTGATTTCTTTCCAATTTCTTATTCCCCTGGTGTTACATTTTCTGGAAACATCTCTCATCCATACATAGCAACCAATGCAAATTTGGAATTAGGATCCTACACAGGGAGAACACCCCCAAATCTTTTTTTATTACATGGATTTAGTTGGAGATGGGAGTAGTCCTGCTTCCAAGACACTACAGTGCACAGGCATAAAGCATCCTAAATTATATGGTCATAAGATAATCACCTCATGTATAAAATTACCTAGAATTTAGTACATTTTTTGAATTGCTCCAAGGTTTTTAGCTTACAATTACTATTATCTGTCCTTTGACACTGATTTTAATAATAGACAGTTCACTGAACCCAAGTGTTTGGAACTTTGGTGGTACAAGTCCTTTCAATGAGCCATGATACTTGGTTAAGGAATGTGTGATATCTCATGCAAGCAAGTTTCCTTAAGACAAACCACTCTTGAAAACAAGTTAGAAGTTTTTGTCTTTAATTTCTGTTTTAGACATGTTATAAACATGCAAATTTATTTCCCAGTTGATTCAATCTGCCATCTCTAAATCTTTAGGGAGAATTACAGAAATGGAGATAAAATCTTGGTAATTTATTCAATTTTATCACTTCTACTGATCCCATAAAAAGACTCCATCTGTCAAATTATCCTTTCTTTAAAAAAAAAACCCAAAAATCCTTTTATAATTTTCTTTATATGGTTATGTTGAAAACGAGTAGTTTAAGTATCTGTGTCATGAAAACTATTGACGTTCCAATAAAATCTGTTCTTTCTAAATTATCTGTTCTTTAGCCTGTTTTGAGAGGAAACTTCAGCTTCTATCATTTGTTTATAATTTGCTTGTGCAGCTTGGGATTTATTGCTTCGGGTGAATATATTATGGCATGTTTGGGAAGCATAGAATAAAATATTCTTATGTTAACACATTCTGTGATTTGGATGCCAATCTATAATCAGTACATCTTTCTTTTTAAAATTTCTGCTGCCTTGGTTTTATTGAAAGCACAAATAGTGAGCATAAAAAAAGAGAGAAACCTAGCTGAATCCCATCTTTTACCATATATTTTAAACCTTGTTTCTGTAATCACAGGCTGTGTGCATACCAATGCACCTGAACATCTGAGCCCCATTAGAGAAACACCCCAGCACCACTGGCAGGAATTTTCTGATTTCTAATCTTAATTGGACCTTCCTCATATTAATCTTTGGTCAGCTTTCTCATCTTCTCAATGACTGTTTTAGAGCTCCACTTTTCTCTTAAGGCCCCACCTAGGACTGTGAGACAAAATATAGAATACCCAAATGGAATTTTAGGTAAACAATGAATACATTTTAGTGTTAAGTGTGTTCCATGCAATGTTTACTATGTCCCCATTTTTATTTGCTAAACCTGACAAACCCTGCTACTCCTAAAATCTCTTCCTCCCTCTCATAGGCATCTCTGTCTCATGGTAAAATCTGAAGTCATTAGCAGGACTCCCTCAACTTCCTGTCATCTCCTCTTTGGATTCGCCTACTTAACGACACACCTTAACCTCTCTCTCTCCCACCCTGGTGAATTGCTATTCAAGATCATCCTCCTGGGAATTCCCTGGTGGTCCAGTGGTTTAGGACTCAGTGTGTCTATTTTGGGGGGTCCAGGTTCGATCCCTGGTTGGGGAACTAAGATCCTGCAAGCTGCACAACACAAACAACAACAACAAAAATGACCACCCTCCTTCCCCAGCCATCTCCCGTCTCCCCATCTCCAACGTGACAGGTCCTGACCCTAAAGAGCGCCAGCAGCTGTCCTGCAGGACGAAGGCATCCTACAGAGCCTCGCACGGGATGCCTGTGTTTAATGGAGAAGTGGGCTTGAAATGCTGAGGGCCAGAAGCTAGTCTGGCTGAACTGTATAGCTCATACAGAAAAGAAATCTGGTGGTTTCTCTAGGTTCAACATCAACCTTAAACACTTACATGGCATTATCAATAATCTTTGATGCTGGAAAAAACTTTCTGAACTATCAATTTTTGAAAGTTTAAACAACAATACTAGAGGAAAGAGTGAATTACCTTTCTATTTACTCTATGGAAAATGATTATTACAAAACCATTGTCACATTCAGTTCAGTTCAGTCACTCAGTCATGTCCGACTCTTTGCAACCCCACGTGTCCAACTTCTTTGCAGCACACCAGGCCTCCCTGTCCATCAACAACTCCTAGAGCATACTCAAACTCATGTTCATTGAGTCAGTGATGCCATCCAACCATCTCATCCTCTGTCTTCCCCTTCTCCTCCCGCCTTCAATCTTTCCCAGCATCAAGATCTTTTCCAGTGAGTCAGTTCTTTGCATCAGGTGGCCAAAGTATTGGAGTTTCAACTTCAGCATCAATCCTTCCAATGAATATTCAGGAGTGATTAAAATCTATGATATCAAAAATTTAGAGGAAAGTATTCTAGAGGTATTAATTAATTATTTTTTAAATTATGTGACCTAGATTTTGTGACATCTGTGGTATTTAACCTAAAAATATTGTAATTGTCAATTCTTTTCTCATTCTAAATAAATATTTGTTCTTGTAACTTATTTTGTATTTATAACTTTATACTTCCTACAAAATTTATGATTTTGTAAAGATGGTCCCCACTCTTCTGTGGACTTCAAGGTTCCATCTAAACCTGGATCCATCTCTGTGTGGAGGAGCCCCAGATGAGGAAGTGTAACTGAGTCATCATCAATCAAGGTGAAAAATTCAGAGTCCACAGGTGGGAAGGAGAACAGACAAAGGATCTAGAAAATCCCTTGAGAGAAACAAGCAACAAACCTGATAAATTCCAGAAAGGAAAGGCAGTCAGAAACTGCCTTTGCCAGTTCCTGACACATTCCTAGAGTTCTCCTCCCTGACAAGTCAGGGTCAGTTTGAGAGAAATGGCTCCTCTTCCTTGACTCAGCCTTCAAGTCACATTCTTCAGGATTCCTTCCCTCCTTGCCTGGTCTCATCTATTCCCATGTGTTAATCAACACCTAGAATCTAATGGCTGTCGACTTTCTATCTCTCGGTCTTGCCTCTCTCAAGCTTCATTCTCACAAGGAACTCTCCTGAGCATGTCCCCAGCTCACAGAGGCTCCTTGAGCTCCCATTTTGAGCAGTGTGTTCCTGATTTCTGGCCATAGTCAGCTGGGTCATGGCAGTCATCTGACCCAGGCTGGGCCAGTCGGAATCTCTTTTTCTAACAATTGGGAAAAAGACAGCAAAAGAGTCGCTGACTTCCCTTCTCCAGAGAGCTGGTGAAAAGATAAGAGCAAGTCTCTCCCATAGCAGAGAACCAGGAGACCAGTACACAGGGAAAGAAAGAGCTGATGCTCAAGAAGAAGCAGAGAGCATCCCCAGTGAGAGCGGTCGCCCAGCTTTCTAGGTCTTTGTGTCAAGAACCCCAGGACGCCATTGACAAGACACCTCTGTATTCCCATAACACATTTCCCATTTTAGCTTCAGAGTGTGAACTGATTTCTGATACTTTTAACAAGAAAGCTATTTATAACTAGCTGTTACGTTAGAGCTTTACAGCCTCTATGTCATTCCACAAACTCAAATTAATCAACTCAAATGCATTAACAAAGAGAATTCTCCTTTCCAAACAGAGGAAATCCTGTAGGACTCATTTCAGGACATTTGCAATTTTTTTTCCAGGTAGAATTTTTGAAGATCACTTCAATATGATTTGAGAAAACTTTATTGTTAAATATCATATCAGCTTTACTGCAGTCTTTTGGATCACAGGTTAGCTGTTTCCTTGTAGACATATAACTTCATTTAAATTGGATTTCCTTATAGGAGAGTAAGCTTATTCCAACTTCTCTAGAGTGGTAGAATGAGCTTCAAATTAGTAAAAAAAAAGTTATCCTTGTGAGTTTTACCAATAATAATTACAGGCAATATTTTTTAACAGGGTATAATATATGGAATATATGCAAAAAAGCCTTTATTTGAATTGTTAAAGAACTGCCATAACCTCATAATGCAATAACATGGTATTGTTTTGATCACCATCATTTTATAAAACGACAGCACAAGTGCATCTTAAAGAACTTGAGAATGTGCAGGAAAACCAGCTCCCATCAGTGTAAAATGTGCAGTAAAATTGTTACTCTCAAAAATTTTCAGGGAAGAGAAACATTTAAAATATTTGTTACAAGATGTCTATGCTAGAACAGTTAATTGCAGCATTGTCTACAAACTGGAAACAATCTCAATGTCCAAAAACAGGATGTTGGTTAAGTTATAGGATTCTATGTAGCAATTAAAAACGATGATGCAGGTTTATAATTGTAATGGAAGGGAACAGTTAGTTGGAACCACTTCTCTGGTGTAACTGTGTCAGCCAGGAGGTACGCCTGCACCAAGTTCATAAATTGGCTGAAGATTCTTTCAGATGTTCCTGGCTTTCCTAGCCCTTTGGTTCTCAGGCATCTGCCCCAATTGTTGTTTGAGTCAGTTTTCTGTCTATGTAGGCACATTCCAAAGTTTAAATGCTTTTTTTTTTTTACTCTTGGCCAAAAATTTAGAAAACGCCACGAACAGCATTTTAAACTTGTATAAATATATTAAAGAGGGGAGAAAAGGAAGATTTTTTTCTAACGTCACTTTTTTTTAAATTCCAGTATAGTTGATTTACAATATTGTGTTAGTTTCTGGCACAAAACAAAGTGTCAATACCATATTTGTAACATAAGCATGAAAATAAATAAATTGTGTGAATGTGAAAATTCAAATGATGACTGTCAAAATATAAAAGGCAATGTTTTTCTTTGGGTGATGGAAATATGGGTGAATTATTTGAATTTCTATATTTTTGTATTATCTCATTTTGTCTTATTTTTCACAATGCATACATGTTACCTTCATATTTAGAACCAATAGTAGCAGTGTTTTCATTTTGAAAAATCTCTTTACTTCTGAATGGTAGAATCAAAGAATTTTGATGTAGAAGGGACAGTAGAGGCTTCCCTAATCTAACTCTCACTGGTACCCACTCCTATCACCAGTGCTGGGATCTTTCCTGGAGGTTTCTAACAGCCAATGATCTATTTCCTCTGTTTAGAAAGAGAATAGAATTTAGGGAAACATGGACTCCTTTGGGGCAATAGGGTATGGTGAGATTCGAAGAACATGGCTGTATCCTCATGCTAAAGTGCTCTGTATGAGGCAGGGAGAATACCGTGTGTTCTCCCTAAAAGGAATAGGGAGAAGTTTACAGAGAAAAGTGAGGAGAGAGGGCACTTGAAAAGATGGAGAGAGGTTGGGACCACCACCACCATCTTGAGAGGGGCTGGCTGGAGGTCCTTCTACCTAGTACACCATGGGACCCTTTATTGGGTTATTTTCCTGTGATGTAAACAGCTCCTTCCTTGTCTCTTCTGTTTTGCCTTCTCTCACTCTGATTTGAAAATCAAAGAGCGAGTTATGTATCTGAGTTGACATGCTGCAAAACAGACAGCAGATATGAAAGCAGGCACAGAGAGTCAGCAATAAGAGAGAAAAGAACTCAGTGAACTCTTGGACACACCTTGGGACATGAACCTGGTGGAAATGGAGAGATGAGGACAAGTCAACCTCACTTCTATTCCCATAGGCAGAGCCTCTCAGACATCTGGGTCACATGAGGCATGATTTCTCAGTTCTCTTTCTGCCTCTTAGCAACTCAAAATTTGCTCCTGTGTGTCACATTCCTTTGATCCTACTCTGTACCAAGGCTGAATCAGTTTGATCCGTGTTCCAAATGAAAGATAAAGCAAAGATAATACCCTTGAAATATTAAACCAAAGTAATTTTCATTTCTCATAAGTGACGTCCTACGACCCCTCACTCTTTGAATTAATAGGTTTGAGTACTTCTGGGAAAGGCTGAATATTCAACTAGAACAAAGTCATTACTCAGCTTAGACTGTCAAACCAAACTTCTTAAGTGCACAGCAAGATAATTCCAGGTTTTATTAAGAGGAAAAAAGATCTTACCTAAATTCCAAAACTTTCCTTTTTCAACACCCATGTAAGAGCAAAGCTGGGGGTCTGAGCACAGAGCTTTACTGGAAAGCTGTGGTCTTTACACTGGCCTGTGTGCACTCCTGGAGTGGGGTGCCGTGGAGACTAAGGGAAGAATTTTAAGGGAACAGTTTTGGAAACTGTCAACTTCCAAGCAAATTCTTTCCTAAAATGAACCTGCCTTTAGAACTGGCAGATTAACCTGCCTTTTCAAATTGTTCTCCTCCTTTACAAAAGAAAATCATACCTTTCACCATCTAGAATCCTAAAATAGTTAGTTTATTGCCTCAGGATGCAAAACTCTCTAGGGTCACCAAATGACTGGACTGTTGGAGAATGCATGCCCCAGAGGAGAGTTCCTCAAGAGTAGCGTCAGGTGAGTTCACAGTAAAATCCTGAGGGTCACTGAGTCTTATTTCATCCAGTCTGTAGAGTCACAGACAGCTCACTGCCTCATCTATTTGCATCTATGTATTAGAATTCAGAAGTGATATGGTTGCCATGAGGATGTACACTGAAACACTAACTTAAATTGAGAAATAAAATCAATACTTGTTCTAACAGAAAGCATGGATGATCTGGCTTATTGGCTAGACAACAAAAACTGATTTTGCCAGTTAGGTTCTGCATAAATGTCTTCCAGATAGTAAATGAACAAAATCTAATGTTCTAAGGTTTTGACATAAAATTACATTTAGAGTATGTAAGTAAAATACACCAGAGATTATATCTTTTGCTATTATCAAACTTACAATAAAAGAAATTTAGATATCAAGTTAAAAATGTTCAAGTTTCTCAGAACTCTTTTGAAAGTATTGGAGGAAAAAGTTTGCTAAAAGCCAGTGCAGAGAGGAAGGATAGGATGGACAGGCACTTTGGGTTTGACAAAAAGGTAAAGGAAGGAAAGAAGTGGTGAGGTCAGGAGGTCAGATGTGAATGTGAGGTAAAGGGTAAGCTGCTGCTGCTCCTGTTAAGTTGCTTCAGTCGTGTCCTACTCTGTGCGACCCCACAGACGGCAGCCCACCAGGCTCCGCCACCCCTGGGATTCTCCAGGCAAGAACACTGGAGTGGGTTGCCATTTCCCTCTCCAGAGGTCAGCTGTAAATGTGGGAGGTCCCCTCCACCCCTACCCTGGGGCAGACATACAAATCCAAGAGCCAATGAGTATAGGAAGAACTAGGAGCTAACAGATAAATTTGGGAAAATCCAGTGTTTTCCAGAAAATAGTAGGTCAGGAAGTTATCAAGTATCTTAGCCCCACAATAACATGAAATAACCACAGGGTAGTGGAAATGGTGGCAAAATACTATTAGGTTGAGATCTCTCTGAAAGCCCACCAAACTCTATTCTCTGCAGTGGCTGTGTGGTGTGGAATAAACTCCCACAGTTCCACACGCTCATAATGGATGTACAAGGACTGTATGTGCTTAGTTACTCAGTTGTGTCCGACTCTTTTCAACTCCATGAACTGTATGTGGCCTGTCAGGTTCCTCTGTCCATAGGGATTCTCCAGACAAGAATATTGGAGTGGGTTGCCATGCCCTCCACCAGGGGATCTTCCCAAGCCAGGGATCCAACTCAGGTCTCCTGTATTGTAGGCAGATTCTTTATCAGCTGAGCTACCAGGGAACTGGATGTTAGGGATGGCCTGGTCTTCAGGGGAAGATGACAGAAGACCCCAGGTACAGCCCTCCTCCATTCCTCCAGCCCCTTCCTATGTCCTGACGTCATCTAGGGAGAAGGAAGGAGACTCACACCGAAGGAAACCCTGCAGCAGATGGTTTTAAACCAGTCACAGGACATCCATCCTGCATTTATGAGTCAATAATTCAGACAAACAGTTGTTTTTTCATCAGAGTAATACACAGAATCATTGGGTCTAGAGCCTGATGGAGCTTAAAAAGATTGCTTGGCCCTCTGCTCTCATTCAACAATAGGGAAACTGCAGCCCAGGGTGATGAAGGGAGCTATGTCTGGGAGTCCAGATCAGAAGTGGTGGTTCTCATGGTTCACCTTAAGACAGGGTCTTTGTAGTGATTTTTTGGTACTAGCCGTCTAACACTTTTCAGAACACTGATTCTCCCCATTGGGTTTTAGCTCTGCAATGTGTCCAGAAGACCTTTAGGTTGACCCCTTGGGGATATCCAGGAACACTTGACATTTTATACTAGTTAACCACACATGAAGAGAACAACAGTGAAACAAACTTCAGAAGGGCTGGTGCCAGGATTTATGAAAACACTACAACAGCACTGTCCAACAGAAGCTCTGGCAACATTGGAAATGTTCTTGCCAGCACCACCCAGTACTATGGCCACTGGCTCTGAGGCTACTGAGCACCAGAAATGTAGCTAGTGAGAGTGGGGCACTGTATTTTAAATTGTATTTCATCTTAATTACTCTTAATTTATATTTAAGTAATCACAAGTGGCTAGTGAATACAGACTAGACAGCACAGCTTTATAACATTCATAAAAATAAGGTTCCTTTTCTTTTTCATCACAATTATCAGGAAATTGGTTGAAATTTGTCATTTTGGGTCTATATAACAATGTTTTCTTCAGATCTATTATCCCCAATTCATGAAAAGACAGTTCTTAACATTGTGCCAAAACAGTAGTCATTCTCCGAAGACCAAGCACAGTCCTCTGAATGCTTAAGGGTAAGAATTAATCTTAGTCTCAGGACCAACACTTACTGGTATTTCTTTAGTTTTTATTTACTTGGTGCATCTGTGAGTAAATGAATAATTTCAAACTTTCAAAGTTAGAGTTTCATAGTCACATCATCAACTTTAATAGCTTTAACTTCTAAGTAATTTGCCCCTAATTTCCCTCCCTTTTCAAATGACACCAGGTCTTTGAAAGTGTTAGTTGCTCAGTCATTTCCTATCCTTTGTGACCCTGTGGACTGTAGCCCGCCTCTGTCCATGGGATTCTCCAGGCAAGAATATTGGAATGGGTTGCCATTCCCTTCTCCAGATGATCTTCTGACCCAGGGATCAAACCTGGGTCTCCTGCATTGCAGGCAGATTCTTTTACCCTTTGAGCCACCAGCTATATTATCTAGCACTGTATAACAAATTATTCTAGCACGTAGCAGCTTTAAATATCAACGTTTTCATTACTACACACTTTCTAGAGGTTGAGAACCAGGACACAGCTTATGACGTCCCCTGGCTCAGTGTCTCAAGAAGATGCAATCAAGGTATGAACTGGGACTCTAGAGACCTCAAGGCTCAACTGGGAGAGGATTTGCTTCCAGGCTCTCTCCTCCCGAGCCTGACAGGCCTCAGATCCCACTGACAGTTGACTAGAGGTATTAGTTCTTTGTCATGTAGGCCTTTTGATAGGGCTACTCAGAAGCTGGCATCTGCCCGGTGGCTGCCCTCAGTTCCTTACCACATGGGGCCTCTTCACACAGCCTCTCCCAACATGACACCTTGCTTCATCAGAGAGAAAGCAAGGAAAGCCAGAGAGAGAATATGAGCAAACAATTAGTCTTTAGTAATCTAATCCAAGAAATGGCATCCCTTCACTGTTGCTGCATTTTTTTCTTTTTTGTTAGAAGCAAGTCCTTAGGTGCAGCCTTTACTCAAGGGGAGGGGATTAGATAAGGGGTATATACCAGAAGGTAGAAATCATTGAGAATCATTTGAGAAGCTGCTCTCCACAACTGCTTTAAAGAGTTCTTTTCCTAGCTAATCGATCTTGTATCTTAGCTTCAAGGTCAGCTCTACCCAGAGTAAAAATGTGGGTGAGCCCAGTGTCACCCAACTAGAAAGCAGAAGAACTAGAATCCAAGTCTCCTAAGTTTCTGATTAGTCTTCTGTTTTCCTTTGTAGATGACACTTAGTTAGGACTCCAGCAAATACACATAGATGCCAAGCAAAATCATTTTGACTTCAAAAAATAGGTAATAGCAAGAGAGTGCTATGACAGATGTGATTTTAAGAGCCAAAAGAATCTTGAAAAGGAAGAACAAAGTTGGAGGTCTCACATTGCCTAATTTCAAGTTATATTATTAATACAAAGTTGTAGTAAGTAAGCAAAATACAGTAACAGACACGAAGATACTAGGTACTAGCACAATAGGTACTAGCATAATAACAGACACACAGATCAATGCAGGTGGCTCAGACAGTAAAGAATCTGACTGCAAAGCAGGGCAACTAGGTCAGTGGAACAAATTTGGGAGCCCAGATATTAACCCCCTCACATATGGACAATTAATCTATGACAAAGGAGTGAAGGATATACAATGGAGAAAGGACAATTTCTTCAATAAATGGTGTTGGGAAAACTGGACAGCTACATGTTAAAGAACACACATTGAACTCATAATGGATTAAAGATCTGATGTAGGACCTGAAGCGATAAAATTCCTAGAAGAAAACATGGGCAGTAAGGAAATGTCAGCCTTAGTGATGTTTCTGTGGATCTGATTCCCCAGGCAAGGGAAACAAAAGCAAAAATAAACAGATTAAATTACATCAAACTAAAAAGTCTCTGCACAGTGAAGAAAACCATCACCAAAAGGAAAAGATAACCTACTGAATGGAAGAATATACTTACAAATCATGTATTCATTGAGGGGTTAATATCCAAAATATATAAAGAGCTTGCTCATACAACTCAATAACAAAAAACAAGCAACTCAATTAAAAAAACAGGAAGAGACTCTGAATAAACGTTTTTCCAAAGAAGACATACAGATGTCCAACAGACACATGGAAAGATCCTCAATATCATTGGTCAACAGGAAAATGGTCATTTCCATTGGTCATTTGCATCAAACCACAATGAGATACCACTTCACACCTGTCAGAATGGCTATTATTAAAAAGACAGCAAATAACAAGTGTTGGCATGGATGCGCACTGTTGGTGGGAAGGTGAATTGGTATAGCCACCATGGAAAACAGTATGGATATTCCTCAAAAAATTAAAAATAGAACTATCATAAGATCCAGTAGCTTTCCTCTTGTGTATTTACCTGAAGAAAAGGAAAACACTGATTTTAAAAGACATACGCACCCTGATGTTCACTGCCACATTATTCACAATAGCCAAGATAATAAAACAACCTAAATACCCACTGATGGATGAATGGATAAAGAAGATAAATAGAAAAGAAAAGAATATTACTCAGTCATAAAAAAAAGGGACATCATGCCATTTGCAACAATATAGATGGATTTTGAGGGTATTATGATAAGTGAAATAAGTCAAAAAGGGACAGACAAACACTGTATGAGTTCATTTATATGGGAATGTAAAAAAATAAAGTAAATTAACAAACATAACTAAGCAGAAATAGAGTCATAGATATAGAGAACAAACAGGTGGTTGCCCTAGGGCGGGAAGAGGAGAGAAACAGGTGGGGGAGATTAAGAGACAAATTTTCAGTTATAAGTCACAGGGAGATATTATATAGCTTAAGGGATATGGTCATTAATGCCGTAATAATTTTTTATGAGGACAGATGGTTACCAGACAATGTGGTGATCATTTCATAGTGTATTTAAATGTGGAATCACTATGTTGTACACCTGAAACTAATATAATAATGTATATAAGGTATTTTTCAATAAAAAAGGAAAGATTAGTGTGATCATTGTAAAATAGATTGCAGAAGGAAAGAGTATAAATTATAATAATTACTATTTATTTACAATTAGTGATGTTAATGGTCTACAGTTTTATACTTTGTTATTGTGAAAACACTCTGTGTGTTTTCAGAAGTCCTAATAAGATAGTCTTTGAAAGAATTTTTTAGGCCAAAAATATATAAAGTAAAATACTACATAAGAAGGTCTATCACCAAATTTTATAACAAATGTTTTCACATGTGTACATTGTTATTTCCAGTGAATTTTCTGAGATAATATTTTCTAAGTTAGGAAAGTCAGGTCTTGAAAACTGAGAAGAAAATGTAGTCAATAAAAAGTATTGGTCTGTTAAGCCTCCACCTCCAGCCATGACAACATACACATTTGCATTTAAATGAGTAATATGGGGTGGCAAAATCCATCAATATCCATCAATATTCTCTCTTGCCTTCTTCTTTCAGTAGTCAATTTTGTGCTGGGCACACAGCCTAGTTAAGACTAATTTCAGTCTCTGGAACAGTTAGATGCACCATAAGACTAAGTTCGGCCCAATGGGATATGAGTGGTAATGACATAAGTCATTTCTAGTTGTGTCCTTAATGGGAAAGGTATGTGCTCCCCTCCCTCCACTGTATTCCTCCCTTTCCGAGTAGTTGGTATGCAGATATGATGACAGGAGCTGGGAGTAGTCAGAGATGAAAGCTCCCATAACAGCCTTGGATCATCTACCTTTGGAAATTTCCATGATCAAGTTCTTTCTTGCGTAAGCCACTAAACTTTGAAGTCCCTGTATTAGAACAGTTTATACTACAACTTAGCCACTGCAAGAACATTCTCATTTTTCCTTTAACTTGGTTCTCTACCCAAAGAAATGACAGATAGGTACCTAAGCAATAGTGATAAGGAAAAGGGATGTTATCAGTCCATATTAAATTTTTTTCATCATCTCCTATTACCTGTGAAGCTGCCAGAATCCAAAAGACAGCAAACCCTGAATTTTTTTTGCTATGTGACTTAGCTCGCCCTCCTTATTTGCCAGGAGTTAGACAAACAATAGTATATACGCTCAGCTTTGCTAATGAACCAAGGGTAATTTTAAATTTCCTTCTCTCAAGTTTGACCAGGTTCAGAGACTAAAGTTCCATTCAGCTTTGTGCTGATAAATTTAACCACAGACTCTCTAGGGGATAACAAGCCATAGTAAGGTTTACCGATTTCCATGGTATAAATACTCCCACCATGGCCAACTTCAAGCTAGTGATATGACATCACTAAACATAAAGTCCAGAAGAAACACTGACAACTGCACAATTGAACCTTGCAAGCTAATACTAGCCAGTTTCAGAACTTTGGGATCTATCCACCTATGATCCCAGCCTGAGACTGCTTCTGATTTCCTTTCCTGGTTACACTCCGAAGAAGGATGCTACATTTACAGTGATGTGCAGCAGAAACAGTAAAAACAATGTTGGGGTGGCTCGAAGATCTCTGAATTGCAGCTGGGGCCTCTCCTTCATCAGATCTATGATGCTTCTGCAGTAACACTTCATCCTTTTGGTTCAAGGCAGTGGTTGGCAAACATGAGTTCATATTGGAAACACAGGGGAGTTCTAGAAACTAGCAATGCCTGGGTTCCAGACTCAGAGACTCTGATTCAACTGATCTGGATTGGGAACATTAAAAGCAGATGATTTTAACCAGCAGCCATGGTTGAGAACCACTAGTTTAAAGTAACTGACCTCTTATGTATGTGACATTGGGTTAGTATTATTTTTACTTTTCACATAAAGAGGAAAAGTCAACTTATATGACTCACATAAAGGGAAGAAGTCAAAGGTGAGGCCAGGGCTATTAGTGAAGGGAAGACTGAGGAGAAGAGGTCTGTGTTCTGCCTCTTAGTAGGTCCTGGAAAGAACCTTAAATACTACTTTTCTGAACCCTTAAAAAAAATACCAGTGAGCCTTCCTTTTTAGTTAGTAAGTACAGGAAATGCTGAAATCCTAGGAAATTGTCATAAATCATTTAATCAACTCTTCTGTATTTTGAATCTATACAAACTGGTATTAGTTGAGAAATCTGATTCAATTTCTTTCCATCTGCTTTAGATTTGCATTTATTCATAGACGCATATGAGACATTTATTCAAAAATCAGCAGTTAGGTCATGTATGTTTTTACTGTTAACATCTGAAGTTGTGATTAGAATTTTACAGATTGATAAAATAGCTAGTTTAGTAGTGAGTCATTTTCACACAGTACTGTTTTAGTCAATAATCCATTTAAGTCTGTATATAAACACATAGATGATACAATTGAGACAATACATAGATGATACAATTGAGACAATGAAGATGTGCTGAGTCCAGCATATGGTCACTGGAGGGGCAGCAAGAGATGGAGGATGAAGAAGGAAGCTTGAGCTCTAAACTTGATGTGGCTCAAGCCTGATGCAGTTTCCTAATCTGTCAACATGAAGACAGGGTGAATTTAGCTCTTCAGCTTTAATAATTTGATAAGGTGTCCTGAGACTGAAACAATCAATGGTGTCAGTGAACCAAATAGGTTTGAAGAACCAAGAAGGTTTTTTTCCCCCAAGTTTCACAGACATTTACAAACTCTGAGAATGAAATGTATATTTCTAGATTCTTCTTTTCTGAGTTTATTTTCCTTTTAAATCATATGTTGCAAATATATTTCATCTCGAGGTCCAGTCCCACTTGACCAATAGTGGCCACTCGAAGCACCAAGATGAGGTTTCTGAAGCCAGGTCCGAGGCTGGAGGAGTTGAGAGTGCCATGACTGATAAGTGGTGATTGCCTTGGGTCTGAAAAGGGTGAGATGGCAGTAGCTGTGCTCCATGTCCCATCCCTGATCCTTGTCTTTTCATTAACACCAACGTGTCCTTCATCTCCCATTAGGTACTTCTGAAGTGAAATGAATGCTGGGATTCTATATTCCCCCACTTTTCACCAAGAAAATTTAGTTCAAAGTTAAAGTGGTAATAGCTCTGCAGGTAATTCAACCAAAATACTTAGCTTTTGAGTCTTTGATAAGCAGCTTCAATTTCAGTTATATCTTTTTTTTTAATTGAAGTGTAGTTGATTTACAATGTCTCAGGTATATGCAAAGTGATTCACCATTACAGATATATATTCTTTTCAGATTCTTTTCCATTATAGGTTATTATGAGATATTCGATACAGTTGCCTGTGCTGTACAGTAGGTCCTTGTTGTTTATCTATTTTACATATACTAGTGTATATATATTAATTCCAAATCTTTATAATGATCTAACAATCATCAGTTGACTCACTTAAACAACTATTCTATTTAAAGGGGAAAAAAATTTGTGTTCAACATTGTTTTGGCAAAACAAAAAATGCTTTTTGATTCTTCGGCTTTTAAGCCAGTTCCATTAGACACAGTATAAAAGATAAAAGAAATTGTGACCTTCCTGCTGTTCCTTTCCTTAGGTTTGGATGGCTGTGCTTTTCTCTTCAGGTCATGTGACACCACAGCATGATCTGAGAAGTAATTAACTACTTTAGAAGTTACTCCAGCATAAACTTTGAAGCAGAAACAATTCTATCCCTAATAGTTGCCTGGCAGATTGATTCTTCCTTCTGGCTCTTAAAGCTCCATGTAGTAATTGCCTCAGAATTTAAAAATTATCTGGGGAATTCCTTGTTTCACATTTAGGATATAAAGAGCTAGTGACATTCTGTAATGTGTTTGTGAAGGGATGGAGAATCACTGTATGGATAAGAAAGCTGTCTCTTTTTACTGAAAAGACCTGAAAAACCCTTATTTGACCAGACTATAGAACTGAGTTTCAAAATTAGTAAATTGATAACATGTCCGAATGTGTTTGCCAAGAGCTGTCTCTACAGAACACACCTTCTCAGAGTGAATGTTCTCACACTCAGGCACTCTGGGTATGGATTTGCCTCCTTTAATGGTGGTTTTGATGATGCTGTTAACTATTTACAAAACAGTGTTGTGAGTTACAATTTGGCTTATAAACTATCCACTTATTTTCTTGATCAAAAAATTGCCCTTTTACATTGCTTTCCTATTCTTCCCTTTTATGCTTATCTTGATCTGATTATTAGACTATGTTCTACATGCTAAACTGCTAAATTCCCTGAGATTGAAGTCGGGGGCAGGTTCCAGGTCCTCTTTCAATTTCTTCTATCTTCTCTAATTCTATGTAGTCTCATGCTGCACTTGACATGCAAAGAAACCCTCACTGAATAGTCTGTGAATGATCAGGATAGCTGTGTGTAGTTTATACTGGTTATTTACACTCTATCCCTTTTAATAAACTAGGGATGGTTTAATTGGGATTTTCCACTATTATAATTTTCCCATCAATTAATATAAACCCCTGAATTCTCAAGATGAGTTCAGTATCTTAATGGTTTGAAATAACTGAAAGTCACTGAACTAAGTTATTCTCAGATCAGAGATGTATCTCCAGTTTGTGGGTAATAGGAATCAGTCAAAAAGAATGCATTATTAACTTACAGCAAAAAGAAAATGGAAAACTTAGACCTTGCTCTCAGGTTGGTTGCAGTTTGTTTGGAGGAGATGAGAGGAATGTGAGAGAGAGCATATGCACATGAGGCTTTTGGTTACTCAGTCCTCACAGACTATGTAAGTTAGAGGATGATGATTCCTGAGGATTGGTTATGAGTGAAGGCATTAGGTGTGAAGCGAATTAAGTCAGGTGTTAAGGAAAGCAAGTTTTGGAAAGGCAGGAGGGAGAAGGGCAGGCTTTTCCAGTGAGGTGTCAATAGGGACACACGCACTAAAAGAATAACCAATGTGGTCCACAAAGCGGACAACCATAGGAATCACACAGACCTGACAAGGAGGGGTCCAGTGATGGCAGACCTTTAAAGCTACATTGAGAGGCTCGTGGTTAATGTGATAGAAAATAAGGAGCTACTGAAGAATTTTGACCTGAGGGATGACATTACAGGTGCTTCCCTGGTGGCTCAGTGGTAAAGAATCTGCCTGCCAATGCAGGAGATGTGAGTTAGACCCCTGGGTTGGGAAGATCCCTTGGAGAAGGGAAATGGCAATCCACTCCAGTAGTCTTGCCTGGGAAATCCCATGGACAGAGGAGCCTGGTGGGCTACAGTACATGGGGTAGCAAGAGTTAGAAATGACTTTGCGACTCAACAACAACAACAAAAAGTGACACTACAAAATGACGTTTTCAGACTCTATTTCTGCAAAGATACATAGGATGAAGATAGCAACAAGGCAGCTGAAATGGCTTAGCAGGAAGGTGAAATGGGACATTCTAGCTACGGTGGAGGCTGTGGGAACAGAGGCCAGATATATTTTGAAAGAAAATACAACCTATCTTGGTGTCTGGCTAGATAGAGGATGGAGGAAGTCAAAGGTAAATTTGCAGGTGGGTAGATGAGAAGGGAGGGGGCTCCATAGCAGAAACAGGGGATTCAGAGGAGGAATCTGAAATGATAGTGAGCAGGGTAAGGAGGTAACACTGCAGGAGGCAACAGAAGGAGGAGACGTGCTTCAAAAACTGGGTCTAAGTCATTTAACTACTAACAAGGAGAACAGTCCCTGACTCACTATGAAGCTGAGTCTATGAAGCTGATTAACCATGGTAAGAATGTGAAAGTGTTCTGTGAAGCACTATCCAATGTATGCCTTTGGCATTTTATTATATGTGAGTCTCCTTCCCAGCTGCATGTGATACTGAAGAGGATGTAAAACTTCTGCTCATGAATTTTACTCCAGTATGTCATTATATCACTTCTGGTGGAAGGGAGACTGGTTGGGAAGCCTGAGCAGTGAAATGGGTAAGAAACTGTAATGAGGATCTCATCCAGGCTATTTGATGGCATAAGATGAACCAAGCAGACTTATATACTTTTTACGGGGAAGAGATGACAGAATTTACTGACTGGATGTGGGAAATGAGTAAAAGGGGGTATTATAGGATGATGTCTAGGCTTTCAGTATAGGCACCAGTATAGACTAAGGTTCAAATCACTGAGATGGAAAAGATGGGAGAAGGAAAGAGGTGACCAGAGAGGAATATCACAAATTTAGTTTTGGACATTGTAGTAGGCAAAATAATAGCCCCCAAAGATGTCCACACCCTAATTCCTTGTGAACATGCTACCTTCCATGCAAAAGGGACTTTGCAAATGTGATTTTGGGATTTTGAGATGAAATTACTCTGGACTGTCCGGGTGGATTCAAGGTAATCACAAATCTCCTTTTAAGTGAAACATAGAGGCAGGAAAGTAAAAGTTGCAGTAATGTGATGTTAGAAAGATGGGAGCTCACTTTTAAGATGGAATAGGCTGTAAGCCAAGGGGTGCAAATGGCCTCCACAGGCTGGAAAAGGCAAGAAATGGATTCTCCCCTAGAGCTTCCAGAGTGAATGCAGCCCTGCTGAAACGCTGCTTTTAGCCCAGTGAAACCAGTGTTGGACTCTGAACCTCCAGAACTGTAAAATAATACATTTCTGTTGTTTGAAGCCACTAAGTTTGCTGAAGTTTTTTACAGCAGCAGTGGGAAACCAATACAGACATATTTGAATCTGAGATATATAAGAATCATCCAAGCACAGATCTGAGACAGTTTTATAGAGGGGTCTGGGATGGAAATTATACAACTGGGAGTCATTAGCATATATATATATATATATACGCATGGCATATATAATATTTTAACATCTCTGAAATTAGGGTATGTCTTAACTGATCATATAATTGTTATTGTCAGGCAACATGCCTATGCATGTCCAGGCACCCAGACTGGACAAATGTGACCCCTGAATATTTCAGTCAACAAAACACAAGAACTATTTGAGAAAGGTCTGAATCCTAGCTGTTGTCTGGATGTTTTCTGTTAACACATTTTGATAAGATCAAGAAAGGGCCAACGTCAAAACTTTCAGAATGTTACACTAGAATCTTTCTCCTACATTAGTAGAGAATTCTCTTAAGTAATACTCTTGATGGATAGTAAACAAAGATAAACATGAATTTGAGTCAAAAAGTAGCTCCAAAGAATTGGTCTCTGAAAAATCTCAGTATTTAATACATTAAGCAATACACTATGTTTTTAATATTTCCTTTTAATACATGCACAAAGGTCTAGGAGAGATTTTTCAAAAGTTATGAAATAAAAATTTTAAGTGATAAGAAAGTATTATGTCAACCTTATTAACATGTTTTACTTCCACCACTCATAAAATAATGGTGAACCTTACAACTGAGTGTTGCATTAAACTTGACAGTCTTCATTACCATGGGGATGAGTGTGATGATAGAAGATTCAACGAGAGAAGATCCAGGGAAAATCTTTCCCTCAGAAGTATTAGTGCTGAGTAATGTGACATTATATAGAGTCATAAAAATATTTATATTCCTAGGCTTCCCTTGTAGCTCAGTTGGTAAAGAATTCATCTATAATGCAAGAGACCCAGTTTCAATTCCTGGGTCAGGAAGATCCCCTGGAGAAGAAAATGGCAACCCACTCCAGTATTCTTGCCTGAAGAATCCCACAGACTGTAACCTGCCAGGCTCCTTTGTCCAGGGGGTTGCAAGAGTTGGTCACAACTTAGCAACTAAACCACCCCCATCACCACCAATCACACTTGGGGTAATTCCTCCCAAGAAAGTCATCCAAAAGAAGAAAAAGATAATTACACTAGGTAGTGGGAGTTTACTTCCATGAGGAAGTGAGATGGGCCTGAATGACAGTCTCAGAAGCTGAACTGTGACCCTGAGTCTCAGCCCTCTGACACTGGCAAGCTCCCCATGCCTCAGGCCAAATGAGAAACAGTCCATCATTATTCAGATCATAATAGGCTTGATGAGCCAATGACTTTTGTGTCCTGGAAATCTCGTTTCCCTCTCCAAATAGGTATACAGGCCATCCTGACTTCTCTGTGTAATCTCACATTTAGACTTACCAAAAGAGAGGAGACAATTAGATCAGATTGATCTTTTCCAATATGGTACCCAGATATTGGGCAGAGTCTCTTGTAGAGCTCCTTTGTGGGCCTTTCTGACATGATATGCCTGCCTTCTGGCCCAGGTACAGATCCCTGGCCCACTAGTGTCTATAGGGATGGCAAAGTCACCTGGCTTAGAGTGTGGCAACTTATGAGGACAGACTTGTCTGCAGTTATTTTCCTCATAGGTGGGCTTATGGCCACAACAGGCACTTAGAATTTCATGGACTATCCTAGAACTACACAAATTGGAAAGGAAGGAATAGGTGTGCTTTTTATTACCAAAAAGAGAAAGGGATAGCAATCTAAATATCCAAAAGTAATGAAATGGTTATTCGATTAATTTAGTACATTCACTCTACAGTTTTCTTCATATTTAGAAATATCAATTATGAATAACAAGTAGCAATATGGAAAAGGAAAAATACAACATTGAACAAAAATATCAGTGAAACTCCATAAAAACATATACTTATATGGAAAATTATCCTAGTTGTTTAGGGAGTGGGATTGTAAGTGACCATTTCCTCTGTAATCTGATTTGTGAGGCATTATTATTTTATAACCAGAAGTAGAAAACATTATTTGAACAGTTACAGTTTATGAAACAAAGCCATAAATCCAGCATCATAAAAGATACACCACCTAGAGTTGCAAACTACTAAAAAATGATATAATTAATAGACACTATATGACAAGTGACCAATAAAGTCTGATCTAAATAAATGATGCTTTAAAATGAACTCATAAAGACCCAAAGCAGAATGATCTATTTCCCTTAATACTTATTTCATCAGAAATAAATTTATTATCAATACAATGGTTCTTGCAAAAAGCAGAATAGATTTTTATGTAACTTCTACTTAATAACATTTTGACTTCTTCAGAGATCTCAAAGGATTTTCACATACAAAAAGCTTTCCTACACTGACAATTGAATAGTACATATCAGTCCCATTTTTACAGAGGAGGAATTGGTAAAGACATGTTCAAGATAATCCACTGCTCAAACAGTCAAGTGAAAAAGTAGCTAATTTTTGGCCTACTTAATTGATGATATCAAATACTCAGCATTCTGTACTCAACTGGCATTGCTGAATAACACTTTTCTAGCTAACTGAAGCCCACGTCTTTAGATGTCAAGGACCCCCACTGCCACACGTAGGATTACTCCCTCTCATCAATGCATTACAATTTTCCCTGCCTCCTTAAACAGGATACATAATTTAGCCTTTTAAAATCAAAGATTCTACTTATTAAAATGAATATCAAGAATTATATACTACTTTTTTTTGCAATGGCTTTTTGGGTTTTTTAAATGTATAACAATTTTTATGGAAAAAATGGCCCCAGATTTCACCCTTTGAATTTTACCCTTTGAATTACTGAATCATTATTCCTGAATATTTTTATGTGTACACACATACACACACACACACATTCATATTCCATCCTGGTGAACCTGCTTATTTTCTCACTGCCCCTTTTTTTCTTTTTGAAATATATATATTTTATTGAAGTATAATTGACTTACAATGTTTCAGGTGCACAGCAAGATGATTCAGTTATACAAATACACATATACTTTGAAATTATTTTCCATCATAGGTTATTACAAGATATTGACTATAGTTCCCTATGTTACCCAGTAAAACTTGTTGCTTGTTGCATATCTATTTTTTAACTAGAAATCTAGCATTCTATTCCTGCTGCTGCTGCTAAGTCGCTTCAGTCGTGTCTGACTCTGTGCGACCCCATAGACAGAAGCCCACCAGGGTCCCCCATCCCTGGGATTCTCCAGGCAAGAATACTGGAGTGGGTTGCCATTTCCTTTTCCAATGCATGAAAGTGAAAAGTGAAAGTGAGGTTGCTCAGTCGTGTCCGACTTGTAGTGATTCCTACTAAGTCAAATAAGTGGAATCAAAATGTTAAAAAATTTTTAGTTAGGCAAAAATTCATAAGTTTTCTAAAATACATATATTATACATATTTATAAATATGTATACAAAAGCTTGTCTACTACACTTGATAAAGGCTTGAGAAAGAATATCAAAAAAAAGAGAAGAGACCGAGAAATGGGAGAACATATAACAAATGAAATGGGAGCACTGAATATGAAATAGAAAAAGTGAAACAAACTAGATAAAGGTAAAAAGGTCATCATATAGTCCAGTGGTTTTTAAACATGACTGCTCATTAGAAACATATCTGTAGCTCTGAAGGAAAAAAAGCAATACCTGAGCATTTGCATTTTTCAAAAATTTCAAGGTAATTCTGATATGCATTGGATTTTAAAAAGTGATTACAGGTTTCTCTATTAGATCCTAGGGTGGGTGATATCCTGGTGGCTTAGACCATAAAGAATCTGCCTGCAATGCAGGAGGCCTGGTTTCAATCCCTGGGTCAGGAAGATCCACTGGAGAAGGGAATGAAACCCACTCCAGTATTCTTGCCTGGAGAATTCCATGGACAGAGGAGCCTGGTGAGCTGCAGTTCATGAGTCGCAAACCGTTGGACATGACTGAGCCACTCATACTGTATACTTTGGTGATATAGAGTTCTATTATTTTTCTGTTGACCAATCATGATACAATGGTATTAAGTGAGTAATAGTTACATAATCACAAGAGTAAAAAATATTTATCAGTTTTCACAATCAATAGCCAGATAAAAAATAAAAGATAATTACAATTATAAGCCATAATGGGAATATGATTAGCTTAACAATATAAAATAACTGCATACAATCTGGAGGGGTATCAAGCCGAGTGCTGAGGTAAGTGGGAGTGCATACCTGCACATGTATTCATCCACCCAGCCAGTCTACATCTTTTGGTTGGTGCATTTAATCCATTTACATTTAAGGTAATTATCAACATGTATGATCTTATCCCCGTTTTCTTAATTTACTATTTATTCAGGTTTATTTTCTGTAGGCCTTTTCCTTCTCTTGTATTTCCTATCTAGAGAAGTTCTTTAGCATTTGTTGTAAAGCTGGTTTCATGGTACTGAATTCTCTTAACTTTAGCTTATCTGGAAAGCTTTTGATTTCTCCATCAAATCTGAAGGAGAGTCTTGCTGGGTATTCTTGGTTGTAGCTTCTTCCCTTTCATCACTTTAAATATATGCCATTCCCTTCTGGCTTGTGGAGTTTCTGCTGAGAAATCAGCTGATAGCCTGATGCAAGTTCCCTTGTATGTTATTTGTCTTTTTCCCTTGTTGCTTTTAATATTTTATCTCTGTCTTTAATTTTTTTCAGTTTGATTACTATGTGTCTCAATATGTTCCTTCTTGGATTTATCCTTCCTGGAACTCTCTGCTTTCTGGACTTGGTTGACTATTTCCTTTCCCATGCTCGAGAAGTTATCAGCTATTATCTCTTCAAATATTTTCTCAGGTCCTTTCTCTCTTTTCCTTCTGGGACCCCTATAATGTGAATGTTGGTGCATTTAATGTTGTCCCAGAGGTCTTGTAGACTGTTTTCATTTCTTTTCATTGTTTCTTCTATATTCTGTTCTATGGCAGTGATTTCCACCATTCTGTCTTCCAGGTCATTTATCTGCTCTTCAGCCTCAGTTATTCTGCTATTGATTCCTTCTAGTGTATTATCCATCTCTGTTTGTTTATTCTTTAATTCTTCTAGGTCTTTGGCAAACATTTCTTGCATTTTCTCAATCTTTGCCTCCATTCTTTTCCTGAGATCCTGGATCATCTTCACTAGCATTATTCTACTTTCTCTGGAAGGTTACCTATCTCCACGTCATTTATTCATTTTTCTGGGGTTTTATCTTGTCCTTTCATCTGGAACATAACTTTCTGCTTTTTTAATCATGATTAATTTTCTGAAATATGGTTTTTGTTTTAGCTGCTGTAAGACTGTGTTTCTTCTTTCTTCTTGTCTGCCCTGTGATGGAGGAGGCTAAGAGGCTCATGTAAGCTTCTTGATGGGAGGGACTGGTGATTGGAAAAACTGGGCTTTGCTCTGGTGTGCAGGGACTTGCTCAGAAAAGCTTTAATCCAATTATTTGCTAATGGGTGTGGTTGTATTCCCTCCTAGGTAGTTGTTTGGCCTCAGGTGACCCAGCCCTGGGTCTATGGTATGGTTAATGGTGAACTCCCTCTATGGTAAAGTTAATGGCGAACTTCAAGAAGATTTATGCAAAAGGGAACCTTCCAGTGCCCCGTCCCTGAAGTGAGCCCCTGCCGCCCCACGCCTCCACAGGAGGGCCTCCAACACGAGCAGGTAGTTTTGGTTCAATCTCTTGGGAGTCACTGCTCCTCTCCTCTGGGTCTTGGTGCATGCAAAATTTTGTTTGTGCCCTCTAAGACTCTGTTTTCTCTCAGTTCTCTGGAAAGCCTGTAATCAAATCCCACTGGCCCTCATGGCCAAATTCCCTGGGGATTCCCAGTCCCTTTGTCAGATCCCCAGGCTGGGAAGCCTGACACGGGGCTCAGAACCTTCACAAAAGTGCAAGAACTTCTTTGGTATCGTTGTTCTCCAGTCTGTGGGTTATCTACCCGGTGGGTATGGGATTTGGTTTTATTGTGATTGCACCCCTCCTACTGTCTTGCTGGGGCTTCTCCTTTGTCTTTGGATGTGGGCTATCTTTTTTGGTGGGTTCCAGTGTCCTCCTATCAGTGGTCCTCCTGGTTCAATAGCTAGTTGCAATTTTGCTGCTCTCATAGGAGATAAGCACACAATCCTTTACTCTGCCATCTTGAAGCCCCTCCAGGTGATTTTAATGGGAAAAGCTGTGGTTTGTCATTCTGATTCTCTCCCCATCTAGGGCTGTAAATGTTTGGCAAAGGGGTGGGCACATGACTAGAGACTGGTCACTCAGTTCCTTCCTTGGACATTTAAAACTGAAAGAAAAGGAGGGAGAGTGGGAGAAAGATCAGTCCTTATCAAGTGACCAGACCCATCAAATGAAAATTCCGAGATCTGTTAAAGGTGATATATCTGACACAAGAAAATAAAGGCTGAGAACGTATAAGAAAGAATGTGGAGAGACACAGATGGAACGTGGAGAGACCTGATGGCTTCCAAGAGCCTGGGTCTAATGCCTTCCTGAGGCCCAGCTAAATCTCTGTGCCTGGGTTCTGTGAGGCACCCACGGATTCTAGGGTGGCCTTCTGAATATTTAACGATGGCACAGGAAAACAAAATTCAGGACAGGGCCAGAGGCCAGTACACAATCCTGGAATTCAGCTGTCATTCCAGGCATTACCCCTTTTGTTATGGAGCATAAAGTCCTGAGACAATCCCCAGGTGTCTGAGGCTGTGTGGAGACACGTGAGGATCTCAAGGCATTTTAGAATATAACAAGTGGCATCTCCATGCAAGTGCAACCAGCTGGCTATCAACTCTGTCTGTATTCCTATAAGAAATGCTGCTTTTGCACTACAGTGGTTTCTGTCACTCACAACTTTAACTCTAAAAAAATATGATTTGTGCTGTGTCATGATTTGTCAACTATTTTGCTAACATAATTTGATGGTAACTTCAGAATGTCTTAGGGCTTGAACAAACTTTGAAGTAATTTTGTCCAATTTCCCACCTAATGGGAAAATTCACTTTTCATCTAAATAATTTAGCACATGATAGAAAAAACTTATGCCTTTCAACTGAATAAAAGCATAAGAAATATAACCCACAAGTTAAATTTTTATATTGCAAGGTAATAGCTATTTACTGTAGAAGTTTTTAAAAACCTAGATGAAAAAAGCATAAGATGGAATCCATCCAATCACTAATTTTTTTAAAAATCCCTGTTAATACTTTTGTTTGTATATATCCTGATTTTATGCATTTATAGAATCTCTAATTTTTACAAGACAAGTTTAACCTGGAAATCATCTTTTAGTTAATATACTATGCTCCTTCTTTCCATAAAACTCAGATTTTTAGTCTCTCGTCTTTTGTTTCATTCCTTGGGTGTGTGGGCACTGGGGGAAGGAAGGAGGGCAGAGTTTCAGAGTTCTTTGAGGTACAAGGTTTACGTAGCTCTTTGCTCCCAGTGCAGCTCTCAGAAGAACAAGGTTGACCTTATTTCCAGGCAGAATTATTCATGTCACCACTTTTACTTGGGAAGCTGCTTAGCAAGTCATGTCTGACTGTATGAGAAAGGATGAATTTACATGTTCAGCAGCAGGTGCACCAAAGTCAACAAAGTCCATTATTTAATCCCCAATATTAGCTCCCAAGTTGAAAAACGGGAGGAAGACAAATGAGTTCTAGAACCTCATATATCGTTGAGCTTCCTTTCATCCAGTGGGAAGTAAAGTCTTTCCAAGTAAGAAAAGCTGTTTGCATTTAATCACTTAGACTTATATCCTAAGTATTTTTAAGGTGATGCAAATTGTTGGTGTAAAAAAGGACCTTCCAGACCAAGGGAAGAGGCTGGCCACCACATGGGGATAAATCATCCACTATGGAGCTGAAATGGAGATAACTGAGAATCCAAATGAAGAGAGCACAAAGGAAGAGAAGGAACACAGGAACAGAAGTTAAGTCATGTAAGGCTGGACAGATGTGTGCTCCAAGAAGCCAAATTAAAGGCCACAAGAAGAAAACTATTGCCATTGTGGTCTGCATAAATTAAAGTTCAATGTTAAAAAAAAAAACATAATGGTCCACCTGAACTCCACATTCATTGTCCTCTGTTCAGACCAGGTGCTCAGATCAGGTGCTCAGATCTGGAAACTTCATTTAAAGAGAGAGATTGGCAAACAAGGACATATCCAACCACAAAACAAGCCAGAGGCAAAAGGGCACCTGAGGAGGTTTTAAGGTAACAGGTATGGGTTATTTGGAGAAGAGGCTGAAAAAAATGAGTTATCCTCCTTAAAATTTGAAAGCATTTAAACGGTTATCATAAAGAAAGTATTTAGGAGTTTAGGGTCAACATATACACACTACTGGGCTTCCCTGGTGGCTCAGTGGTAAAGAATCCACCTGCCAATGCAGAAGATGCTGATTTGATCCAGAGTTGGGAAGATCCCCTGGAGAAGGGAAGGCCAACCCACTCCAGTATCTTGCCTGGAGAAGCCCATGGACAGAGGAGCCTGGCAAGAAACAGTCCAGCCATAGGGTCACAAAGAGTCAGACACAACTGAGCGACTAAATACTCACACACTACTATACACAATTTTTCTTCTTTAAATGTTTATGAATTTTTTACAATACACATATCCCTTCTGTAGTCATATTAAAACCAATAAATATATAGAAAAAGGAAGAGGAAACAAAAGTCCAGATGATGGGAGTAGTGTGTATACCCACACTCTACGTATGTGTATACACTCTGTGTATTTGTATACAGAAAGAATAGTTTTCCTTCACTCTTAATTTTTATCTTAAATTATAAAAGCAATACATGAACACATAACAAATCATTTGGATATAATTTCAATCATTCAACAGATATCCACTGAATACCTATCATGCACTTTTATTCTTCATGGTTCTAGAGGACAGAACAAGTAGTAGTAGGTAGAAGGGACACAGAGGTAGAAGGTGGCTCAGAATAAAAAAGAGGAGATATGCATGTATGTATAACTGATTCACTTTCCTGTACAGCAGAAACACAACATTGTGAAGTGACTGTATACAAATAAAAAAAATTTTTTAATATATTATCAGAACTGCCAGCAACAGAATGGGTAGTTTTATATAAGCAAGAACTTCCACATCATTGGAAGTATTCATTCATGTATATTACCGTGGAAATTCTTATACTGAAAGATAGATAATACATACATGACTTCCAAGATCCCTTCAGAGAATATATTACTTTCTAAGTTAACATTAAGGATCAAGAGATAAGTCCTTACCAGTCATCAGCCACACAATATTGGGAAACTCAATTCCCTCCTGGTAGTCCTTTCTAAAATAAGAGAAATAGCACTGATTTAAACCAATGTAAACTTGACAGATGATATTGAGAGAATGTTTCAGAATGTTTCATATTTAGTAGATAAATGTAGTCATTTGTTGTAAATTATCTAATGTAATTCTCAGGGCTATTATCATCAACTATAATATTAAAATCCTTAATGAATGTCTGAAACTCAAACCAGAATTGCAAGTACTACTTAAAAAAAACTTTGGTTCTACACATGGGGCTCACTGATCATCTATTATTTCCACACTTTCACAATACAATTATGTCACAATATGACCTTCTATACACTGGCACTATTCATACCACAATGATTCAGAAATAATTTTGGAGATGTAGGCATTTTTTTAAAGTAAAAGAGAATTATAAAAGCCAAAATAAGGTAACATTTTATATCCCCTAAGATGACTATAATCAAAAAGACACAATAAGAAATATTGGTGGGGATATGGAGAAACTGGAACCCTCGTGCACTGCTTGTGGGAATAAACAAAAATACAACCATTCTGAAAAAGTTTGGCAGTCCATCAAATGCTAAAGATGGAGAGTTATCACATAACCCAGCAACTCCACTTGTAGGTACACACCCAAGAGAAATGAAAACTTATATCCACATAAAAACTTGTCCATAAAAAAAAACTTGTCCATAAACATTCATAGCAGCATTATTCATATAGCCAAGAAGTAGAAATAAATCAGATACCCATCAACAAATAAACAAAAATGTAGCATTCATACAGTAGAATGTTGTTCAGCAACTAAAAGGAATGAAGTACTGACGTGTGCTACAATGTAGATGAACTTCAAAATAATGCTAAGTGAAGGAAGTCAACCACAAGAGAATACTTATTGCACGATTCCATTTATGTGGCATGTTCAAAATAGGTAAATTCATAGAAACAGAAAACAGACTAATGGTTGCCTAGGGCTGGGAGTCTGTGGGAGGAGACAAGAGGGATTGCTAGTGGGAAAAGGGTTTCTTGTGGGATTGTGAAATGTTCTAAAATTAATTGTGGTGATGGTTACACAACTTAGAACATACTAAAATCCACTGCACTGTACACTTTAAATGGGTGAATTTTGTGTTATGTAAATTACATTTCAATAATCCTATTTTTAAAAAAGAAATAAAGTTAAACTTTCACAACTCCATTTCAGCTTCCCAAATTTCTCTGGCTGATATCTAACCTGTTGTAATATTTCCTAGATATAGCTTCATAACTAAGATACCACTACAGAAATAAGATGTGGTCTTCCAGTACAATGCTCAACTGTGTGTTAGAGGTTTAAAACAAAGGCCAGAGGGTGGAACAACCTAGCAAACCAAATTTAGATCTTGTGAAAAGATATTGCATACGTGAAATATTAGCTTCAGGGCCTCATTAGCTGATGGGACCCAGTTAAAATTACTGGAGATCAGAACTCTGTGACACAGATCAAAAACTAACTAGAAAATAAAGCAGATGTTCCAGTGTTTCAAGGTGTGCATAGATGAAAAGCCTCTCCGATGGGAGTCAGTCTTAGAAAGATCAGAAGAAAATACAAGAGTAAACAAGTCACCAAATAACAAAAAGAGAAACAAAACCACAAATTAAGACGTTCACCACAGAAAAAGGTGTAGTGAATGAAAAACAGTTTTTCCTTTTTTTTTCCCCTGCTTGTCTTGTCTTCTCAACAGGAATGAAAAATTCAAAGGGCAAGGTCCTTTTGAGTCCCTCCATGGCATTTTACATAGAATTCCTTCTGCCAGAGGGAATTCTAGTGACCGAAGGACTGTGTTACCCACTTTGTGGCACCCTCACAGCATCTCATCCCACAGCCCCTGTGTTCATCTGCTTCACACCCCTGGCTCCTCCCTTTGTCAGATCTGACAGGCTCTCTCCCACCTTATGGTCCCCCGCCATGCTGGTCCTTCTACCTGAACACTCTGCCATGTTATTTTCATAAGCTTTTTTTATCCTTCAGGTCTCAGCTAAAATTTTATCTCCTCAAGGAGGCTCTCACTACCCCATATTAATTAAGTGGGTTCCCATGAGAGTCTGTCATCTCATCCAAGTTGTTTACCTCATAGTAAACAACACTTCACAAATATTTATTCCATCCTTAGTTTTATACAAAGGTACTGTTTGAGGTGCTGAAGATATAGAATCTACTAAACAAATAGCCATTCAGTCATGTCCTACTTTTTGTGACCCCAGGGACTGTAGCCCACCAGGATCCCTGGTCCATGGATTTTCCAGGCAAGAATACTGGAGAAGGTAGCCACTCCCTTCTCCAGGGGCTCTTCCTGACTCAGGAATCAAACTTGGGTCTCCTGCACTGCAGGCAGATTCTTTACTGTCTGAGCCACTAGGGAAGCCCCAAAACAAATAGTAATTCAGTTCATATTTGTTGTTTCTTATACATTCTTTGTAAGCAAACTGTAACCTTCTTGTAAGCAGGGACTGGCTAAAATGGCAGCATTTAGACGCAGCATGATGTAATGATCAAGTACCTGAGAATTACAAGAGAATCCTGGCTCTCCTGCTTAACCAAATTATTTAACTGCTCTGAGCCTCAGTTTCCTCATCTGTAAAGAAGGTATAATAATAGTTATCACAGGAACTAAATACATAGTAGAATTTAGTTACTTTGGTAACTATTGTAAAAATACTTGATCCACACTATGCTCCAAAAAAATGTTTATCAAAGAAAAGTTTTTTCATTATTGGGCCAATACTGTACATGACAAACGAGTGGTTATAGTTAAATGAATTAAACTATGGTGCCTGTGGTTAAAATTATTTTAGTAACTGGGCTAATACATAACAAGAGAGTAGATCAGCAACAGTAAAATGCCTCCTTTCATGCTTGAACTCTTTGTTAAAAGACATTCTTTGGTCTTAGATCCAATGTGACATTCTTGGTCAATTCCAAGCTAGTGGAAGAATTCTCTTTTGAATTTTCTAGAAATATAAAGTTAAACTTTCACAACTCCATTTCAGCTTTCCAAATTTCTCTGGCTGATATCTAACCTGTTGTAATACTTCCTAGATATAGTTTCATAACTAAGACACCTCTACAGAAATAGGATGTGGTCTTCCAGTACAATGCTCAGCTGTGTGTTAGAGGTTTAAAATAAAGGCCAAAGGCCGTGGTTGTTTTCTACCAGAAAGGAGGTTCTGGGACTTCTCAGGAAGAAAGAACTATCAACTTCCGGCTTTATCTACAATCTGACTTCCAATGTCACCTGAAAGAAACCACGTGTCTCCAGGAGCTGTTGGAAGGGTCACAGAGATACCTCTGTACTTGTCATCGGCTTCTCCTATCCTCTTCTCCTTCCTATAGCCACAATTCTTATTAACAATTTGAAGTTTCCATCCATATAAAACCAAAATAGAGTTTGAAGAGGCTAACTACTAACCATTCTGGATGGCAATAACTCCTTCCTATAAACATCAGCCAAACAAAAGTAAAAATGCAGAGCATCAGCCCCTGTATTCTATATGTACATACTTCTAAGAAAGACGTAATAAAATGGAAGGAGGTGGACTAAAGTAATCAAAGCAATTGGGAGCTGCCAGCTGGTATTTACAATGATCTCGCTAACTTCTGGTGCTTTTGAAGGTTACAGAAAAGCCAAGTATTTTGTCACAGATTTGCCTTCAAGAAGTCTATAGTCTCTTTAGACCATAATCTCCATATGTGAAAACAGGAAACTCTTTATAAAGGAGTACAATATACGGTAGGCAGAATAATTACCACCTACCACATAGATATCCACATTCCTAATTTCAGGATCTGTGAATATATTAGGTTATGTAGCAAAAGGGAATTTAAAGTTGCAGACAATTTAAATTGCTAATCCTCTAACCTTAAAATAGGGAGATAATTCTAGATTATTCAGGTGGGTCCAATGTAATCACAAGGGTACTTTAAAGTGGAAGAAGGAGGCAGAAGAGTGTTAGAGAAAGATACATGATGATGAAAGTAGGGTCAGAGAGAAGCTGTTTTGCTTCTGGATTTGAAAATGAAGGGAAAGGAACATGAGTCAAGGAACGCAGGCAGCCTCTGCTGTGAAAAGTACAGAAACAGATTCTCCTTGATAGAAGAAAATTTCACATATTAAGATGTGGGGAAGTCATTCTGGCTAATACATAATTTGACTTGAACTTTGTGCTAACTAGAACAACTTGTCTTATGGCCTGTCAAACATGCATTGTACATCTGTTTCAACCATTAAAGAATGTATTTAAAAATAAAAATGAAGTAAGTGTGATTCAGGCTTCAAAATGGGAGGTGGGTGGCCACTATGGATGTGGCTTCAGACATGTTGTTCCTGCGTCATTGAGAACTTGAAATTTCTGAACTGTATCAGCCTCGAGGACAGACTCAAAACATCTGCTAGCAGCATCCAGCCATAACCTTATGGTCTCAAGGTCTTCCCCTGTAGCTAATGCAACATTCTGGACACCAACCAATCTTGCTTAACAAGCCCTCTTACTTCTTGCCAGCTTCAACTCTTAATTCTTGACAAATAGCTTATGCAACTTTGTGGGTTTTGCCTAAACAAGCCTTCACCACTTTGGAGTCCAGCAGAACACAATTCAAGTGTTTTTGAATCTGTGTCTCCTAGGCTATAGTCCTCAGTTTGACTCAGATAAAACTTTCTCTTCTATTCCTGTTAACAGATTGTTTATTGATTATTTCCATCTATATCCTCTAGAGATTTCGGGAGGAATGAAGCCCTCCCGACATCTCAACTTTAGCCCAATAAGATCTTGTTGGACTTTTAACCTATAGAACTGCCAGATAATACATGTGTGTTGTTGTAAGCCACTAAGTTGTTTAAGCCACTAATTTGTTACAGCAGCAATCAGAAATTAGTACAACACATAATAATACTCTCAGTTCAGTTCAGTAGCTCAGTCATGTCTGACTCTTTGCAACCCCATGAATTACAGCACACCAGGCCTCCCTGTCCATCACCAACTCCCAGAGTTCACCCAAACCCATGTCCATCAAGTCAGTGATGCCATTCAGCCATCTCATCATCTGTCCTCCCCTTCTCCTCCTGCCCCCAATCCTTCCCAACATTAGGGTCTTTTCCAATGAGTCAGCTCTTCGCATGAGGTGGCCAAAGTATTGGAGTTTCAGCTTCAACATCAGTCCTTCCAATGAACACTCAGGACTCATCTCCTTTAGGATGGACTGGTTGGATCTCCTTGCAGTCCAAGGGACTCTCAAGAGTCTTCTCCAACACCACAGTTCAAAAGCATCAATTCTTCGGTGCTCAGCTTTCTTCACCATCCAACTCTCACATCCATACATGACCACTGGAAAAACCATAGCCTTGACTAGACGGACCTTTGTTGACAAAGTAATGGCCCTGCTTTAAAATATGCTGTCTAGGTTGGTCATAACTTTCCTTCCAAGGAGTAGGCATCTTTTGATTTCATGGCTGCAATCACCATCTGCAGTGATTTTGGAGCCCCCCAAAATAAAGTCTGACGCTGTTTCCCCATCTATTTCCTGTGAAGTGATGGGACCAGATGCTATGATCTTAGTTTTCTGAATGTTGAGCTTTAAGCCAACTTTTCCACTCTCCTCTTTCACTTTCATCAAGAGGCTTTTTAGTTCATCTTCACTTTCTGCCATAAGGGTGGTGTCATCTACATATCTGAGGTTATTGATATTTCTCCTGGCAATCTTAATTTCAGCTCTAAACTACTATTATTAGAAAATAATTTAGAAAGTGGAGAGAGAGCAATGCTGATTAAAGTTATTAGGAAAAATGACTTTGAGTGAGTGTGATTTGAAAATACTCTTTTCAGAATTTATAGGATGAAATGTAAAAGACAAAATCTGGGAAGGGATCTATGTTAGATCTACAAAATCAAAAAAGGAGCATTGATTTGTATACCAAATCCCAGATTACCAGAACCAGAAAGTAATTCCTTGAAACTTGAAAGAGGTAGCTTTAGGATGGATGGACAGATAGCTATATGGATAAATGGAGACAGAGATAAAGGAAGAGAGACAAGCAGAAAGAAAAAGAAAGGGGAACTGCTGCCTTATTCAGTATGAAACTCTTTCATCTTTAAAGGAAGCAGGGACTGAAAGTATAAAAAGCTCTAAAACTTTCAGATAAATTCAGGGATACCAGATCCAAAATGAGGTCAGAGAAATCGAGATGTTGGGGTAAAAGTCAAGCCGTTGTCATGTAGATAACTACTTCCCCACCACCACCACCTCAGTTACCAAAGCCTGTCAGAGACAGTTTCAGCTTCCAGCAACATGGAGCTCATACATATGGCAATTTCTGTTCTTATCTCAGGTTTGAGGATTCCTTGGAAAATAATAAAGTCAGCTTAAGTGTTCCTCTCCCTCCCCACTATCATGTGTCTGTTTTTCTGATCTAAAAACAGCAAACAAGAAACGTCCTTGTGTGCTCTTTCAGAGACATACTCGAAAGCTTAGGTCTTTGGAAGCTGGAAGCATCCTTCCTAACTATGGGGGCGTATACAGTTGTCCTCCTGCTTCACAGACACACAGTTACTCTCCTCCTACAGGAATTCTTCTCCCCTCTTCAGATTCTATTCCCTATTTCTACTAGAGGGCCCTTCTCTGAGCTATTGAGTAACATTCCACTCCCTAGGAGCTACCATACAATGAGGAATGAAGGGACACCTAAGAAACCTGCCAGGTCTAGCTGACTCTGGCCTCCTCCAGAACTACAGTCCACATTTGCATAGACGGAGTACATGGGATTAGTGGGGACCCACTGCAGGAGGAAACTGACCCTACCAGTCATGAGGCCTGACAGTGGGGCATTGAGGAAGACAGGGTTGGTGAGGTCATCACTGCATCTGCTCTTACACTTAAGGGATGAGACTCAGAGACCAGATGCTGAGCACTTCTCACCCGCTAGGACTCTTGCGGGGATATATGCTCATCTACTAAAAGCCTGCAAGTTCACTTAGGTCTTTAGACCAGTAAGGTTTGGGAACTATGTACAGTGGATGCCTTCCAGTCCATCAAGACTCAAAGAAAAAGAGAGCTTAAGCTACCAACCTCATCTATTTGCCTTCTTGTAAAATTGTCAGAGTGACTCCAAAACAGTTGTAATTCATTTCAAACCCAGGTATGTACACATCATGCTTCCTTTCAAAGAATGACAGACTTCAAAATACTTTAGGTTCCCAGCAGTTGTTCAAAAGCTGATAAGGAATACAACCAACATACATGGCACTGAAATAAAACAATTTGATCATTACATGACTGTCTTATAAGGCAAATGTGCCCTTTTTTTCCCCTTAAAGATATTCCTGGAGGTTTATAAAATTGGGGAGTGGGGGGCTTCTCTGCCCAACACAATGGGCTGTCACTCTTTCAGGAGGTAGACCTTATCAGCAGCAGAGGAAAATGTTGGAGCTAATTCAGGAGACATTTTAAGTCGAGTATTTTACCAACTGAAGGCCAAAAGGGAAATAGGAAACAAATAATCATAAAATGAACTTTCTGCTGCTGGAATATGAGTTCCCTGGAAATTAACATCTCTGCTCTGCTGTTCCACTGGTAGGGATTTCCAGTGCTGTTCAAAGAACTTTGCTCTTTCATCCCTGTCACACTTCTTGTTCTTTCCAATGTTTACTTCTATTATCACCCACCAATATATGAAGCAATTTTGTGCATAAGACCTTTCCTAAAGCTTGGCTCAGTTCTATTAACCTTTATGCTTAATTTATAGTTAAGGTCTAAATGGCACTGGTGCATGTAAATAGTGTCTGTGGGCTCTGCCATCATGAGGAAAGTACTGTGCTTAAGTGGCTCCAACACATTTGCTCAGAACATTATGAAAGGAACTGCTGGGATCTCTGCAGGACGTTATTTAGTGAAATTCTACAGAAGATTAACATTGCTTTGTAACAGACTTTTCTCTGTGTTAAGCCTAGAAGCGTTCAAGGAAATCTGTGGAATCCAAGGTTTTGTTTTTCTTTCACATCAGTTTCTGAGCTGCTCATCTAAAAAGAAAAAAAGTCTGGAAGCCAGAAATCTCAGAGACTTTTTAATTTCCTTGGGATCTCTCATCAAAGATGAGTAGATTTGAAGTCTCTCTACATCTCAGGAGTGAGCGCAAAGAAAGGAAAGCATCCTTTCCTTTCTTGAGAAATTGTCAAATTTCTCAAATTCTTCTTCAACCTTCCTTTCACTTTCTCTCACCCAAAAGCAGTCTGTGTATCTCTGACCATTCCCAGGATACCCATCCAGACTCACAGGAGGCCCTAGAGTGTCTAACTGGCCCAGCCAATCTGCTGCTAAAGACCCCAGGAACTCAAGCAATTTCCTATCTGCTTCTTTCCTTTCATCTATCCATCCATAGACTCATTTATATTCTGTTGATCGCCTGTATTTGTGAGGTCCTACTAGATTCTGGGCAAGATGAATACAGCTCTTTTTCTTATGAAGTTTTAAATCCAGGCTGGAAAGAGACACATTCAAAAGGTAATTTCACAAATAATTAATTGTAATTGGATAAGGACTTTAGAAGAAAAGTATGGTGCAATGAGAGACTATAACAGAGGTTTCTGGCCTAGTCTGGATGTGGAGGTGAAAGAGGCCAAGAAGAGCTTCTCTCAGGCAGTAACATTTGTGCAGATTCTTCAAGGATGAGCAGGAATTCATCAGGCAGATGGTGAGGGGTGGAGCGCTGGTAGGAGGGCTGGGTGAGGGTAGAATCTAGGCAGCCAGATAAGCATTTAGGAGCACCCTGATGTATGAATGACTGCGGGGGCAGGGAGTATATTTGGAGCATGGCCAGCAGGGAAAGCAAAGCAGAAGATCAGGCCAGATCTACCCTTGGAAGGGCTTAGGAAGACACAGTTGTCAGCTTAGCTTGTCCTCGAGAAGTCAAAATTTTGAACTCACACCTTCTTGGGGTTTTCAAGCTGGTTGAGCCCTAAACTCATCAGACTAGTATCCCTGAGGCCAGGCACTAGGCCAAAGCCACAAGTGATAAACAACCTACCAAGGGCATAAACCAAATGCAATGTGTGGACCTGGTTTGAATTCTGATTCAAATGAGTTACCTGCAAATAGACATCAGGGGACATTGAGGAAATAGACAGTTGACCCTTGAATAACACAGCCTTGAAGTGTACCAGTCTGGGTATATGCAGATTTTTTTCAATAAATATACAAAAAAAAAAAATGTGTGAAACATTATGTCCTGGGCTTGTAGTGAGGTCATTAGCCTATTCTTACCTAAGCATAAGGTGAGTGATACTTAACAAAATTAATGTGAGTTTGTTTTTTTTTTTTGCTGTTTCATAACTTTGCTTCCAAAGAACTGCATCACCAGTGTGCCTCCTTCTCTCTCTTGCTCTCTCTTTGGTTATTAGGGAAATTTGGTATCAGTCTATCATTGTAGGTATGTATTTTGTTTTTTTTTTAAGTTTGTGATACTGTATTATGCCTATGACTGTAATACTGTATGTCATAAAATTTTTTTAACAATTCATTCTTAGTGTATAGGCTAGGCTACAGTAAAGCAATCATAGATAGTTTGCCATAAAGTGATCATACTGCTACATCTTCATAATTAATGTATGTAAATAAATACAAATTTCTTGTTCACATTATCATTTTACTTCTAATATCTAGTGTTGGTAATCAGAGAAGGCTATGGCACCCATTCCAGTACTCTTGCCTGGAAAATCCCATGGACGGAGGAGCCAAGAGTCAGACACGACTGAGTGACTTTACTTTCACTTTTTACTTTCATGCATTGGAGAAGGAATGGCAACCCACTCCAGTGTTCTTGCCTGGAGAATCCTAGGGACGGGGGAGCCTGGTGGGCTGCAATCTATGGGGCTTCATAGAGTCGGACATGACTGAAGCAATTTAGCAGTAGCAGCAGTGTTGGTAATACATATAACACCCACAGTGTTTTGTATCATATAAGACATTGCTGATGTAGGTACTTATAGATGATTCATCTTGTAAACAGACAATGTAAACTTATGTATCAATAAATTTAGTACCTTACTATAAGTGTATTTCCTCTTCCTTTCCTTAATGACATTTTCTTTTCTCTAGCTTACTATAAAATACCTATAACATGAAAAATATGCATTAATTGGTTCTTGGTAAGGCTTCCAGTTAATACTGGGTTACTAGAAGTTACATTTAGGAGGAGTTAAAACTTATACTTGAATTTTCCATTGCATGAGGGGAAGGGCAGTGCCCTTAACCCCTGCATTATTCAAGGGTCAATTTGAATGTTAGATGATATAAAGAAATAACTGTTAATTTGAAGAAACAAAAATGGTATTATAGTTGAGTAAGAAAATGTCCCCTTTTTCCTAGTATATTTAAGAGTGAAATATCATGATGCCTATGATTTAAATGTTGAAGCTGAAATTCCAATACTTTGGCCACCTTATGCAAAGAGTTGACTCATTGGAAAAGACCCTGATGCAGGGAAGGATTGGGGGCAGGAGGACAAGGGGACAACAGAGGATGAGATGGCTGGATGGCATCACCGACTCGATGGACATGAGTTTGGGTAAATTCTGGGAGTTGCTGATGGACAGGGAGGCCTGGCATGTTGCAATTCATAGGGTTGCAAAGAGTCGGACATGACTGAGCGACTGAACTGAACTGAACTGATGATTTAAATTAATTTAGCAAAATTTTCAGGAGGTATATATGGAAAAATATTAGTAGTTATTCTTCTAGGTGATGTGTTTATGGGAGCTTATACTATTATTTTGTTTGAAAATGTTCCTCATAAGAAGTTAAAAATATGAAAAAAAAAAATACCATTGGTCATCAAGCTGGCTGAGTTGTACTGTCCTGGGGAAAAGCCAGCCTCAAACTAACCATCTTACCAAAGGTAAAAGGCATGAATAAAGAACAAGCATTTTCCTTTCAAATTTCTTTTTTATGTTTGTTTATCAGTCTGTGAAAATTCAGTTTATACTAATAATGCTCTTGAAAGTGAGAATAAGTACATATTTATTCAACCACAAAATTGATCACCTATTTTGTAACTGATGACCCCTCCTTCCTTACACATGCCTGTGCTGGGTAAGGATCCATTACCTAGTGTCTCTATCCAGCACAGAGCATTCAAAAGGTGATTTGCACTAATTACTGTATTAGAGAAATGCAAATCAAAACCAGAACGAGGGATCATCTCACACCAGTCAGAATGACTATCATTAAAAAGCCTACAAGTTACAAATGCTAGAGGGTGTGGAGAAAAGGGAACCCTCCTACACTGTTGGTGGGAATATAAACTGATGCAGCCATCATGGAAAACATTATGGAGGTTCCTCAGAGAACGAAAAAATAGAGTTGCCATATGATCCAGAAA
>ML661902.1:5950369-6032905 GCA_007570785.1 Antilocapra americana
ATAAACCATAATGGAAAAGAATGTGAAAATGAATATATATGTGTGTTTGTGTATGTGTGTATATACCTGAATCACTTTGCTGTACAGCAGAAATTAATACATTACAAATCAACTATACATGAAGAAACAGTTGATTGACTTCAATTCTTGAAAACTAGTATTTGTTCTCCACATTAGTAGTTGCATTGATTTTACTGGGGCATTCCTGTGCCTTAAAGAACCAAAGCTAGGAGAGAGGATATGTGATTTGTACTCTTTTGTGATCTTGATGTCAACTGATTCTTTATTCCAAGACTGGCAAACAATTCGCTCACAGTGGAAAAGGCTTGGTTGGGGCAGAATAATAATGAAGTATGAAGTGCCCACAGGCTCTAAAGATGAGGTCACCAACCTGCAAACGCAGACAGGGGAGCCTTAGAGCCCCAGGACCTTCAAGCCACAGGAACAGGGTCGCCAGTTAAAATACAATTTCAGATAAATAACATTTTTGTTTTAGTTGACGCTCCAATACTTTGGCCACCTGATGTGAAGAGCCAATTCACTGGAAAAGACTGATGCTGGGAAAAGTGAAAGTTAGTCGTATAGTCATGTCCAACTCTTTGCGATCCCAAGGACTGTAGCCTGCCAGGTCCTCTGTCCATGGAACTCCCCAGGCAAGGGTACTGGAGTGGGTTGCCATTTCCTTCTTCAGGGGATTTTCCCAACCCAGGGACTGAACCTGTGTCTCCTGCATTGCAGGCAGATTCTTTACCAACTGAGTTACTAGGGAAGATGCTAAGAAAGAATGAAGACAAAAGGAGAAGGGGGCAGAGAGGACAAAATGGTTAGATAGCATCACTGACTCAATGGACATAAGTTTGAGCTTATGTCCACTATCTTGGAGACAGTGAAGGATACAGAAGCATGGCATGCTGCTATTCATGGGGTCACAAAAAGTCCCACATGACTTAGCCAGCCACTGAACAACAACAGTGTCCTAAGTATTGCATGGGACATACTTATACTAAAAAATTATTATTGATCTAACATTCAAATTTACTGGGCATCCATATTTTTCTTCTTTCCTTCCTTCCTTTTTTTCCTTATTTTTTCCTTTCCTTCCTCTCTCCTCTCTTTCCCTCCCCACATCCCTCACCCCTCAACTCCCGTTTTCAAAATCTAAAAACCCTACACAGGAATGGATGAAGGACAAATAAATGCACAGATGGGAAAATCCAGATTGTAGGAAAGGAAAGAACAGTGCACCCAAATTATTCATTTCCCAAATGTTTCTGATCCATGAGGCAGGACATTGGGTTAAGGAATTCAGATGCAAGCCTTTGGGCCAGGAAGGAATGACTGAGGAATTGTGAGCAAAGAAGTGAGAACATGAGACTGTTATCTGTGGATAGTTCTCAAAGGAGACACTTTCCCTTACCACTTTCTACCTGAACCTCTGACTCTCTTCATTAATATTTCAAGCATTAGTCAGAATGTACTGTTTACCAGGCCCGCCGGGAGATACAAAGATAAATAAGACACCTCAGCTGCCCTCGAAGAGTAACACTTGAGTAGCAGAAAGTACAAAGGCTCCAGAGTTGCCTTCTGGAAACAGACAACTGGGTTCAAACTCCAGCTTTGATAGGTACTAGGTATTTCTTTGCACCAGTTACTTGTGCTTTCCCCTATCTGGGAATGGTAAGTGGATTTATCTTAAAGACATGTCATTTCATAATAATGAGATGAATTTAAAAGTTCTTAGACTAGTGTCTAGCACCTACAAAGTATATGTAAGTATTTGGTTTTAAAAACAAGCAACCCACAAGATACCAACTAAAAGCTTTTCTAAGAGACTGTGATGCAATCCCAGCAAAGAGAATACACACCAGTATACAGGGAACAATAGGAGCAAAGATGCAGAGAATAAAGCATAAAGTGAGTTTTAGGAATAGCAAGTAATTCACTGTGCTTAGAACTTTGGAGTCTGTTAAAAGGAGTCCTAAGAAACAAAACGGAAAGGAGAGATGGGTCTCCATTACAAAGGGAATTGAATGACAAAAAAGAGTGGTGACTGTCTGGCAGGTACCTGAAGACCACTGAAAGTGAGCAAGGGAGAAGCATGATATTGGGAAAGGATTGTGCCACTGTGTATACTACAGAGGAGCCTGAAGGCTGGGGTCTTGATAAAATAAGGAATGCCTGTCTTCGAAGCAAGTATCAGACATTGTGAACAAAATGGTCGCTGCGCCCATGGAGGCTACAGCCCAGCAGAGGACCAAGATATTACACAGACAGCCATACAAATAAGAGTTAAAAATGAAAAGTACAGGATTTTCAGCTCATAAGGATCTAAGGTAGGTGGAAGGGCGAGAACACTGACCTGAAGCAGGAACATCCCGCCAAGATGTAAAGATGCACAGTAGTCAGCCAACTGGGAGTGCTAGAGAGAAGAGCTTGCCAGGCAGAGGAGTGGGACAAGCACAGGCTCTGTGGGGAGGGGTGGGCCCTCCAGGCATTCTGAAAAAGGCCAACGGAGGCAGAGCATCATAGAGCAGGGAGAATGAGGCTTGAGATATAGGAGCATTAGGCAGGGTCAAGTCACCCTCCACCTTGGCTACAATTGGTTGAGTTAGAAACCAACACTTGACCAAAAGAAAGCCTCCACTAGGCTCTGTGGGCCCCTGCGAGGTTGGCCTGGAGTGAGGCCAGACATCAAGTGCCTGAGTCAATCAGAGGTCCTCTCTGGCAGAGTTTTAATTTGGGACAGAGAGTGAGAAAAAGACTCAGAAAGAGAGAAAAGGCAACTGACAGATAAATACAATGCAGTTAAGTGGCAGCACAGAAAACAAAACATGGGCCAGGTAGACTTATTAAGGATCTTGGTCTTCCTCTTAAGAATAAACACTGGTGAAAAGTGATGGAAACCTGACTTAGAACCACAGAAGAAGAGATGACTTGGAGCGGGGGGTGGTGGGTGGCTTTAGAAATACAGCCACAAATCCTTTGGCATTTCTCCCTCAATTCACTTCCTATTGAGTGTGGTTGTACTTAGCAATTTGCTTCTATTAATAACATAGAGAATAGGGCAAAACTAACACCATATGACTTATCAGATTGGGTTATAGAGAGGCTTCAGCTTCTACCCCCACCGCTACCATCACCCGTCCCCATCCCGCTCCCTGCCTGTGAGGAGAAGCAAGTTGTTGTTTTAAGCACACCTATGGAAAGGCCTACACTGTGAGGAACAGAAGCCTCCAGTCAACAGCCAGCAAGGAATGGAGACCTGCCGACCACCACATGCGTGCTCTTGGACACGGACTCTGCAGCCCTCATCAAGCTTTGCAGTGACGGTAGCCCTGGCCAACAGCTGCCAAAACCTCAGGAGAGACCAGTTTAGCTAAGCCGCCTAACCCTCAGAAACTCTGCAAAATAATAAATGTGCTGTTTTAAGTTAAACTTTGGCATAACTCACTCAGTGGCATTAGATAATAAACATAGAAAGCAATGGATGAGATTGTGTCACGTGGGCTGAACAGCTAAGACTTTGCAAGGATAGCTGTTGGGCACCAGAGGAAAGAAATAAAAGGGATTCTGAGCTCTGGGCCTTGCTTACTGAGGTTCTGCCTTAAACAAGGGGAAGAACCATGGAAGGAAGAGCCCTGAAGTAGAAAGACAACAATCTCCATTTTGAACTCAGTGAATCCAGATGCTGGTGAGCTTTTCAGATGCCACAGAGATGTGGAAATATGGGCAGGTGGTAGGTAGAGTGCTGAGGGCTTCACTGATGGGTGTCACCTGGGCAGAGGAGAGCTTGGTGGTGGAACGCATTTCCATGGAAGACAAAAAGAGATGAAAAGAGATGAAAGGCAAACCATCAGAAGCATACACATTTATGGACCCAAAAGAGGGAAAAGAGATATAATGCTCAAAAGAAAAGGTAAAGACCCTAAAGAGAGATTTGGTAAGAAGACATCCAACAGTGTCAAAATACAGAAAAATCAAACGCAATCTCTGTAAGTTCTATCTCCCGATGTACCTCTGTCTTTGGTTCACAATATAAACCGGCTCAGTCCTTGTTGGTGCAAGCCAATACTGGCTGCACAGATGAAATCAAGTGTCTACATCTACAGTATAGAAAACAAGATCTCATGGTGACCTAGCAAAGTATTTTCCACCATGTAAAGAAGAGGTGGCAAGAATACACAGAAGAGCCATACAAAAAAGGTCTTAATGATAAGGCCAGATAACCATAATGGTGTGGTCACTCACTTGGAGCCAGACATCCTGGAGTGTGAAGTCAAACCAGACTTAGGAAGCATTACTACAAACAAAGGTAGTGGAGATGATGCAATTCCGCATGAGCTATTACAAATCCTAAAAGAAGATGCCGTTAAAGTGCTACACTCAATATGTCAGCAAATTCAGAAAACACAGCAGTTACCACAGAATCGGAAAATGCAAGTTTGCATTCCAATCTCAAAAAAAGCAATGCCAAAGAACATTCAAACTACTGTGCAATTGTAGTAATTTCACATGTTAAAAAGGTTATGCTCAAAATCTTTCAAGCTAGCAAACGTTTCAGCAGTTTGTGAACTGAAAAATTCCAGATGTACAAGTAGGGTTTAGAACGGGCAGAGGAACCAGAGATCAAATCTCCATCATTCGTTGGATCACAGAGGAAGCAAGAGAGTTCCAGAAAAACATATACTTCTGTTTCATTGACTATGCTAAAGCCTTTGACTGTGTGGATCACAACAAATCGTGGAAAATTCTTAAGGAGATGGGAGCACCAGACCACCTCACCTGTCTCCTGATAAGTCTATATATGAGTCAAGAAGCAACAATCAGAACCGGACATGGAAGAACTGACTGGTTCAAAACTGGGAAAGGAATATTTAAGGCTATATGTTGTCACCCTACTTATTTAACTTCTATGCAGAGTTCTATCATGTGAAATGCCAGGCTGGATGGATCACAAGCTGGAATCAAAATTTCTGGGAGAAATATTAACAACCTCAGATATGCAGATGATACCACTCTAATGGCAGGAAGTGAAGAGGAACTAAAGAGCCTCTTGATGAAAGTGAAAGAGGAGAGTGGAAAAGCTGGCTTAAAAATTAACATTCAAAAAACTATGATCATGGCATCCAGTCCCATCACTATGTGGCAAATAGAAGGGAAAAGAGTGGACTTTATTGAATAGACTTTATGACAGACGTTATTTCTTGGGCTCCAAAATCACTGCAGTGACTGCAGCCATGAAATTAAAATATGCTTGCTCCTTGGAAGGAAAGCCATGACAAACCTAGAGAGCATTTTAAAAGGCAGAGACATCACTTTGCCAGCAAGGTCTGTATAGTCAAAGCTATGGTTCTTCTAGTAGTCATGTATGGATGTGAGAGTTGGACCATAAGGAAGACTGAGTGGCAAAAACTTGATGCTTTCAAACTGTGGTGCTGGAGAAGTCTCTTGAAAGTCCCTTGGACAAACAAGGAGATCAAACCTGTCAATCCTAGAGGAAATCAACCCTGAATATTCATTGGAAGGACTGATACGAAAGCTGAAGCTCCAATACTTTGACTACCTGATGCAAAGAGCCAACTCATTGGAAAAGACCCTGATGCTGGGAAAGACTGAGGGCAGGAGAAGGGGGCAACCAAGGATGGGATGGTTGGCTCAACAGACGTGAGTTTGAGCAAACTTCGGGAGATACTGGAGGACAGAGGAGCCTGGAGTGCTGCAATCCATAGGTTGCAAAGAGCAGGACACAACTTATCAACTGAACAACAACAGCAAAAGGTTTTCCCAGGGCATCTATATATCTCTCTCAAATTGCAGCAGAAGAATGTTCATGATTATCTCTAAACAATCTGTTCTTTTCACAAGTGGGAATTTTTCAAGTTGCACAACACAGAGGCCTTCTCATTTACCTCAGGGTTTTCACTGCAGGGATACTTGGGAGGGTAGAAGAAAACGAAATGGTTTCCAGAACACATGCCAGGCCTCCTGGAGAGAACTTCTGGGTTGGCCAAAAAGTTCACTCAGGTGTTTCTGTAACATCTTAGGGAAAAAACCAAAAGAACCTTTGGCCAACCCAACAAACATCACTCACAACAAAACAGCAGCTTCTCCAGCAGCCTTTTATTTCTGAAGCATCTCCTGCACGCTCTGCCTTTTTCTACGTGCTGCTTCTTGTTAATCCACTAACTGATGACCTTCACCACCTTCTTTTATAGCCTCGATTTACTAAAGTGATCTATTGCCTCATAGCTTCTGCTTATTGCCTTCTCTTTCCACGTCTCTTCCTGACAATAGGCTACCTTGTTTGCTGGTTAGTCTCTCTTCTCTCTTTTCTTTCTGGGTCTTTCTCTCCCCCTGTCTCAAGTTCAAACTTCCCAAGAGAGGGGCTTTGATTGGTTCAGACAGTCACAAGCTGGTGCCGCTTCAGGCCACCTCACAGGGGCTGGAAAGCCTAAAGCAGGCAGTCTTTTGTTCAGGTACCTGGTTCCTGGCTCAACCAGTTGTGGCCAAGGCTGGGGGGGAGATGGGCACTGAGCCTGGAGAATTCCCTGTCGTCCCTTTTTCCAAAGGAAGCAGTGGACCCAGAAGCTCCTCTGAGTCTTAATGACCTCTGGCAAACAAATCCCAGAAAGAGTTACTGATAAAAATGTTTTAGTAAATGCGTTACTATTTAGAGAAGAGTTTTGCACAGTGTAACTTCTCCCATGATTGATATTGTGTTAAATATTTGAACTTTATTCAGATTTTACAAGGAATTTCTCAGGCCATCAGAAATTTAAGTAAACAATTGTTCTATTAATAAAACTTGGATGTTTAAAAAGCACCTTTAAATAAAATCTCTATATTTAGAGTTTTAAAAAAATAGTTCAAAAACTTCCTCTTCTGTGTATAATTTGTTCTACATGGTTTTTTTCTTTACTATTAGCTCAATTTAGCAGCAACTACCTGTAGTACTAAACCTCAAAGTAGCATACGCTGGTGGCTTACAGATGAAAAATCCAAAGTAGAGATGTAAAATTCGAGCAGAAAAGCCTTTGATAAATTGAAAAGACCTAAGTCATTTCAACAGACTCTGCTTAACCTTAGCCAGTCAGTTCCTGCTCTTTGTTCTTGTTCATTCATTGAGCACCACTACCTGGTAGGCATTTTCCTAGTCTGATAAGTTTATAAAGATGGTCAAGACAGAAACGCTGTCCTCAGGGAGCTGCCTCCCAAGAAGGGAGGAAGGGGCTGCCTCTTTCTTCTCATATCTCTTTGGTCTAGTTCATGCTCTCTTTCCTCCCTCCCCCTTCACTTTGGGAAACACGTTTGCTGATACTCAGTTTCTTCTTTCTCTGTATTTCCTTACTGCCCTTGTCAAGGGTTCACAGAAACCCTGACTCTGGTTCCATGACCAGGTACAAAATGAATGGGACTGGAAGACGTGGGACTGGGGAGGGAGCGTGTGTTTCCATCTATGTGCCTTAACATTGTTCGAATTATTCTAAACTTTTATTATAAATTGCTCTGTATAATAGAAAAACAAACCAAAGAAGTTCAAAAAGAAGTTTTTATATATAAAAAAGGAAAAGAAATGAGAAGGGATGGGCAACTGTGAACAAATGAAGCGGGTAAAATTTTCCATGACCCTACTGGCAAGATTATTTTGTTTTCATTGTTTTAAAAAAGCCATCTCAAAGGAAGTATTGTGGAGTAAAGGAGGAACATACTATAATCTGCAAATGACTGGGAAAAAAATCTCTTTTGTCCCTTAGATCTGGTTGATTCCTGTAAATTGCTTTCTTATTCTTGAAATTCAAGGGACCTATGCCTCCTTCACTATAGAAAAGTAATTGACGTGATAAAATAAGCAAGCATTTGGGAAGCTGAGATTTTAGAGGCAGGGAATGGAAAATTTGGTGGTGAGGGACCAACAGGGCATGGTCTCTTAGATGTGTGAGCTTCCTGTAATGTGGAATGCGTACGTGTAAAATCACCAGTCACTACATTTGCAATAACTTAATAACATGACCGTTCCTCCACCCCATCCTCCTTCCCCACACCAAGTTCTAGTTTCAGTCTGGGCTACTTACTGTAAAGCTTCACAAAGAAAGAAGGAAGTAAACCTACCAAGGAGGCAGCAACATGTTCCTCAAACCACATGCTTAACCTGATGAAAGCTTCTTTTATCATCTTTATTAGTAGTGCTACATGGTTCAGAGTGGATGGTCCAGATCCTATATTTAATCATCTCCTTGTGCCCTGGATCTTCCAAAGTTATTAATAATTATTCAGAATCTCACTGGGGTAGAGTTGGCAGGCAAAAACAACCCTAACCAGGGTCAGCTTCATTCTGCCCCAATACTGTACCCCAAGACTGAACCTGAACTAAAAAGGAAGTAAAATATGTGATATTTAAGTTGCCAGGTCCTTCCTAATGTCAGGGGAGCAATGAGAGCTCCTGTTTATGCTATTCCTGCTAAAAGGTCTCCGTGTGTATAATACCTAGTAGGATCAGTTCCCTGCTCCCTAAAAGCAACTATAGCTGCAGGAGAGAGGCAGCAGCTGACTGGGGTTAGGGGGCTGGGGGGTGGCAGAGAGACACCCACAATCCCAAGCAGAGCACCAGGGGCTAACAGGGGAGACAGTTGTGTTTGAGGAAACTAATAGGACCTGGAGAAAAACCAAAGCTTAATACCTTGTCTGTCATTCCTCTGAAAAATTAGGAAATAGCAAAAGTAAGCAAATTGCTGTTTGAGTAGTAACTAAGAGAAAAAGGAAACCCAGGGCCTATAGCATTGTTCCAAGGCAGCCCTTGGATCCCAAACTGGGCTTGGAACCAAGCCAGTTAGAGGCAGATAGGTCTGTGCCAATGGTTAAGTTAGTAATAATTCAGAGTAATGTTACACCCTTAGACGGATTCAAAGTGGCATTTTAAACAGCTATTCAGTTAGCAGAGCCTGCCAGCTGACAAATGTAACCCTAAAAGAAGGCAAATCATGAGCATGTAAATATTTTAATTAAAGCTGAATGTGAAACTCACTGTGCTTAATATTGAACCTGAGACTATTATCACTCACTGCTTTAATCTTAAGTTCTGACAGTGGTAAACATGAATAGCTAGTGAGAATGTGATGGTCTGCTTAACAAAAAAAATCATTTTTGAAATAACCCAAGGCTAAGATTATTAACAATTCTAAGAGCAATAAGAAAAGTTATGAATGTTGATTTACAAATTCTAGAAAAATATTATTTGTCTGTCTTTTGATTTTATGAGGCAATTTTGAAAACCATCAATCAAAGACCTGCACTGAATCACCAGGTGTGAAGACAGAGTATGATGGGAAATCCAGATGGTCAAACCATCAGCAGAGTTTTTATATTTGTGATTGGTAGAGAGGAGGCAGCCTATGCTTGAAGTACAACAGATGGGAAATGCCAGCTTCATCACTTAAAGTATTACCCTCGCTCCCTCCCCACAATCTGGAAATGAATGATGCTGCTGCTCCATTTAAAGACAGCAGTCCTTTTCTAGATGAGGGGTGACTTAACAGGCCCCTTTAAGTATCCTTACACACCTCTTTGGGGTAAGATGTCACCATCACTATCTCCATTAGTTAATAATAAGAGGAGTAACTGCCAGTCATTAAAAAATAACAATCTTAGTAGAATTTTGAAAGTTATGTACACATTTTACAATTCCAAAAGGCAAAATGAAAAAATATTTTTAATGATGAATGATCAGGTAACAAAATTGTAACACACACGCATGTGTGAGTGCAGCCATACTTGAGCAATATTTACATTTTTAAGTAGCATGGGAAAAATGATACTTTGAAATGATTAGGCATCTTAATTTTGGAAAATACTACAAGCTTAAAGAAATCTAATTGGTGTCTCAACCAGTTCCCCCCATCCTCTTGCCTTAGGCAGGTAGCAGCAAAGAGTTATTTAAGGTCATGTAACCAATAATGACCATAGCAAACACCCTCTTCCAACAACACAGGAGAAGACTCTACACATGGACATCACCAGATGGTCAACACCAAAATCAGATTGATTATATTCTTTGCAGCCAAAGATGGAGAAACTCTATACAGTCAGCAAAAACAAGACCAGGAGCTGACTGTGGCTCAGATCATGAACTCCTTATTGCCAAATTCGACTTAAATTGAAGAAAGTAGAGAAAACCACTAGACCATTCAGGTATGACCTAAATCAAATCCCTTATGATTACACACTGAAAGTGACAGATTCAAGGGATTAGATCTGATAGACAGAGTGCCTGAAGAACTATGGACAGAGATTCATGACATTGTACAGTAGGCAGTGATCAAGACTATCCCCAAGAAAAAGAAATGCAACAAAGCAAAATGGTTGCCTGAGGAGGCTTTACAAATAACTGAGAAAATAAGACAAGCAAAAGGCAAAGGAGAAAAGAAAGATACACCCATTTGAATGCAGAGTTCCAAAGAATAGCAAGGAGAGATAAGAAAGCCTTCCTCAGTGATCACTGTAAAGAAATAGAGGAAAACAATAAAAAGGGAAAGACTAGAGATTTATTCAAGAAAATTACAGATACCAAAGGAACATTTCATGCAAAGATGGGCTCAATAAAGGACAGAAATGATATGGACCTAACAGAAGCAGAAGATATTAAGAAGAGGTAGCAAGAATACACAGAAGAACTATCCAAAAAAGATCTTCATGACCCAGATAACCATGATGGTGTGATCACTAACCTAGAGCCAAACATCCTGGAAGGGAAGTCAAGTGGGCCTTAGGAAGTATCACTACGAACAAAGCTAGTGGAGGTGATGGAATTCCAGTTGAGCTACTTCAAAACCTAAAAGATGATGCTGTGAAAGTGTTGCATTCAATATGTCAGCAAATGTGGAAAACTCAGCCATGGCCACAGGACTGGAAAAGGTCAGTTTTCATTCCAATCCCAAAGAAAGACAATGCCAAAGAATGCTAAAACTACCACACAATTGCACTCATCTTACATGCTAGCAAAGTAATGCTCAAAATTCTCCAAGCCAGGCTTCAACAGTACATGAACTGTGAGATTCCAGATGTTTAAGCTGGATTTAGAAAAGGCAGAGGAATCAGAGATCAAATTGACAACATTCGTTGAATCATCAAGAAAGCAAGAGAGTTCCAGAAAAACATCTACTTCTGCTTTGTTGACTATGCCAAAGCCTTTGACTGTGAATTACAACAAAACTGTGGAAAATTCTTCAAGGAATGGGAATACCAGGCCACCTTACTGGTGAGAAATCTGTATGCCTCCTGAGAAATCTGTATGCAGGTCACAAAGCAAGAGTTAGAACTGGACATGGAACAACAGACTGGTTCCAGATAGGGAAAGGCTGTATGTTGTCACCCTGCTTATTTAATTTATATGCAGAGTACATCATGAGAAATGCTGGGCTGGAGGAAGCACAAGCTGGAATCAAGATTGCTAGGAGAAATATCAATAACCTCAGATATGCAGATGACACCACCCTTATGGCAGAAAGTGAAGAGGAACTAAAGAGCCTCTTGATGAATGAAAGAGGAGAGTAAAAAAACTGGCTTAAAACATTCAGAAAACTAAGATCATGGCATCTGGTCCCATCACTTCATGGGAAATAGATGGGGAAACAACGGGAAAAGTGACAGACTTTATTTTTGGAGGCTCCAAAATCACTGCAGATGGTGACTGCAGCCATGAAATTAAAAGACACTTGCTCCTTGGCAGAAAAGTTATGACCAACCTAGGCAGCATATTAAAAAGCAGAGACATTACTTTGTCATCAAAGGTCCATCTAGTCAAAGCTATGGTTTTTCCAGTAGTCATGTATGGATGTGAGAGTTGGATTATAAAGAAAGCTGAGTGCCGAAGAATTGATGCTTTTGAACTGTGGTGTTGGAGAAGACTCTTGAGAATCCCTTGGACTGCAAGGAGATCCAACCAGTCCATCCTAAAGGAAATCAGTCCTGAATATTCATTGGAAGGACTGATGCTGAAGCTGAATCTCCAATAGTTTGGCCACCTGAGGCGAAGAACTGACTCATTGGAAAATAGCCTGATGCTGGGAAAGATTGAAGGGAGGAGGAGAAGGGGATAACAGAGAATGAGATGGTTGGATGGCATCATCGACTCAATGGACATGGGTTTGAGTAAGCTCCAGGAGTTGGTGATGGACAGGAAAGCCTGGCGTGCTGCAGTCCGTGGGGTTACAAAGAGCCAGACACGAATGAGCAACTGAACCGAACTGAACCAATAACAGAGAAAGAGAAAGGAACACAGTATCATCAAACATCAAATTCTTAGGAATTCCTTTTGTCTGTCTTTAAGTTCTGACCCTACTTAGGTTACTCCTAAAATAGAGGAACAGTATGTCCATGCATTCCATGGGGTCACAAAGAGTCGGACATGACTGAGCGACTGAACTGAACTTTTGAGAAAAATAGAGGAAAAAACTACCCCACCCATGAAGCAGCTGAATTAAAAGAAAATATAAATTGATCTTTAAAAATATTTTGAATTAAAATTCTTTGGAAATGGATGATATAAATATAAGACTGGCTAATGTTCAAAACTGTTTATAATTTTTCTTTATTTTGCTTCAAGTAATTATTTATCTCAAAATGAAACCACAGTTATTTGTAAAGATGATGCTTTCTGGCTTTCAACTTGGGAATATTTGCCAGCAAACAACTAAGGTATACACTCAGTCAACAAATGCATCCACACACTGGGGGAAAGCAGCCAGGAGCAGGCTTTGTCTCTGTAAGCAATCTCAGCTACACTGCTCTTCCTCTAAGGAAAAATGTGCCTCACTTTCATTTCAGTAGAGTCTTATCAGATTGTTTGAAAAATTTTACAAATTAACCAAAAGATAAACAACATATAACATAAATGATAAAAAAAAGTTATGAGTAATTTTTAAATGGACAATGATTATTTGAAAGAATGTTTAACTTCATTAAGAAGGTAACTCAAAGGAGTTAGAATAATTAGAAATATGAGATATTATTTTTCACTTGTCGAATTGGCAAAAACCTTTAAATAATATCTAATGGTGGGAAATTATATAAAAATATGTACAATGGTGTATATATATTGCTAGTATAAATTGAGCCAACCTTTCTGAAGGAATATATGTATATGTATAGGTTTTAAAGCCTTTAAAAGAGTACATATTCTTAGAGCAACTAGATATCTAGAAATTTATCTAAGAAATCATCATAGATGTTGATATAGTTTCAAGTATGGTCATTAGAGACCTACATACATTGTCTAGAACTTGGAGGCAGCCAAGATGTCCAACAATAAAGAATTGTTTCAATTTTTATAAAACAATCATATGACAGAACATTATGTCAAGGGAGAAGAATATGTAACGTTCACAACGCATGAAAAGATTTCAACACTACTTATTACACTATTTCAGTTTTTTATTCATGTACCCAAGATAATAGAAAACAAATCATGCTATCTGTGGTTACCTCTGGAAACTGGAATTATTGTTGGTTTTTATTTGTTTCTCATTGTTTACCTGTCTCTTCTATAATGCTCTTGCTGCTGCTGCTGCTGCTGCTGCTGCTAAGTCACTTCAGTTGTGTCTGATTCTATGACCCCATAGATGACAACCCACCAGGCTCCACCGTCCCTGGGATTCTCCAGGCAAGAACACTGGAGTGAGTTGCCATTTCCTTCTCCAATGCATGAAAGTGAAAAGTGAAAGTGAAGTCGCTCAGTCGTTCGTGTCTGACTCTTAGCGACCCCATGGACTACAGCCTACCAGGCTCCTCTGTCCATGGGATTTTCCAGGCAAGAGTACTGGAGTGGGGTGCCACTGCCTTCTCTGAATGCTCTTGCTACTATTCTCTAAACACAGTTGTTTGAGATATAATTCATATAGCATATAATTATGATTTACTTCTACAATTAAGACAAAACCCATAAAATTATTCTTACCAATTGAGTTAAAGCTTTGGGAGGTAAACATTTCATTAATATTTCATTTTGATTTCTTCAACATTGAGTTGCTATCCACTTTGTACAACATGTTGCAATTTAGAGCACCTTACACAGGGTCTTCTAGCCAAGTGGACCTCACTACAGATGGACAACTAATGACATGTTCCTGCCACAGTGCAAGTAATTAAATCTTGTTGGGGTCTTCACTCCCTCTTACCAGAAACTACACTATGAGACAGGAGAACAGCCTTATGCTAAAGTCCTAAATATACATCATGTCCCTCTTTCTGACACACTGTGGGTCTTCACAGAATCCCCAAGATGATTCATACCAAGAGAGATGGCGTCCATTACATCAAGGATTTACAACCACAAAGAGGTGCAAAACTTGGGCAGCCAGGGACACAACTGAATAATGCAGTTTCTAATGTTTATTTCATCTCCCATTAACACAAAAAACCTACCTTCTTAAAATCTGCATTCAGAGACATCTAAAATACTGGCCAATTCCTCACTGAAAAGACCTCAGTGATGCTGGGAACACTGAAAAGGAGAGTTGGGGGCAGTCTGCAAGCTTTTGGTTGCCAGGGACACTTACCATCTGTGGGTCGAGGAAACGGAATGCTCTCAAATGGATGGTGGGTGGAGCCAAAGTGCTGAAAAACAAGGGTCAGTACAAGGGTTAAGTGAAAGTGAAATTACACTGATCCAGAAATGCAAATCAGTATGCCTTAGCTCTCTGTAGAACTCCATTGTTTCTTCGGATTACCTAGTGTCCCGAGAGAGGCTTCAGCAAATCAGAGAAAAGAGATGAAATGCAGAGGGAAACAGCAGGCAGTGGCAGAATCTAATTTTAAGAAGCATCTCCACAGTTTATAGCGGCCTTCTCATAGGGAAGAAAAATGCAGTTTTGAAGTTTTGTTCCCTTTCTTTGTACTGCTTTTACAACCTTTAGTAGGCCAAATTCAAAGCTCAAAATCAGAGGTGACTTTAAAACTGAAAGCTAACCAATCATAAGATTAAGAGGCCACAAGCTTAGACATTTATAATTCTCATCTCCATTTTGCTCTACCAAGTGGCCTAGTGTGCAGGACTTCCGGCTGCTGAGAGAAAGCTTCCTGAAATATGAATTTCAGGTAAGGGACGTCATGGTTGTCATTTCTAATGGAATTAGGACAGAGTGGGGGAAGGGAAGATGGAGGGATGGAGAAAAGGAGTCTGGGAAGGGAAGAGAGACGGGTGATGAGTTAAAGAAAACATGAGTACAAATCTACAAGATAAGGAACAGAAAGGAAGGTCAGATAGGGACTCACAGTGAGGGGGTAAAATAAGGAGCAAGGTAAGGCAAGGATAGTAAGCAAAGGGTTACAAACATGGGTGGAGGGACAAATGGCCTAGGCTTGAATCTAGGCTTCCAACTTGACTTCTGGGTGACTTGGTAAGTTACTTAACCTCCTGACAGACTGTTAAGAGAGATTAAATTTGAGAATGAACAAAGTACCTGGAATGGGGCTGGAGCCCAGTGAATCTTCAGTGACCACAAACTCAACTGTCAGCCCCTTCCTGTCCCAGAGGGAGGAGTGGGCCAGACTTTCAACCTCGACCCTCCTCTGTCCCCACACCTGACCACTTAGAGTTCTAGCCACACACTAAAGACAGAAGACACTGAGCTTTTAAGTTGAAATCTTGGTTCTGTCACTTGCTGGCTGTTAGTACATTAATTTATGCAACAAATACTCATCAACTGTTTGTTCTCTTCAGGTTCTGAACTAAGATTTGGTGACTGAAAACAGACATGGCCCCTGCCCTCATGCACCTTACAGACTCGTGAGACAATCAAATATTAATCCAATAATAAAGCAAATAAATATAAGATGAACACTATGGAGGAGAAGCATACAATGTCAAAAAAGTACACACAAGTCCCTCGAAGAAGACACTACTGAGCTGAGCTTTGGCAGCTGAGTGGGTATCAACCTAGGCTCTGAAAGGGATGATAAGAACATTCCAGGCAGAGGGAATAGCTGGCTGGCTCGAGGCCAAGAAAATGAGGAGACTGGGCTGCCACATGGGGCCAGGCCAGGAGGGCATGGTGAGTAACAGAAGTAGCACTGGAGAATTTTTAATCAAAAAAATCACATGATAATATGTGACTTTTGAGAAGACTACTTAAGCTTAGTATTGGGACTAGATTTGAGGAGGTCTACTTTAGACCACTGGGGAGGCTCCTGAGCTGTCCACGGAGGGCAGATGGTGGCTGGGCTGGAATGGAAGTCAACGGGGAGTCTATGGGTGGACACCATCTCCACAGGACTTGCAAGCTGGGTATCGAGAGATGATTTCTCACTGGAGGAACTGGATGCTAAAATTTCCACTCACCAAAACAGGGAGTGCTGGGAGAATGCCAACCTGGGGGAGGCTTGCTCATAGGTTTGGTTTTTGACATGTTTACCTAGGGGTCCATCGGGAAGCCATTTAACCCCTCTAAGCCTCGGAATCCTTGTGAGGATTAAATGAGATCATATGCTTGAATGTTTGGCACAGGGCAGATGCTAAGGAAATGGTAGCTAATGTGTTATTGGGACCTCAGACAGGAAACATGGAGCAGCTTTGCCTCGGCCCTTCCACAGAGGGAAGCCTTCCACTTCACAGCTCACATGGCATCTTTCTTGATATGATATATGATTCTAAAGCAGAAAGTCCCATTTGAGCACAAAGTAAATCAGGATCCTTGGATCAGGCTGGGGAGGTACTCACATATATTTATCAGGAGATTTCTTTATCTGCTCCCTTTTTTAAGTTACTAGGAGAAGTCAAGTTCTGAGACTTGTAAACACAGTACTTTCTTTTTCATTTCTTGCCTACATGTGATGGTTCAATTGATGAACTTTTTGGATAAATTTAGCTGTTTGACAAATACTTCTTAAGCACCACCTTTATGTATGGACTATGGAATATAAAGATAAATGAAACCCATTCCTGTCCTTAACTCTTTGGGAAAAAACCCCTGATGCTGGGAAATGTTGAGGGCAGGAGGAGAATGGGGTGACAGAGGATGAGATGGTTGGATGGCATCACCAACTCGATGGGCATGTTGTTGTTCAGTCGCTCAGTCATGTCCAACTCTCTGCAACACGCCAGGCTTCCCTGTCCTTCACCATTTCCTGGAGCTTGCTCAAACTCATGTCCACTGAGTCGGTAATATCATCCAACCATCTCATCCTCTGTCATCCCCTTCTCATCCTGCCCTCAATCTTTCCCAGCATCAGAGTCTTTTCTAATGAGTCAACTCTTCATATCAGGTGGCCAAAAGTATTGGAGCTTTCACATCAGTCCTTCCAATGAATATTCAGGATTAATTTCCTTTTGGATTGACTGGTTTGATCTCCTTGCCATCCTAGGGACTCTCAAGAGTCTTCTCCAACGGACATGAGTTTGAGCAAACTCTGGGGTATAATGAAGGACAGGGAAGCCTGCCGTGCTGCAGTCCAGGGGATTGCAAAAACTCAGACACAACTGAGTGACTGGACAACAACAACAAATTCCTTGTTCTTAAGGAGTTTAAGGTCTTACCTGTTAAGTTCATGTACTTTGTAAAATGTCTTCTGAAATTTAAATTAAAACCCATTCTTCAGTAGTGGTCTTTCTTTTCACCTACATAGCAATTTAAACATGCCATTTATTTTCTGTCTACCATAAGACTGGGAAACTAGGTATTATTAAACATAAAGCAAAGTTAATTCCAGGAGTTCCACAAATCAAAACTATCCCTAGAACATTTTTACAACAGGAAACTTGAGAGTGAGTTCCAGAGAGTCCACTTTCCAGATGGTCTCTTCCTCCAATAACTGAAATGCTTAAAGCCTGAATATTCACTACATTGCTTGAAGTCAGAGTCTCGACTTTGCCTAATAGGTTCGGTCAGCTAGTCTACTGAGTGAATCCAAAACAAGTTCTTAGTTTACACTCCCCCCTTTAGCAGGCTGGTTGCCATTACTCAGCAAAAGTAATTCCATTAGTGGCAAAATTAGTGTTCAACACATTTTCTAGGACCTGACTCACATGTCACCTCCATCATTTCCTCACTGGTCTTTATACATAACTCATTTGGAGTCTCTGTCACGTTGGATGAAAATTTTTTCCTGGTACCATCTGCTCTTCAACGTATGAGTTCCTCAAGGGAAAGGACAAGGGGATATGTGTCATTGTGATATATACCTGACACATAATAGGCATAGTCAAGCAGGAGAAAAACTCAGAAATACATTCACAGGGACAAGTGGTCCAGAGAAATAATGAAATTGCACCCTTCTGTAGGCATACACAGAGAGAGGAGGGCAATGAAAGCCACTGGGGTTATGGTGCCATGTCCAGGACCACACCGCTCGAGAAAGCTGGATGCCAAGCTGAGACCCAGGCTTGAGGACGTGTCCTTGCTGCCCACAGCCCATCGCCTCTCTTTGAAATTGCCTTGCTATTAACCCGTGGGTCTGGCTCAGTGGTCAAGGGGATGGAACAATTCCAAAAGCTAGATGTGTTGTCTAAGGCAAGTCTAGGCTCCCACCCAAGTAATACAAACATGGCAGGGGCTTGAGGACCTTGCTGTTGGCTTCTGTTTGTTGAGTTTTAACGGGAAGTGTGGAGGGGAAGGGTCTTGATGCCAAAAGTGCCTCGTAAATTAACAACGCAGTCTCTGAATGGGCTACATGCTTCAGGAGTAAATCTAGTTGCACAACACCCTGGAGATATACCATGAAGCTGCATCACCCCCATTGGGAAAAAGCCTTTATCAAAGCAGGAAGCAGGTTGTAAATTCTATACTCAAACAGGAGTTCAAATGAAAATCCTACATCTTTCGACTCAGAGGCTTTTCAAAGGAAATGTGTATCTTTGTAAACTCTCCTGGGAGCTGTTTTTATAAACATGATTTTTAAAGCAATCTTTTAGATTAGACATGAATAAACAGCACCAGAAATATTACATACACTATTTTGATTACTAATTTTAGTCTTCATGTTCATAAAGTTAAATTCTTAATTCTAAGGCAGATGCTCTTGAGACACTTTTCTTCATTTTTAAAACCAAGAAACAACAAATTTTAGAGCTCAAAGGGACCTCATCAGTCATGTGGTCCAATATACACAACTGGACCCTTTGCTTTGCAGAAGTGGAAAGAATCATGCTTTGCCCTGTCAAAAGACAACTTGTGTACTGATATGAATCCAATAAATAGGATTTGATTACAGATTACTGAAGACAGTATTCCCCCAAAAGTGTTTCCTGTAAAATTAGAGACTTCTGAGATAATTTTTTTTTAAAGATTCTGTGATCAAATAAGTTTTATGAGTACAGGACTAAATAAAGCTTTAAAAACCTCTTTTTGTTTTGATTCTAAATTGTTAGACTTATAAGACTTGTCAGACTCATCAGAACTTATCAGATACCAATATATACATCATGAATATAGAAGAAGGAGATAAAGCATGTGACACGAAGGACCCCAAAACTCCTCTTCCCTCCAGAAAATATCCATAGTGTCAGAGAGTGTCAGTGAACAATGCAACACTACTTAGAAAAGCTGCCTACAAAGGTTTCAGCTATAATGAACATCTGTAATCTGTAGTAGCTACCGATTCTATTCACAGAGATAGAATGTAAATTTGTTCCTGAGCATTCCTAGTCAATGTAAAAAGCACTGATCACAAGATAATAATCACATAAAAAGTTCTGGGCATCAATCAGATGAAAACAGTTGTCCCAGGAGCACCAGCTATCCCTGGTACTTGAAAGATACGGCCCCTCAGGTGTCTTCATAAACAGGCTCAGGATGACATCCTCAGCGATATCCCTTGCAGTGCATAGAGTTTACAGGCAACCTGATAAGACCCTTTTCTGAACACGGATGGCATGCTGCCACAGTGCAGTTCAGTAGAAGCAGCTTTATAAGAAGTCATACCATGTTTCACATGTTTATAGTATTCAAACGACTAACTTGACCCAAGACTCTAGCCATGCTCTGCCAATAACCAACCATGCCTGTCTCCAAGGGTGAATCATTTGCCTATTCAGATCTTGAACTTGATGGTCCCTGAAGTCTAGCTTTAAAGTTCTAGAAGTCTATAGGGTTTACTACTTCATCTTTCAGAAAAGTGTCAAATTTCCAGTCTTCTTTGAAAGCATGAATTCATCCTGGTAGGTATGTGTACCTTAAGTAGCTTAAGGAAAGAAAGGAAGTGAAAGTGAAGTCAGACTCTCTGCAACCCCATGGACTATAGCCTGCCAGGCTCCTCCATCCATCCATGGGATTTTCCAGGCAAGAATACTGGAGTGGGCTGTCATTTCCTTCTCCAGGGATCTTCCTGACCCAGAGATCAAACCTGGGTCTCCCACACTGCAGGCAGACTCTTTACCATCTGAGCCACCTGGGAAGTCCAGCTTACACTCATAGGGGATATATTCAACACATCACTAAAAGCTTAAGCCATGATAATGAGCAGACACATGGCAATGTGTCAGAAATCTGGAAGGGCCAGAAGGAAAGAATAGAAGAGGGAGAATACCAAAAATAATTTTATCTACCTGAGCATTTTGCTTTAAATTTTTAGTTTCTTTTGGAGACTATAATAATGATGGAAATAATACTATCAATAATTTTCTCTAAACCAGCCTATAAATTCTCAGGAAATAATAATAGCAGTAGAAGCAGCAGCAGCAGCAAACACTTATTTGGTGCTTCCTATCCACTAGGCCGATTATGTGCCACACAAACTACTCTTTAAAGGCTCATAATAACCCCAAACGTAGATCTTTCTTATTCTATTCCACAAATGAGAAAATTGTGACTCCAAGAGGTTGGATAACTTGCATAAAATCCTGTGAATAGGGGCAGCAGAGCCAGAACTGGAGCCCCTTCTGGAGCTGAGGTTTGACCAACCCATACAGCTGCCTCTGGCACCTGCAGTCAGAGATGCCCCCCTGTCTGCCAGGAGGCCTCACTCTAGCTAGATCCTGGATGGTAGACAGAGTACCTTCCTCTGAAGTCTTTGCTGAAGAAAAGATGCTCTAAGAAAAGCAGATTTATAAATGCTGAGAATAATAAAGGTTTTAATGACAGATGATTGTCACCCAAATATTAATGCAACAGAAAACAATGCTGCAGCTCTCTTGAAAAGCAAAAGACGTTTTTCACTGTGACAAGACAGCAGACATTACATCATTTGGGAAAACTTGACCAAACAGACCACCCTAACAGGCAACAGAGTTCAGACTGCAAGAAGGCAAACTCCCCAGGGGAATGAAGGAGGAGCCTGGTCCCTCCAGGGTCCCCAGGCTGTCTTCTCTTGGTTAACATAAAATACCTCAGGTTTTGCCCAGTGTCGCCTCTTCCTGCCAGCCCTGCTCCCTCCTCTCCCAATATCCATTTTCTTTGTTGGAGAGGTAGGAGAGCAACATATTCTGGATAGTTTAGCGCCACTCCAACATATAATCACATGCTGTCATCACACATCCAAGACTGATATCTCTGACTTCTCATTACCTTTCATCAGAGGTTCTCAAATCACTTTTCAAACAGTTACAAATTTCTTATGTACTTTCCTAAGAGCTGGAAGCAGAAATTCATAACTATTCTTTGTCTTATTCCCTAAACTACCACCATGTCTCTTGAAATTCTCAGTCCAAACACATATACACATATGCATGTGCAGAGGGAGACTTTTTCTAAATGGTAACAAAGCTATGGAATTGTTCACATCCTGTCCTCTGCTCACAACAGGGTGGGCCCCTGTCATCTGTATACTATAAGTGTTAATAAGTTTTCCTGCACATCATTAATCAAGGGAGAATTCATTTCCTTTTGTGAAGTTCCCTGTCTCCTTTTATTAATACGTCTCCTCTGAGTCACCCCATATCCTGACTTCACAAAATCCTGATTTCAATTAATCCTTTTCTCATCTCCCAGCCGACTTGTGGTCCTGAAGTGTCGTGCTGCCTCCATAAAGAAAACTGTGCGTTTCAGAATTGGGTGAATTGGTTCTTCAAAGTTGGCTACTTTCAAAGTGAATGCAACTTGCTTGGCTCTTGAGGATGAATTACAAACTCATCACGGTCATTGTCCTAATGGATATGGAAAACGAAGAGACTGAGTTTTAGGCTAACTTGCTTAGCTCCTGCTACTTCCCTGGTCTCTCCCCTACCTGATGTGTTAAGGCCTGGAGTAACTTGAGACTGCTGCTGTCTCAGTACTCACTGTGGCTTCCTTCCAGAGCCCCACTCCCAAACCCACCGTCCAGCCCCAGAGGCTCCACCCAGCCTAAGGGGCAGCTCCAGGTCATTTCAAGGTGGTCCCTGAAAGATGAAGCTGTGCTTCTTGTGCGGCTGACCACAGGGCCCGGAAAGCCCCTTGAGGCCCACAGCTTCACATCACCTTTCTTAAGAAGCCATTATATAGCTTATTGTTCTCTACAGTGAGCAGAATAATCTGAAAAGCAGATTTTTATTTCTTCAGCTGTGATCTATAAGATTTAAGGTTTCATCATCTGTTATTTCCCAGTTCTCTTTCTGGGAAAGTCATGATTTAAAGTTATTCCCAAAAAATAAATAAATAAAGTCATTCCCACCCTGCTTTAGGCATCCTATTAGAATCCCTGCCCTCAGACTTCCCTGGTGGTGCAGTGGGTAAGAATCTGCCTGCCAGTGCAGGGGACATGGGTTCGATCCCTGGTCTGGGAAGATTCCACTTCCTGTGGAGCAGCCAAGCCCGTGTGCCACTACTACTGAACCTGTGCTCTAGAGCCTGGGAGACGCAGCTACTGAAGGCCCTGCGCCCTAGAGCCACACTGCAACTACTGAGACTAAGTGCTGCAACCGCTGATGCTTGAGCGCCTGGAGCCTATACTCTGCAACAAGAGAAGCCATGAGAAGCCAGCACACCACAACGAAGAGTAGCCCCCTCTCGCCACAACTAGAGAAATCGCAGCAATAAAGACCCAGTACAACCAAAAATAAACATAATAAATAAACCAAAAAAAATCCCTACTCTCAACTTTTCAGGGAAAGGGAGTGGGACTCTGATGAGACCTTGCCAGGCCTGACTCCAGTTCTTCTGGATGTCCCTCACCCATCTGGAAATGCATTATGTCTCATTGTTTTTCTTCCATTCATTCATTGTACTAACACACTACTAACCTAGCATGTAGTTAGGTTAGCAGGCTTCATGATGGAGACAAAGTAATGAACAAAGTAAATAAGGGCCCTACTCTCTTCCAGAGCTTCTGTGACCACTTCGCTCCCATTTCTGCAATACAGAGATGGAGGAGTTGGAGGTTTAGACTACTGTGTGTAAGACATGTTCATGGATGGATTATACAACATGGGCAATATAGCCAATATTTTGTAATAACTGTAAACGGAGTACAACTTTTAAAAATGGTACAAAAACAGAATTCTTAGAAAGAAAAAAAAGACATCGGCAGACAGATTTCATCTCTCCTCAACAACTCTCCTCAGGAAGCATAAATTCCCCTAATTAATCCCAGATTTTCTAACTTGGCCTTGTGATAGTGGGCACCAGCCTGGATGGGAACCCTATGCCTGGGTGTGATGCCTGGGTGTGGCTCATAGGAGTTCATTGAAGGTTCCTTAAGATCTTCACAGGGACAGGGGACCTAAAGCAGACCAGTCACACTGTCCACGAGAAAGCTGTGCATGGACTTGACCCCTCAAATGTGTACAGTGTGAGGCATAAGGGGCAGGATCTAGAGTAGACAAGCTTGAGTATGTATTCCAGCCCTACTACTGTTTAGCTACAAGACTTAGAGCATGTCATTTAACTTCTTTGGGCCTCAGTTTCCTCATTCACAAACCTTATGTTCTCTGTGTACATGATAATGTACACAAAATGATTAGCAAAGTACCCAACACAAAATCCTCAAATATATATGTATGCAGGTCAAAAACCAACAGTTAGAACTGGCCGTGGAACAACAAACTAGTTCCAAATTGGAAAAGGAGTATGGCAAAGCTGTATCTTGCCACCCTGCTAGTTCAACTTATATGTGGGGTACATCATGTGAAATGCCAGGCTGGATGACTCACAAGCTGAAATCAAGATTGTCAGGAGAAACATCAACAACCTCAGATATGCAGATGATACCATTCCAATGGCAGAAACTGAAGAACAACTGAAGAGCCTCTTCATCAGGGTAAAAGAAGAGAGTGAAAAAGTTGGCTTAAAACTCAACATTCAAAAAACTATGATCATGGCATCCAGTCCCATCACTTCATGGCAAATGAGGGAGGGAAATGGAAACGGTGATAGATTTTATTTTGGGGGCTCCAAAATCACTGCGGACAGTAACTGCAGCCACAAAATTAGAAGACGCTTGCTCCTTGGAAGGAAAGCCATGACAAACCTAGACAGTGTATTAAAAAGCAGAGACATAACTTTGCCAAGAAAGGTCCAGTAGTCATGTATGGATGTGAGAGTTGGACCATAGTGAAGGCTGAGCACCAAAGAATTGATGCTTTTGAATTGTGGTGCTGGAGAAGATATTTGAGAGTCCCTTGTACAGTAAGGAGATCAAACCAGTCCATCCTAAAGGAAATCAACCCTGAATATTCAATGGAAGGACTGATGCTATAGCTGAAATTCTAATATTTTGGTCACCTGATGTGAAGAGCCAACTCACTGGGAAAGACCCTGATGCTAGGAAACATTGAGGACAAGAGGAGAAGGAAGTGGCAAAGGATGAGATGGTTGGATGGCATGATAGACTCAACAGACATGAGTTTGAGAAAACTCTGGGAGATGGTAAAGAACAGGGAAGCCTGGTATGCTGCAGTCCATGGGATCACAAAGAGTTGGACACAACATAGTGACTGAACAGCAACAAATATATGTATACATGCATGTATATACATATATATTCTATATTATTGGAGTAGGCAACCCACTCCAGTATTTTTGCCTGAAGAATCCCATGGACAGAGGAGCCTGGCGGGCTACAATCCACAGCATTGCAAAGAGTCAGACCCGACTGAAGCAACTTAGCAGAGCATTATATATTATATACACATATATTCTATATTAGCCAAAAAAAGTATACAGATATAAAATAGCAAGAACTTATATGTCAGGTACTTGCTCAGAGTCACATGGCTATTAAGTGACACAGCAGTTTGCTACTTTGAACCTATATGGTCTGACTCTGGCAGCTTAACTATCCTGCTATTAATAGCAAAAAAAAAAGAGGGAGAGCAGAGAAAAAAGAAAAGAGGAAGAACAAAAAGGAGGAGGAAGAGAGACAATAAAAATAAAATAAAAATCTAATGCAGTATTTTTAAAAGTCAAAATGAAAGAAAAAAATCCACAATGAACAAAATTTCAAAATGTTAAATGAAGACATGATTCCCCAAAATTGCTTTAGTGGTATACAACTCCTTGCAACCCTATGGACTGTAGCCCACCAGTCTCCTCTGTCCATGAGATTTTCCAGGCAAGAATAATGGAATGGATTGTCATTTCCTTCTCCAAGGGAGAAGATATGATTGGTCTAAGTGATTTTTTCTTTTTGGGCTTCCCCGGTGGCTCAGAAACAGACATCTTTTTCAAGTGTTAGTGCTAAAAGGTCTTGTAGGTCTTCATAGAAACAGTGGAAGTGAGAAATAGATTTAAGGGACTAGATATAATAGAGTGCCTGATGACCTGTGGACGGGGGAGGTTTGTGACATTTGTACAGGAGACGGGAGCAAGACAATCCCCAAGAAAAAGAAATGCAAAAAAGCAAAATGGCTGTCTGAGGAAGCCTTACAAATAGCTGTGAAAAGAAGAGAAGCAAAAAGCAAAGGAGAAAAGTAAAGATAGACCCATTTGAATGCAGAGTTCCAAAAACAGCAAGGAGAGATAAAAAAGCCTCCCTCAGTGAACAGTGCAAAGAAACAGAGGAAAACAATAGAATGGGAAAAACTAGAGATCTCTTCAAGAAAATTAGAGATATCAAGGGAACATTTCATGCAAAGATGGGCTCAATAAAGGACAGAAATGGTATGGACCTAACAGAAGCAGAAGATATTAAGAAGAGATGACAAGAATACATAGAAGAACTGTACAAAAAAGATCTTCATGACCCAGGGAATCACAATGGTATGATCACTCACCTAGAGCCAGACATCCTGGAATGTGAAGTCAAGTGGGCCTTAGAAAGCATCACTACGAACAAAGCTAGTGGAGGTGATGGAATTCCAGTTGAGCTATTTCAAATTCTGAAATATAATTCTGTGAAAGTGCTGCACTCAATATGTAAGCAAATTTGGAAAACTCAGCAGTGGCCACAGGACTGGAAAAGGTCAGTTTTCATTCCAATCCCAAAGAAAGGCAATGCCAAAGAATGCTCAAACTACTGCACAATTGCACTCATCTCACATACTAGTAAAGTAATGCTCAAAATTCTCCAAGCCAGTCTTCAGCAATTCATGAACCATGAACTTCCAGATATTCAAGCTGGATTAAGAAAAGGCTGAGGAATGAGAGATCAAACTGCCAACATCTGCTGGATCATGAAAAAGCAAGAGAATTCTAGAAAAACATCTATTTCTGCTTTATTGACTATGCCAAAGCCTTTGACTGTATGGATCACCAAAACGGTGGAAAATTCTGAAAGAGATGGGCATACCAGACCACCTGACCTGCCTCTTGAGAAATTTGTATGCAGGTCACAAAGCAAGCGTTAGAACTTGACATGGAACAACAGACTGTTTCCAAATAGGAAAAGGAGTACATTACGGCTGTATATTGTCACCGTGCTTATTTAACTTATATGCAGAGTACATCATGAGAAACACTGGACTGGATGAAGCACAGCTGGAATCAAGATTGCTGAGAGAAATATCAATAACCTCAGATATGTAGACAACACCAACCTTATGGCAGAAAGTGAAGGAAGAACTAAAGAGACTTTTGATGAAAGTGAAAGAGGAGAGTGAAAAAGTTGGCTTAAAGCTCAACATTCAGAAAACTAAGATCATGGCATCTGGTTCCATCACTTCATGGCAAGTGGATGGGGAAATAGTGGCAGACTTTATTTTGGGAGGCTCCAAAATCACAGCAGATGGCGATTGCAGCCATGAAATTAAAAGACACTTACTCCTTGAAGGAAGTTATGACCAACCTAGACAGCATATTAAAAAGCAGAGACAGATATTTGTTACTTTGCCAACAAAGGTCCATCTAGTCAAGGCTATGGTTTTTCCAGTAGTCATGTATGGATGTGAGAGTTGGACTATAAAGAAGGCTGAGGGCTGAAGAATCGATGCTTTTGAACTGTGGTGTTGGAGAAGACTCTTGAGAGTCCCTTGGACTACAAGGAGTTCCAACCAGTCCATCCTAAAGGAGATCAGTCCTGGGTGTTCATTGGAAGGACTGATGTTGAAGCTAAAACTCCAATACTTTGGCCACCTGATGTGAACAGCTGACTCATTTGAAAAGACCCTGATGCTGGGAAAGATTGAACGTGGGAGGAGAAGGGGATGACAGAGGATGAGATGGTTGAATGGCATCACTGACTCAATGGACATGAGTTTGGGTAAACTCCAGGAGTTGGTGATTGACAGGGAAGCCTGGTGTACTGCGTCCATGGGGTTTCAAAGAGTCAGACATGACTGAGCAACTGAACTGAACTGGTGGCTCAGATGGTAAAAAGTCTGCCTGCAACATGGGAGACCCTTGCTTGATTCCTTGGTTGGGACGATCCCCTGGAGAAGAAACTAGCAACCCACTCCAGTGTTCCTGCCGACAGAATCCCATGGAAAAAGGAGCCTGGTGGACCATGGGGTCACAAAGAGTCGGACATGACTGAGCAACTAGATGATGATGATGGCTCCATTACGGTTCAGCATAACTCTGAAAGCAACACTCACTCTCAGGAACGGGTACTGGTTTTCTTGTTCTTCCTGAGGTTTGAGAATCAATGGACCCAAGTGAGTGAATGGAGCTGGCTTGTGGTGGCTGATGAGAGACAGTTCTGTGCACCTCTTTCCAACATCCACATTAAGGACATCACCATGGTAGCTTGATATCAAATATGGTGAGAATATTTACAGCAGGGAAATTGGCAAAGGAGATATTGGTTTACTGGCATCTACCTACTAGAAGGCTTGTTAAGTCTGTTTGGAAGTTAACACCACTGGGGAGGGCACAGGTTTAGAACTGGCCATCCTGCAGGGCACAACTTAGACTTGGGGCCAGATGACCCTTAGCTGTCACATGCATGGTGGGATGTTTAGCACCATTACTGACCTTAGATGCCATTAGCACCATCTCCTGGGTGGGGACAACCCAAAGTGACCAAACATTGTCCAATGTCCTAGGGTGGGGAGGAGCTGCTTTTTAGAGAACCAACAGTGACCAAAGGAAACAGCCCCGCAGGCTGAAGAAGCCCAGATACTAGGAAGAGTTCATTCTAGCCCTTTCCCAACAGGGAGAGGCAGCAGTTAGAAAGAGCCTACTTAGCCAGGGGTTTCCTGACTCTTGGGTGGAGGTTTGTCATGCTCTCTGGGGCCTGAGGATTGGTCTCCTCAGACAAACATTTGGTTAGTATGAGGGGTAATCCAAATTATGATTAGAAACAGATATCCAGCTCAAGACTTTTGTTTGGCCCAGAACAAAACCACACACCCAAATCCCTAATCACTTTCCAGGAAAAGGCCTCTCTTTCACTGGAATTGGGAACATCAGCCTCCTCTTGAACTTGTAATCCATTCACGTATTTCTAGATTCCTGTGCTTCTCCCTGAGGCAGCAGCCTGGAGGCAGTTTCCAGCACAGCCTAGACTCTCCAAACACCCTCCACTGCCACTGTGGCCACAGTGTGCCAGGAACTGGGTCACCTGCAAGTGGGGGACCCTGAAGGTTCTAGTCACTAGGATTTGGAATAAAATAGGAAGTGAAGTCATCTTTGGTACAGCATTAAAACTTTTAAAAGAATATTTAATTAACTTTAAAAAGTCGGCCAGCGCTTCTTCTAAAAAACATCAAATGATGGATGATGCTGTGGGAGGGCCTGGAGGTCTTGGAGAATCTCGGGGCCCTTGAAAGGGGAGCCGGGCAGCTGCCAGCTCCTAGACCCACAGCTGTCTCTCCCTTGACCTCTGGAAAGAGATGGTGTTCACCAAGTCTCCCTGTCAGGAATTCACTGACCATCTTGTAAAGACTCACTAGTGTGCAGACTCCACAGAGTTTAACACAAGAAAAATAAAGTGAATTAAGTCTGTTTAAAAAACAGAGGCAGACAGAAATTTTTACCCACACCCTGCTATGAGTCTCTCTCTCTCTCTCTCTCTCTCTCTCACACACACACACACACACACACACACACACACACACGCACACACGCACACGCGCACGCGTGCACACTCATCTCCGCAGCAGCTGTGGCCCAGTAGTGTCTTCATCCTGGACGCCTTCTTGGTTTCCAGCACACAGCTGTTGAATTGACCCTCACCCACCCTCTCCAGCTGTTGTTTGCAGATTGAGAAGCTAGACAACTGAGGGAGAAGAGGCAAAACTATGCTAAGTAGAGGAGGACAAGATTAGCCTACTCCTTTCTTGGAATCTCAGGGATCCAAGGACTGTGTTGTGGAGATCAGGATCAGCCATTCAGGTCCCAGAAAATACCCATCCACCTGTCTTCACCCACACAGCTAGAAACCCAAGCCCTTGTTTAGGTGGCTGAGGAAGCTAAACAATGTGCCATTTCAACTATGACCGCTGTGAGGACAACTCCCAAATCTTCCTCTTGGGCTCTGACTATGTTCTTAAGCTCCAGATCTGCCTTTCCAGTGTTAGGTCCCAAGGAACATCCTGCTAGCCCCTCAAATGCAGTGTGAGCTCGTGAAGATCCCCATTCCCAGCCTAGCAGCCCCTCCTCCTGGGTTCTTCCTCTCAGCAGCATCCTGCCCCCAGCCCTCTGCCTGCAGTACACACAGGCTGGAAACCTCAGGTCACTTTCAAAGCCCTCTTCTCCTCCACTCCACACTCCCTCTATCTCATAGATCTGCCCCTTACATTCATTTCCACAGAAACAATTCTCTCTCGCCTAAATCACTACACCACTCTGGCAACTGCTCACCGTCTCATTTCTGTCCTTCCTTAGACAGTGTTTCCTAACCAGCTCAAATTCTGTCCCCTGATTATAAAACAACGGCTCTTCTTGACCTATGACGCTCCTGAACAAGATTTGCAAGGACAGCCATGGTTATCTACCACTCCACTTTTCTCATCTGTCCTTGTGAAATAGGCAATAACCTTTGTATTCAATTCAGTATTACAAGTTAATCACTAAAGGGACTTTGCCTATAAGCTTAAATGAGACATAATGGGGGGCTTCCCTGGTGGCTCAGTGGTAAGACATCTGCCTGCCAATGCGGGAGACACAAGAGAGACACGTTTGACCCATGGGTCGGGAAGATCCTCTGGAGAAGGAAATAACCCGTTCCAGTATTCTTGCTTGGACAATCCCACGGATAGAGAAGCCTGGTGGGCCACAGTCCATTGGGGTCCCCGAAAAGTCAGATACAACTTAGTGACTAAACAATAGTACATAGTGGCTCATCTCTGGAAACCCTGCTTCCTAGGTAATGAGCATTAAACTAAAATACCTTTGTTTAGCTTAGAGGAAACATCCTGACTGGGCCCACCTGACTGCAGGGAGGAAGAAATTAACAAATCCCTTCCAGAGGCTCACCGGAACCAGGAAGTATTTTAATTCACTGCCTCTTCCCACCCTTTTTTTGTCCTTTTTTGTCTGGATTCTTTCACGCAACATAATTATTTTGAAGTTCATTCATCATGTTGCATAATATCAGTAGTACATAAACAGTATTCCATTGTTTATCCAGTCACCTGTTGATAGACATATAGGATGTTTCCAGTTTTTCTTGCTTCAAACTTTTTATTGTTTTTTTAAATTTTTTAATTGGAGGATAACTGCTTTACAATAGTCAAAGTCTAACTCAGGCAAGATAGTTCTTTGGGGCACAAACCCACTATCTCCTTGCTTTGCTGGCCTTCCAAATAAAGTCATTATTCCTTGCCCCAAAAACTGGTCTCTCAATTACTGGCCTGTTGTGTGGTGAAATGTATGAGCTTAGACTCAGTAATGCTTGGATCCCTCCCCATCTTCCCAGCCATTACAAACTCCTTGTCTCCCTAAAACATGGCAAACACGCCCCACTGTTGCTCATACTACTTCCTTAATATGGAATCTCTTTCATCCCTTTCTTTGATGATTAACCTTGAGTCTTGGATCAAAGGCTGCCTCCTCACCTCCTCCTTGAAAAATCTGTTTCCTCTTCATTCCCCTGATTCTTTGAGATATAGATTATTTTTTAAGTGTAGTTTCTGTGTCATGTCATCTTACACCTTAGCCAGCTCACCCCCTTCATTCTATACATTAAAATACTGAGGCACAATATCCACATTTACTAGTAAATTACTTAGCGAACAGTGGTTGAATTAAAACCAGTTCCTAGAAAGAACGGACCAACTCACCAGGTAAAACTAGGATAAGATTAGCTTCACAAGATAGCATGGGGTTGAGGGTATATTCAAAGAGTAATACCAGAAAAAAGAGTAGGTGGAGGGCAAAGACAGACCACCCGCTTACTTGGGCAGTGAGGAGAAGGGAGGAGGCCCACCTCACTCCAAATCCCAGTTCTCTCAGGGATTCACAATCTTTATCTACAGAAATAAAAAAAGCCTCGACCAGTGTCCTAATACCTGTGCTGTAACGCAGAACAAGCTGAACATGGCCTTGGGGGAAACAGCTGAGAAACCAACCCCAGCAGTGAGCTCACTGGGCCAAGCACACATCACTGAGCCTTTCCCCTGGGCTTTCTTTAAATGTGGTAACTGGATAGTAAATCTTCTCTTGGTGCTGATCGGATATTTAAACTGTGGTTCTTTTTACTTGAAATATTTTTAAAGAACGAGCCTCAGGGGACTGTTGATGAGAGTAATTACAAGCGAAGCACACATCCTCAGCCAAAAGTTTCTTCGAAAACTTCAACATCAGCTCAACTTAAGTGACTAGGAAAGCTGAAAAAGTGGGGAAGACACAAACTGTTACTTTCTAAACTCATACTCAAATCTTACTGTTGACCACCTACCCTGTTCCCAGAAGCCACTGAGTCTAACTGTTACATGTCACACAGATAGGAGGAGTTATTTTCATTTTAGAAATGAGGGCACTGAAGTTCAAAAGAATGCATGTAAGTTTACTTATCTCTCAGCGAGCTGATAAGCATCTAGAGAAGTCATGTACAGTTAGCCATACAGTGTCTTCACTGCATCAAAGAATAGTATGAATTCAATAAATACTCGCTGAGCCTCAAAATTAAGATTTCCCACCCTTCTGAGGAAATCCTACCTTTGGTAATTAATTTCCTGTCTGTAAGTTACCAACTGCAGGCCAGCAGCTGCCAGACCACACCTCCCCTGCTAGGCCACGCCTCCCATGGTGTTCCTAGCCAATGAGTCCGTGCATTGCCTGAGAGATGGGGCATTCCCCTGACCAACGATTCCCTTGATGGCCTCGCTGAACGTCCCCTGCACTGAAGTATACAGTATGGTCCTCCCCATCCTCTTTACATCCCTTCTCTCTAGGATCAGACTTGCATCACAGTCTGATGAGGTTCTAGACTCCCTCCCCATTTTTTTTTTCCCATATTCCTTCCCCCACTAAAATCCTGGCACATTTAATCCTGTCTTGATGTCTGCTTCTGACAGGATTGGAGACTAACATGCCCTAGTTTTTGCTTTAATAAATAATTGATAACCTTCATTCATTTTGAATATTTGTGTGCTCAGTCGCTAAGTCGTGTTCAGCTCTTTGCAAGCCCATGAACTGTAGTCCACCCAGGCTCCTCTATCCATGGGATTTCCAAAGCAAGAAAACTGGAGTGGGTTGCTATTTCCTTCTCCAGGGGATCTTCCCCACTGAGGGACCAAACCTGTGACTTCTGCATCTCTGGCATTAGCAGGCGGATTCTGTACCACTGAGCCCCTAGTGAGCACTTATTATATGTATGCCACGAATACAGTGGTGAGCAAGAACAGCATTATTGATGCCCTTAAGAAACTGGTATGAATCAAACAATTACAAAAATTAAAAGCACAGGGAGCTATGATGAGATGTAACAAGAAGAACCTGACTTAATCTATGGGCTTGAGCACTGTGCTGTGTTTAGTAGCTCAGTTGTATCCAACTCTTTGCAACCCCATGGACTGTAGCCCAGCAGGCTCCTCTGTCCATGGGGATTCTTCAGGCAAGAATACTGGAATGGGTAGCCATGCCCTCCTCCAGGGGATCTTCCCAACCCAGGGATCAAACCCAGTTCTCCCACATTGCAGGCAGATTCTTCACCATCTGAACTACTAGGGAAGCCTGGGCTTGAAAGAGAATCCCCTAAAGACGAATGATTTAAGACAAGACATAAAGGAGGAAGAGTTAATCAAGCAAAGATGCAGAGCATTTCAGGCTGATGGAACAGAAGGGGCAAAGGCCCTGAGGTGGCAGGAAGCTCAACAAACCAAAGGCCACAGCAGCAGGGAATGGAGAACAATGAGACTGAAGAGGAAGGCAGAACCCATCTCGGAAGGCCTTGTGGGACATCTGGGAAATTTGGGAAGACTATTTATCTTTCTAGAGTGAAAATTCTTTAAAAGCAAGTAGACCATACGGGCCCTCTTTGCCAGATCTTATATAACACCTGGCACAAAGTAAATTTCACTAAATGTTCACTGAATCAAAGTAGTAGAAATCAGTGAAGAAATATACTGTTTGCATTATTATCCCTAACATCAGGATGCAGCAAATTAGCCAAAAACGTCAACCAGGAGGAGAAGTTTCTGTCCCCAGGAGCTGGTAAGACTGATGGTAACAATAAGGATGATCTTTCTTAGGCACTGATCTCATCACTGTTGAGGCGGAAGCAGAGAGACACCAAAGCAGCAGCCACCAGAGTAGGTAGAAGACCAGGCTGCTTGATTCAAATACTGGCATTACCACCTGCTCCCTGGGTGACCTTGAGCAAGTTACCTAATGTCAATGCATCTCAGGGGCCAGGCAAAGCTGGCTATACTACTCCCTTGGAGTGCTGGTGGGGGCACTGAGAGAAATCACTATGCAAAGCCCATAGAAGGCTACCTGGGGCACAGCATATGTTCAATTAATGATAACAATTGTTAAAAATCAAACGTGTTTCTCTCTGCTGAGATAAGAAAACATTAGCAGAGAGATTTCCCAAACGGGGGTGAGTCGTCATAAATCATCAGTCATCAGAACTGCGTGGGATCACTTCTGACGCAAGAGGCCAGCTTTGAGGACCAGCTGGGTGGGCTGAAGACCCTGGGGCCTGACCAAGAAACAGGCCCAGACATGCATTTTACTCAAACTCTGAATCCCACACTGATATCTGAATCAAGATATATGAATCAGACCAGACAGTTCACCACTAACGTGTAGGTATATGCCATACACTCACAGGGGAGGCAGCACTGGAGAAAGGACACACTGCTTTCAGCAGCTTCCTGTTCTGGAGGGCAGAGGCTGTGGCTTTTGGCTTCATTTCAGAAGAGCAAAAGGCAGCACTAGAACAGATGCAGCTCAGTTCCTGACTTTCGGGTTTGTTTTCCCACGTTGGACACTGCCATTAGAGCCCAAGCTTAGAGGAAAATACTGATGGAATCAACAGATGAATGGAGGGAAAATACCTGGCTCCTACCCCAAGCTCGGTGTCCCAGCTGGCTCTGGTTGCCTTGGAATGGGGCAGGGTGGTTGGGATGTAATTGCCTGGGCAGAGATATGAGGTATGCGGGCCTACGTGCGCCGTAGCACACACCACCGGGCCGGGAGTGACTCTATTTAGTGAGTGTCCATCTGATAACAGCCTGGATCCTTAAGATGCCAGCTGCCTGCCAAGCTGGACATGTCCAAACAGTGGCACCCAGAGGTCCAGGAGACAGAACAAAGGACTTATTATTGGCTAGACCTGTGTTAGCATGTTATCTCCACCACAGCAAGTCTTGAGCCAGGCTGGCAGAGAGGCTGTATCCAGGCATCCCAGAGTCCAGAAGGGAGACTGTCAGATTCTGTAAGGGCTCTCTGATGGCCGTTTCAGTGTCAATGGGTGAACCTGGGCCATCCCCTTGGGATTTACCATGTGGGCTCATTATCTTCCTAAGAGTATTCTATTCTATGCTGCCCATTGTCACCAACCCCCTAGAGTGCTGGCTCTCTTGGTACCCTCTTCTTTAGAGCATAGCATCCCTCAAGGTCTGAAACCTGCCCTCTCCCCACTTCACTAGGACATAACATTAATTATGACCAATATATATTTACTGCTTACACCTGCCACTTACTGCTTTATATATATTTTAATTCATTTATTCATGGCAGCAACCGTATGAGGTGTGTACAGCTGTTTCTCCATTTAACTTTCAAGAAAACTAAAGCACAGAGTGGTGAAATAATTTACCCAAAGTCACATAACTAGTAAAGCAGCAGAGCAGGGAAGCAGGTTCAGGTTAATTGGATACAGAATCCCTGCTCCTATCCATTAGGCTGTATTTTCTCTCTCTCCATAGTCAATTTCTTACTGACATAAAAAATTTTAAAGGCCTCCCATTTCTAAGCCTGATTTTCCAGAATTAACTGCAGTCCAGTGCAGAGCTAGGATTTTATAACTTCCTATTTTGTGTATAGGAAGATTGGGAAAAGCTGACAAATTAGGAGCAACTAGCAAGGAAAGCTGAATGGCTCATTTAGCCAAATGAGTACTTGGGCAAAGTATCTCTCTTGGTACAAGCTATGTCTTGGAGCATCTGGTTTAGGAGAGACTAACTCAGCCCAGTCAAGGAAACTGGGTGCATAGTTTAAGCAGCTACTGACTCATTTTATAGCACTGCCTCCCCACAGAGAAACAGCAGCACATCTAAGCTCTGCATTCATACGGGTGAGCCGTTCCCAGGAATTCACCCCAGAAGGAGCTCCTGGCTATCATGGAAATTCAGGAAAGGACCAAACACCACTGAGCACTTACTCAGAGCTCCCAGAAAGCCTAGACGTGGTTGTCACTTTCTCCACCTTGTAAACAAGGATCCTGGGCCCAGAGACCTTACATACATGTCCATCACAAATCCTAGGAAATCTAGGACTCAAACCATATCTGATTCCAAAGGAGGGAAGGATTCAGCACCAGTGCCAGCCCAGTTTTCCCAGGAGTCTTCCCTGATTCCTGAGACTCACACCAGTCCCTCTTTCTGGAATACCTGTACTACTTGTGATCTTTGCCATCATCTAGTGCTAACCCTGTTTCAAATTGGGCTAATTTTGTTAGCCAACCAGGCTATAAATCTGTTGGGGTGTGTATAATAACTGGGGGTTCAAGTTTATTTCAAGCTATTTCTGGGTATTTCAGGGCAGGAAAATTAGGAGAGGTGAAGATCTAGAATCACAGCCTGGTGTCCTGAGTAAGGAGAGTCAGTCACTTCATCCCCAGAAGGTGCACTTTATGAAAAGTGTTAGTCGCTCAGTCATGTCTGACTCTTTGTAACCCAGGCTCCTCTGTCCATGTGATTTCCCAGGCAAGAATACTGGAGTAGATAACCATTCCCTTCCCAGAGGATCTTCCCAACCCAGGGATTGAACCTGGGTCTCCCACATTGCAAGCAGATTATAACTGTCTGCGCCACCAGGGCACGTCTTTACAAGTCTCTAAAGCGTAAGCTGGGAATGGCATTCATGATACTCTTACCCTCCTTTGTCAGTCTAAAACTCCTAGAAATTAGGTCCAAACTTTGCAAAGCATCCCCCAAAGCAGGCAACTATGACTACATTGTCACTAACTCGGGTTTGGTCCAAGGGGAAAGGAAGCTGCATTTTTGTTAACAACCCTGCTTCTGCTTTACTCTAGCCCATCCTGCTGCAGGCCCACCTCCTGGTGTGGTGCCCACCAACAGAAGACCAGAGGTCTAACTGCAACCCTTCCTGAACCCCCAGCACATCAGACAAGAAATAATGCCACACAGCAGGCGCACTTGGACATGCACGCGTCATTACCAGTCAAAGCCAAGATGTATTTCAGGAGAATTTATAAGGCAGAAAGCACCCTCTAATTTAACAAAAAAAGCATGACAGCGGGGTGTTCCTTTCTTTTCCAAAGCCAAGACACAAAGACTCTTCTCATATGAGAGGGCCTGAACCCACCCAACCTGATTCTCTCCTCTCATTCAACAAGTACTTCAATGCCAACGATGGTGACCAGGGCGTACTGAGTCACATCAGCAAGAGGCCACAAGAGGAAGGTGTTATCCTGTCCTGCAATAAGAAAATGATGTCTTCCTGTCCTGCCACCTATCCAGAATATGGGACAGTGAGGGAGCTGACTGCTCCAAAGGCAAACAGGGCAGAAGACTCTTCCAGGTGCTCTGAGAACCACAAGATCACTTCACATCATGATTTACGACAAAAACAGAGCTGGGTCAGCAGAGCCGGGTCTGAAATAGGGTAGTGAAGACCTTATTGCAGGTCCTCCCTGATGCCTCTCGGCTCTTTGATCGCCCTGTTTTAAGACAGATAATGAAGTTGTCTTACGTTTAGCCCTTTCTCTCTGCTTTCTAGAGGGACAATTCCTCCGGTCAGTGGTTTCATAGAGATATGTAGTGTATTCTCACATATTCCAGGGCAATGACTGCCAGCCTCTCCCCTCCTGTTCCTAGGTTAGATAAACATCTTGTATATAGGTGACTCTTCAGTGGGACTCACAGATCTGGCTTCACTCCAGCTGTGACCCCCCTCAAAGCCTTATTTGTCACCTGTTTCCCCCACCTGCTCCTGAGGTCCACTGTGAAGAATATCTACCAGAGTCAGGAGTTCTGTGTGCTAACCTAGGTCTCTCCTGCCACTCCTGCCCTTCTCAGCCTCTTTCTTCTCTAACTGCATTCCCCTCCGATTTTGTCTTGACTCTGGTTACTCTTGGTGTTTGCTTCCCCAGGGATGAATGTGTTCTTGGATCAATAAGGGAAAAGGAACTACAAGCAAAGGGGAAACCCCTTGTCCTCCCCCTCCTTGGTTCTGTCTCCGTCTCCCCAAAGGTCACCTGCCATCTCTGTGGGAAGGAACATGACCCTTCAGAAATGCCCTTCAGAGGTCATGGAAAGAGCTCAGTGCTTCTCAAATGATCTGAGATGAAAAACTACTTTATTTATTTAGTTTTTAATAATTTCCAATCCATTATAAATCAAACTACTTGTAAAATAAAAATGAATTACTAAAAAAGAATTTTAAGTGAAAAGAACATAAAATACAAGCCTAACTTTTCTTGTTATTAGATTCAACAGTCCTAACATGAGTCTAGTATTTTGTTATTAAAGTTTCTAAATGCTTACTCTCAATTTCTTACTTGGTTTCCAGGCCAGCACAGGTTGGAGAAGCCCTGCTCTAACTTAGCTATTTACTTAATCACTTAGAGCCTGGATCTCTTATAAGATGGGAGAACAGGCAACCTCTAGGTAGGTCCCACATCTGCACATTCCAGCGACTCATTCCTGATGCTTCCTTAGGTTTTACAAATATTTCTGACATTAGAATAATGCTGACTTTCTGAGCAGGGGATTAGTCTGCACTTTGTACTGCTGACCGAGAGCTACCCAAGTCTAAAGCTCCTTGGAGAACAATGAAAGAAAAGAAATGTCTGAGAGAGGACCAGGCAAACACTGGCAGCTCACTGTCTCGGCCTTTCCTGTGTGGAACCAATGGGTGTTTTGAAAAGCATCCTGAAAACATGTCAAAGGTCTAATAACTATGATCACTGGAGCTGGTGAGTCATGGCCCAGGCTGGCAGTAATGCAAATGCCAGCAACACAATGGGTGGCTGTCTATTCAAAAACCTGCCCCTGGAACCATGAGGGGGGCATCCCATAAATGACTACAGACAGGAAAAGAGGGTGAGTTTGTCAATTAACTGAGTGGGAATGGTGGCCCAGTTAAAATAATTTTTCTGCTTCCAGAAGAAGCAAAGAATCCTCAGGATCTACCCTAACAAAGGACGGATTGCACTGCAGGAACAAGATTGGGTGTGATCGTCCTTTACTACGAGAAGCTGGTAAGGGAGGTAGGACACAGACTGGGGGCAGATAGGACATCATTTCCTAGAGACAGTTTCAAAAACAGCTTTATTGGTATCCAATCACTTCATAATACACTTCACATACTTACAGTGCACATTTAGACAAGCTCTGACACACATATAAACCTGTGAAACCACCACCAAATTCACAATAAGTAGCATACCCATCACAACCCAAAGTTTCTTGATGCCCTAGGTTGGGAAGATCCTTTGGAGAAGGAAATGGCAACCCACTCCAGTACTCTTGCCTTGGAAACCCCATGGACGGAGGAGCCGTAGGCTACAGTCCATGGGGTTGCAAAGAGTCAGACACAACTGAGAGACTTCACTTTACTTCACTTCACTTCTCACTTCTTCCCACCCCACCAACCAGGTAACACTTTCTGTCACTAGAGACCAGTTTGCATTTTTCTAGAATTTTAAATAAATGAAAGCCTACAAGATACACTCAGGTTTGATCTTACTTCATTCACGCAGCAAAATTATCCTGAAAAACAAGTTTGAGATTCATTCATGTTTTTCTGTCCATCATTGTTGTTCATTACTTTTACAGCTAATTAGTCTTCTAGTTAAAAGTGATCTTACATCTCAAACAAGATTGTCTTGGGACTAAGATTCTGAGGTGTTAAGGAAAGTTTATGAAGATTTAGACCTTCCTTAGAGTGGAAGCATGCAGCTCCTATCTTAGGAGATAAACTGTTTTTATCTTAGGAGGTAAACTGATTTTGCTTCAAAATTAAGAAGAGAACAAAGAAACATCAGCTGACCAAGATTCTTAAATGACAAAAAGGATTGTGCATTACCCAAGGTCTGGGGGCTGTGAGGAATAAGGAGAAAGAGACCCAAGAGACCCAAGGACGTTGTTCTTACTCAAGATAATGCTCGGACTACCCTAACTCTCAATTTTCTATTTGGTGTGTTTCTTGTCTTGTGGTAGGAAATGCCCTGAAGGGAATGTTCCCACCACAGTTATGATTTTGCGTTCGGAACTACTATAAAGGAAGACTACTCTGCAACCACAATTAGTTATTTGTTTATTTGTTCATTCACTCACTGGGTTATACGTGTGAGGTGTCATCTGTAGGCTGGGCATCATGCTGTGGGTATAGAGACACACCAAAGACACAGAAAAAGACTTGTTTCCTGGCTTCACAGAGTTATAGGGTGTGTCATGGCTGGTTACTCTTACAATGAACTCCTCCTCAATAAATGAGTATCAGAGATGGCCAACAGGTAAACATGTTGGCAGGGCCCAGGCTGATAGCATCATGGAGACTAGAAGCCAGGACTGAAGGTGGACACGATGGCAGAAGCAGAGCTCTGGTTCACAGACTTCAGGAAGCACAGTGCCCCACGGACAATGACAGCGAGTGCAACCCCCACTCCCCAACATGGGGCAGTGGGTGACATGGCACGTCTGTCTCTAAAAATTAGCTCTGGAAGAGGGCAAGGGTGGGATGATATGGGAGAATGGCATTGAAGCATGTTAATTATCATATGTGAAATCAATCGCCAGCCCAGGGTTGATGCTCAGGGCTGGTGCACCGAGATGACCCAGGGGAGGGAATCGGGAGGGAGGAAGGAGGGGGGGTTCTGGAGGGGGAGCATATGTAAACCCATGGCAGTTTCATGTCATTGTATGGCGAAACCAACACAATAAAGTAAAGAAAATTTAAAATAAATAAATAAATAAAAATTAGCTCTGGAGGTGTACATTGTTGTTTCTACCAAAAAGAAGAGAAACCTATTTTTCTAACTAAATGACAGTGTTCTAACAGATTTCTGTAAAAAGCAGACCAGTACTAACTTGTAATCCTTCTGTAATAAAAGTTACATTACAAGAGCACAAGTGGAAAATAGCAGGATACAAAACAGAATGAGTTAGATGATGATTACCATAAATCAAACAAGCAACTAAGTCCTTGGAAAGGAAACACAGTAGAGAAATGTCCAAACAAAATACCAGAAAATGTGAAAAAAAAAAAAAAAAAAAAGCACTTGTTGGTGTCTTCATCAAATTTCCTTTAGTGAGTATTTTGCTATTCAGGTTTTGAAGAATTACTCTGAAACACACTCTTCATGGAAAGTCATGGATTCTCAGCCAAAGGAAACCAAAGTCAACAATCCGAGTTTGCCTGCAGTCTGGAGAGGATCTTGCAACCATGGAGGGACTTTGCGTGACAGAGGAAGGGTGAAACCTTGCAAAGGGGCTTTGCCAACTTGATGAGTTCACCTGAGGTACAGAGAGTGACAGAGGGATGCAGATGAAGAAGGAACTGGAGTCCAGTTGAAGAGCAGTGCAGACCCAGGCCTAGACAGCCTTCGGAGGGCTAGGACCTGGCTGAGGGACCACAAGAAACTTATTTTCTCTGGGCCTCTAGGATCCCTGTCTGTAAATGGAAAAACAATACTGGATGAGCTTTACAGTCCCCTCTAACGCTAAATGTGTAAGAATCTGAATTGTCTGATTTATTTCAGTGTCTACCACTAAAGACCTTCTATGTCTGAAGAACTATGCATGGACAACCACAAACATCTCTTCAGTTTAACTCACATCAATGCTCACATCAGTCAAAAACAAGTTTTTTTGATCACACGTTGATTGGACACCTATTAATAAATGTATAGTGATGCATATTTTTTAGAAGAAGTTCTGCAAAGCAGTCTCTGATTAGAGCAAAGGCTAAGAAAGCAAATCTACCTCTTGTATAATGTGATAATTCATTCTGATTAGAGACATGAGAAAAAGGATTTTGCAGAAGTCATGGAATAGAAATTGACACATATCTCAGCAGAAAGATGCCAAGGTACTAAGCAATGGCCTGCTGCCCTCATGGGCATTGCTGTGGGAAGAGGTATCCCATCTCTCCCAGAACCATCTCTGTTCCTGGCTGTTGACTGAAATCAGAAGTAAACTGCTGTCTGTTGATGAGGAATGTGAGAACAAATGCACAGATGGGTGGAGCAGGAAGCTTGAGGGAAGGTCAGAGAAAAAACAAACGGGGTTTCCTGTGATGAGTCACTGCCTTCTGAGAAATAATTTCAGAGGCCACCACAAAGTCCCCAGCACCTGTCTGTCCAAGGCTTGCACTTTGTACAGAAGAAAATGTAGCAAATGAAGTACGGAGCCACATCTGACAGCCCACAAGCCATGCGCAGGGCAGAGGCCAGAGTAGGAGTCAGGCTGAGCCAGGAATATGTGACAATTTGCACACTGTCTGCCGGTGTCTCCAGGGCACTCTTACGGGTGGGCTGAAGATTCTGGGTTCAAGTTCTCCTTTTCTTTTGGCTGTTGCTTTTAATAGTCATAGCTTGAATTTTCAGATAAAGGGGTTTTTTTCTCTTTTTTTTTTCTATTGTTCTGTGATGAAGGTCAATGTAAATCAGATAAAGTTTTTAAGTGTTAAAAATTTACTGAATCTAGAAAGAAAACAAATTTGACCATCCTTGTTTCCTCTGTTGATTTCTAGAGTTTCCTCTTACTCTATTCTTATATTTTCCTCCTTCCACCATCTTTGTCGCTCTCAGTTTTATACCCAGTCTCCTGGGCACAGGATCAACATGCCCTTGAGCAAAAAAAAAGTTGAGCTGTCTCTGTCTCCTCAGCTCCCAGACACCAAGGCTCTCCTCTTCCCTCACAAGGGCCTCCAGGAGCTGTCCTCCAAGAGGACAAGGTCCTCCAAGGCACCTGGAGGTGAGAGTCACTGAACACCCAGAGGGACAAGAAGCCCAAGAGCTACCACAGAGCCCTCGATAGGGGAATGAATTTTTGGTCATCTTAAGGACCCACTCCTTGCACGAAAATGATAATATAGAAAGTTTTGACTTTTAAAACTCAGTCCTCAATCAAGGTTACAAACTTAAAAATCTAGGTCTTCCTTAAATTTTTAAGTTCAGTGTAGAGAAATTATTCCTCTTTTTCAATATAGCAAATTTTAATCACCTTTAAGGGAACTTTTAATCAATGTCACAAATTTAGTTTATGAAACTCAAATATTTTAAACCATGTTTATATAGTTAGCATTTTTAATCTCTCTTGTATCAACTGACTAAAAATAACCTATTACAGATGCAGTAAATTTAGTTTTAATGTATGAAAAATCTTTGATTCTCTCAAATATTCCAATATTGATTGATTGGAATTTTATAATATCTTTTAATTTAAAATCACAAACCTAAATCAATTTCTTGATTGCATATTTCAAATTGGTAATGGGTGATCATTACTCTAATAGGCCAATTTCTCTTAACTATTGCAAATGTGTACAAATTAACAAAAATATTATGAGTCTGGTGTTTCTCTTAAACATTTCAACATGTATTTATAAACCCTTACAGGATTAAAAATGCTTACCCAATTCCAGAGTTTACATTACAACTCACTCTTGGTGTTGTACATTCTATGGGTTTGGACAAATGGATGGTGACATTGTAATGTGAACTATGAACTTTGGGTGATTGTGATGTGTCAATGCAGGTTCATCAATTATAACAAATGTACCCCTGTAATGGGGGATGTTGATAATGGGAGGCTATGAGGCTACAGAGACAGGGGTAGATGGGAAATCTCTTCCCTCTTTGGTTTTGTTGCTCTAAAATTAAACCTAACACTGCTCTAAAAATATAAAGTCATGATTTTAAAAAATGTTTACTCTCCATGAAGATGACATCATCTTAAACAGTCTTGCATTCTCTTTCCAGGCCATTTCAAGGTGCCATCTCAGCTGAGTTAGGTTTGTTAACAACCCCAGGGCCTGGTAGTGACACCACAGACCCCTGCAGCCCCACTTGTCATGTGAGGTCCGGTTCTGAGTTGCCTTGTCTCACAGCCTACCTCCCAAAGATTCCAGACAGTCCTTACTTGAGACTTTTCTTTCCCAGTTCACCACTTGGTTAGTTTCAACCAGTCTATCTGCTGCTCTATTCCAGTCTGAATTTTTTCTTAGTCATCCTTTGAGCACCACAGTTCTGACAGATATTTGGTTCTACACCACGGACTCCCTGACAGCCTTGTCCAAATCTGTTTCACAGTTCCAACTTCATGCCATTGATAAGTAGAAGATGGTAGGGAGAAAAGATAGAGAAGGTAAAGCATATTTCGATTTCTAGTTGACTTCCTGTAGGGCACCCTCTTCTCTATGAGGACCAGGGAATAAGCAGGGGATATATCATTAAGGCTGCATTCTTTCTCCCTAGTGGGGTCATCTCAGTCATCGCTCACTTGCCTGATCTCAGGATCCTCCCTGAGGAGTCCAAAAGGTCTACCAGGGTCCAGGCATCTCAGGTCAGTGCACAGAGCTAAAGGGATAATCAGATCAACAAGTGATTTTGCTCATATCTCTGTCTCTCTTTCTCTTTCTCTTCTCTCTCTTATACACACACACACACACACACACACACACACACACACACACACACACACACACACACCTCTCTATGCAAGTGATCCTCTGCTGCTTGGACCTCAGGCTCAAAAGCATTCTCTATTCAAATATCATGAGGTCAGGTACTTCCAAACTGAAAACCCTAAGCAGGGATTACACTAACTCTATAATCTCCTTCAACTATTGACCATGGAGCTGCCTAACCTATTTCCTTTTTTGTCTTCTTTACAGCACTCTCACCTAAATATCAAATAGGCTTTTGTACTGAGGCAGACAAGTTGAACAATTAGTTGAAAACAGATCATTTTGGGGAGAGGGGAATAACTGAACAAAATAGACATGGCAGATCTCCCTTTTTACCCAGGCAGTGAAAGAGTACTGGGCACAGCACTGGAGGGCTTGGTCTCCATGCCAATTTCTCCTACAAACTGCATCTTGGACACAACCTTTGTGAGCTTTAATGAAAGTGATAAGGGTGTTTCCAAGATTAAATGTAAAAGCATAGGAAACACTTTAAGTCTTTTCTTTAGTTGGGCACCAGGATCTGACATGTTCCTTGCTCTTCTCCTGCCTCATGACAGGCCTTAGTATCTTTACTGGTTCCTCTTCATCTCCCAACCTCTATTGATTGGGATCAATATTTGGACTTCTGCTTTCTATCTCTTCTTACTTACTTGGTGATATTATCCAGTCACATGGCCTTTAATATCATCCATAGGCTGATGATTTCGACACTCCGCTCTGCAGCCTAGAACTCTCCCCTGATGTCCAGACTTGTATTTCCACCTGCCTACCCATCATCTCACTTGGGTAACAAATAGGCATCCCAGATCCATTCCAACCCTACTCTCCTGCTGTCTTTCCTTGTTCAATAGATGGCAATTCCATCCTTCTAGTTGAGTGGATCCCAAGTCGTGCATTCATCCATGACTCATCTCTTTCATGCTTCCTGTCTATTCCATCAGCAAATCCTTTGAGTCCTATCCAAAAGCTATCCTGAATCCAATGGTTTTTTACCACCTCCGCTGCCACCTTGATGCAAATGAACATCATATCCCACTTGGATTCTTGCCCTAGTCCTAATTCTGTCCTTGCTCCCTTCCACCCTCCTTGGTCTGTTTTCAACATGGCTGATATCTTGATCTTGTTAAAACATAAATTAGATCACTCCAAGAAACCTTCCAGTTTCTCCTCCATCATATTCAGAGAAATTATCATTATATATCACTTACTATAAAATAGGGGGTCATAACAGTATCTACTTCATAGGGTTGTTGTGGGGATTAAAAGAGTCAATATAGGATCTTCCCTAGTTAGCCAGTGGTTAAAAATCTGCCTTCCAATGCAGGGCACTCAGGTTCAATCCCTGGTTGGGGAACGAAGATCCCACACCCCACAGGGCAACTAAGCCTATGTGCCACAACTAGAGAAGCCCCCAAGCACCTGAACAAAGATCCAGCACAGCCAAAATAAAAAAAGAGTCAATATATATAAAACACTTAAACTAATATTCACTTAGTGTTTACTGTGTATCAAGCACTGTCTTACTTATATATATTAACTCATTATGCATTAACTCATTAATTCTTATAAATATTCCAAGATATGTACTATTATTATGCCCATTTTCCAGTTGAGAAAACTGCATTACAGAAAGGTTCAATAACTCCTCCAAGGACACACAGCTAATGAGTGACAACTGGCCTCCACAGCCTGTGCTTTCACTACCCTGCCTAGTCAGTAAGGCTTCTTCTGTGACATACTCTGTAGATGCTGAATAAGAGCCCATCATATGGAAGGGCCATTCCTTCACTTAACCAACTTCTCACTAAGCCATCTGATCATTCCACAGTTTCTCACTTAAGCCAGAAAGTCCATTTATTCAATAAATATTATTAAGTGACAATATCTTAGGCACTGGGGACACAGCAGTGAACAATCAAAAAATGGACAATCAAAACTCTGTCTTCACGGAGCTTACATTCTTTTAGAAGTATCACTAGAAGCTTGACTTGCATGTTGCCTAATGGTTCTTCTCTCAGGCGATCAGGTCAGCTTCATTTGGCACATCTCTTGGGCAAGGCACTTGGCTAACTTCTATGGGAGGAACATGAATGATTCAGATGCAAACCCTACTCTCAGGGAAGTTGTACATTAACATGGGCCTGGGTATCTCTAGGAAGCAGTTCTTGTTTAACTTGTTTCTGGGTCGGTCCCAAGCTTTTTCATTTGCATACTTCTCATCAAGCATCAAAGGTGCCTAGGGGAGAAGAACATTCGTGTGGTTTCCTATTTTTCCTCCCACAGAGCCTAGAAGATTGCTTTGAATACAGTGGCTTCTCACTGTTATGTTCTCTATGAAGGATCAGTTCTAGGAGTCCTCAAAAAACTATTTAGCCACAAATTTTATTCCCCATATTTCTGCCCTTATTAAGGCCACAGGAATTTAGTTCATCTGCAGATAGGAAGAGGAGCTATAAGCTAATTTTATAATTATGAATATTTAATAGTAAACTCCCTCACTATTTTTAACCATTTGACCACCAGGATTGAGGAACGCTGATAATCTAACAAACCTGCACTTAAAAATATATAAGACTAATTGTAACACACACACACACACACACACACACACACACACACTCTTCTTAAAGTCCCTCAGTGATTTCGCATTTTAGGGAAAAGAAATAGCCAAGTCCTCAGCCATGGATCCAAGTGCCAAAGGCCATGAGTGTCCTGGCTGCTCCTCCCTCTCCAGTCTGGCCTCACAGAGTACCATGAGTCCCCTTGCTTTCTGCACTATAATCACAGGGCCTGATGGTGGCTCTCCAAATAAACCCACTCCATTCTGCCACATGGCTTTTGGATGTGGAGTTCCCTCTTCCTAGATTGCATTTCTTTTCTCCAACCTTCAGATTCAACTCAGTCATCACTTCTTTGAGCCAGTCTTCACTGGCCCCGGGCCCCAGACTCCTCCACCCAATGCTGCACCTTCCCAAAACATCAGTACCTCTCCTTTAGGCTCCTAGTCATCTGTGCACTCACACCAGTTGCAATTTTACTTGTTTAAGTGAAAATATGTCATTAATACCTCTCTTTTCCACTAAATATGCATCATGAGTCCAAGGGCCATTTCTGGTTTTACTCAATGTTGTATATCCAGAGCTGAGCACAGCACTGGAAACAAACAAATAAAAAGTGCCTATTCATCCAGTGAATGTTTAATGAGTCCCTTCTTGTGCCCAGTCTTGTTCTATGTGCTAGGAATACAACAGTAAACAGGCCAAAGTCCCTGTCTTCCTGGAGGTTACATTCTAGTTTTGGAGAAGGTTAATAAACAAATAAGCAAGATGATTTCAAGGATGTGACCATTGGGGATGGGATGGGATGCTACTTTGGAAAGTAGTCAGGGAAGGCTTCTCTTAGGAGGTGACATGGGAGCAGTGTCCAGAGCCTTCTGAAAGAGACTGAATTTTCAGTGCAAAAACTGGGACAGTCCCAGGCAAGCCAGAACAGTTGATCACCCTGCACCAAATGCTGCTGGGAGCTTGGCAGCCTGCCTTCAGCCACTTACCCTGGAAAATGATGCTCCTATACCTTCTAAATCTCTTTTCCAGAAATACTTACTTTGGGAGAAACTAATACAACTTAGAACTTAATAAATGCTTTGTAATGATGAGGAGGCTTCCTAGGCATCCACACCCACTCAGCTCCAGAACGAGGCTGGCTTGGGGATTCCCACTCACACCAGGCCCCCTCTGTGACCCTCAGGCTCTTAGAGGTCCATATTTGGATTTCCATTTGGGTGGAATCCACCCACCAGGAAAAGCTCATTTCCTCCCTTTCTGTGGCTCACACTCCCAGCCTGGAAGCTCCCCTCATATTATACCTTGGCAAACTCCTTCTGTGCTCCCTCCTGGCTGGTTATGTTCCCAATAAGTTCTACCCAACAATAAACTGCCTGTAATCAACTATAGAGTGGTGGATCCCTGGCCTATGGTATTCCCACTCTTTGGGGAACACATTCAAGCAAACCCTGCCTGAACAATGGGTGGAGGCCCCTTGGCATAAGTGCTAATTCTTCCCACTCTAATTACTCTAAATTTCCTCTTCGATAAATTTCGAAATAGTTCAGTTCAAGGGCTAAATTTATTTTCTGTTTCATCTTCAGTCAAATTCCTAAGCCACTGTCAAATCTTTCTTTCAAATAGATGTGTGTGTGTATGTGTGTGTGTATAAATCACTTTGTTGTACACCTGAAACTATTACAACATTATAAATCAACTATACTTCAATGAAAAAAAAATAGTACAAGACAACCTCCAGACTGGGAGAAAACACTTGTAAATGATGTGAACGACAAGGGCCTAATTTCCAAAATATACAAACAGTTCATACAACTCAACAACAACAAAAAACCCCAATTAAAAAATGGGAAGAAGACCTAAACAGACATTTCTCCAAAGAAGACACACAGATGACCAATAGGCAAATGAAAAGATGTTCAACACCACTAATTATTAGAGAAATACAAATCAAAAAAACAATGAGATACCACCTCACACCACTCAGAACAGCCATCATTAACAATAACAAATACTGGAAATGGTGTGGAGCAAAGGGAATCCTCTTACACTGTTGGTGGGAATGTAATTGGGGCAGCCACTATGAAGAACAGAATGGAAGTTCCTCAGAAAACTAAAAATAGAGTTGTTACATGCTCCATCAGTTCCATTCTTGGGCATATATAAGGACAAAACTATAATTCAAAAGGATACATGCACCCCTATATTCATAGCAGAACTACTCACAATAGCCAAGACATAGAAACAACTTAAATGTCCATCAAAATCTGAATGGATAAGGACGTGGTACATATATACAATGGAATACTACTCAGCCATGGAAAAGAATGAAATAATGCCACTGGCAGCAATATGGATGGACCTGCAGATTATCATTCTAAGTGAAAAAGTCAGATGGAGCAAGACAAATATCATATGATTTCACATATACAAATGAACTTATTTATAAAACAGAAACAGACTCACAGACTTAGAGAATGAACTTATAGTTAACAGGGGAAAATGGTAGGAGGGAAGGGATAAATTGGGGGTTTGAGATTGACCTATACACCCTGCTATATTTAAAATAGAAACCAACAAGGACCTACTGTATAGCAAAGGGAACCCTGCTCAATATTCTGCAATAACCTAAATCAGAAAAGAATTTGAAGAATAGATACACGTACAACTGAATCACTTTGCTGTATACATGAAGCTAACACAACATTGTTAATCAACTATACTCTGATATGAATTTTTTAGAAAGGGAAACAAGTATGAATACATAAAAATAAAATGAAATCTGACACAACCTATCTATAAAACAGAAACAAACTCAGACACAGAGAATAGACTTGTGTTTGACAAGAGGTAGGAGGGGTAGGAGAGGGATGGATTGAAATTGGAGGATTAGCAGAGTAAAACTATTATATATGGAATGGGTAAATAACAAGTTCCTATTGTATAGCACAGAGAATTATAGTCAATATGCTGTGATCAGCCATAATGGCAAAGAATCTAGAAAAGAATGTATTTGTGTGTATGTATAACTGAATCACTTTGCCATATAGCAGAAATTAACACAATATTATAGATCAACTGTACTTCACTTTGAAAAGCCTAGCCCACAATGCAGAAATTAATTAATGAAAAGCATACTAAATCGAAACAATGTATGTTCTCTTTAAAAAAAAAAAGCTTCTCTTTTTCTCTTACTCTCTTTCCCACCTTCCCCTCTCCTTTGCCTTCTCCCTCTTCCTCCCTACCTCCTCTGAGTGTCCTGGCACACCAGAGTCAAACATGCAGAGTTCTACTCCCAACTCTCCTCTCACCAACTCTGTGGGCAATACTAGCACTTACCTCATTGAGATGTTAGGAGGATGAAGAGAGCTAATAATACATACTGAGCACCAAGAACTACACATAGGCTTCACATGAATTTATCCAACGAACGTTAGTTCTTATTGTCTCTGAGATCAGAGGGCCCTTTGTGCCCTGCTCAGACAGTGACTGCCACCCATGGTTTTACTTGAAGAGATAAAATATCCTTTTGTCCATATGCCTTCCTGCCAACTTTAATATCCCTACAACTAGCATCTGTATGTAGCAGAGCACATGAGGAAGAAAAGAAATCCCATAACAACTCTTCCCCATCCTTTTTCCAGGGGCATTTATCCCATTAAATGGATGAGAAATACTAGAGCTGGACAGGGAGGAAAGAAGATGTGGCTTATTTACAAGAGAAAGTCAGAAGCTGGGGGTAGGCATCATGAAGGCACTGGGCTCTTGAGCAAATGAGAGCTGGAGCAAAAGGCATGGAGAAATAGAGTGTGGAGAGGAGAGACACAAAGAAAAAAATCATCTAGGATTCTGGAATCAAGTCGTTTCAAAATCAACACACCTTCCCCCACCACGCCCCTACTCTACCCAGATCCAGCTAGGCTGCTTACTGCAGTCAGCCCGGTCAAGAGAAAAGAACCTGGATTTTCAAGCCAGCATGAACTTGGAGCAAATTCCAGTTCTGCCATTTACTCATTGACAAAGTAAACCAACCTCTCTAAACCACAGAATCCTCCTTTGTAAAAATAAAAACCAAAACATTCTGGAAGAGTAGTTGTGAGGATTAAATAACACATGCGACAGGCCAGCTTAGTGCCCACTAACTAGTAGGTGCACAAATCATTTCATGTCTTCCTAACCATGACCCAGTGTATGCCCAGAGGTTACCCAGCCAGCTTTCTCAACACACACCAAATGCATAACCTCTTGCACACGCTCACATCTAGTTTTTACATGTAATTTATTACATGTAATGCAATTCAACAAATACACCAAAATTTTATAGATTTCAAAGAATATAAACCAAGAACCAGGGATATAACAGGACCAATTCCTACTTGCTCCTTTCCCCCTTCCCCAAATTTATAATCTATAAGGAAGATTGGCAACTGTAAATGCAGTTACAATGGTAATGAGCACTCCCATAAGGGAAACATAAGACCTGTCAGAACACACAGCTTTCACATAATAAATGCATTTATGAGACCTATGTCATTTATGCTGTGTCAAGATTCAGCAATCAAGTACAACCACAATAGAAACACACACAGACATCACAGTGAAGCTGATTTTTATGTTCAAGGAAGTTCCAAAGTAGGCACACAACTGAAGACTACATAAGCAATCACCTTTTTAAAAAAAATTCCCTAAATTACCTATCAAATACAGTATACATGGTTTTTATGCAAAATCATGCATAGTTATGTGTATGTAAACATGCAATAGCATATAATCATACAGAAAATTTACTGAAGAATAAATATGTAAAATATAAGTTTATAGATTTTTTTATTACATAGAAGAGAACAAAAGCTGAGTTAGAAAAAGTCTGCAAAATCAATTTTCTTCATGTAAAAACTTTCAGTAGAAATGTATGTTTATTTCTGATAAAGTCCTGAAAGGCCCAGGAACCAGCAGCAATGCAAAGCACATTTACATTCTTTTATCACTCTGACTTTTTCTCAAAAAATGGTAATAGACTCAGGAAATCATCCTTTTGTTCTTTCAGGATCCAGTTAATCTAACAGAGTAATAGAAAGAAAACTGGCCCCCCAAAACCATGCTAGCCTTGTATCCTTGAAGAAATCTCAAAGTTTTAAGAAAACTTAAAGGTCACTAGTCAAACCTTTCATTCAATGTTTCAGTCCCTCCCAAGGGAGCAAACAGTCTTAGATCATCCCAGTGGTTGGAAGCCATCTACTCCACCTAAGAACACCTCCAGCAATAAGTGATTTAAACAATCAGTTACTTCAAAAACTTAATACATCAAAATCATGTGTTGCACATAAAAAAGAGTGAAACAATGCTATTTGCAACAACACCGATGGACCTAGAGATTATCATACTAAGTGAAATAAGTCAAAGACAAGTCATATGCTCATATACAGTGCATGTCTAAGTATAAAATCCATATTATATGTGGAATCTTAAAAAATGATACAAATGAACTTATTGTCAAAACAGAAATATACTGACAGACATAGAAAACAAACTTATGGTTACCAAGGAAGATAGCGAGGGGCAGGGAGTAGGGAGAAAAGTTAGGAGTTTGGGATTAACATAAATATGTGTGTGTGCGCTCAGTCATGTCCATGGACTGTAGCCCACAAGGATCCTCTGTCCATGGAATTTTCCAGGCAAGAATACTAGACTGAGTTGCCATTTCCTACTCCAGGGAATCTTTCTGACTTAGGGATCGAACCCACATCTCCTACATTGGCAGGTAGCTTCTTGACCACTGAGCCACCTGGGAAGCCTTCAACATACACATATTGCTATATATAAACAACAAGGACCTATATAGCACAGGGAACTATATGCAATATCTTGTGTAACCTATAATGGAAAAAATCTGAAAAACAATATATGTATATGTATAACTGAATCTCTTTGCTGTACAACTGAAACTAACACAACATTGTAAATTAACTATACTTCAATTAAAAAAATGTGTTACATCAGGATCCTCCTGGCATTGATTCACTTTAAAAATATTATGAAGAATTTACCCTGTAATAACCTTAGGTGTATAAAAGATTCACACAAACTGAGTTTTTAAACCACTAAGCTCTCAAATGATAAATAAGTAACAATGTAGTAATCACAACATCTATATTAAAAAGTTCAGTCTAGCTCATTTAACAGGCAAAACAGATCTCACATCGCACTCCATTAAATAACAAAGGTTATGAAAATGATAATATGTAACGTTAGCAAAGGAGCAATGAAGCACGCTTAGGAACTGGTGGTAGAATGTAGATTGCTACACACTTTATGTATTTCAGTTTGGCAGTCCTCATCTGTCAAAGAATAAAGACTAAGATCACCAGTGGTTCATCTGTTTGCTTGCTTTCAATCACAGCTGAGTCAAGCGAACACATACCAGTGTCCATCTTAGCAGAGTACTTAGTTCCCTGAGGAGGAAAAAGCTGAGAAGGGGGAGTATGGGGAGGAGGTTTGTTTCTCTTTTTGTTTTTGAAGTGCTAAAGAGGAATGCCTGGTGGTTATTTTAACTAAGCACTGAAAACTAGTGTTCTGGGTAGGAACTTGGTTTTAACAAATCCCACTATTCACCAGTGAGAAAAGTCTTTCATTAACTTTGGGGGTTGGAGGTAGGGAGAGTCCCTTAAAGTTCACGGTCCTTTATGAGTCTGAGCAGGTTAGAATCAGTTGGGATGAAACACAATCTTTAGTTTTGATATTTCCTAGGCAAGTTCTGCTGCAAGTGACAATTTTTCATTCATTGATTTGACAAGAAGTATTAGGAACCAATTCCATGCTGGATGCTGGCAATGCAGTAGTAAGAAAGACAGATAAAGTCCCTACACTCATGGAAACTGCTACTTAGCATGTGATCTTGTCACGAAAATGTTTATGTTATTTGACCTAAAAATTCCACTTCAGGAAGCCCATGCTAAGGAGATAATAAATAAAGTGGTCAAATATTTATACACAAAGATATTCACTGAAGTATTGCTCAGCAAAAAAAAAGAAAGAAAGAAAGAAAAATGGAAACAACCTAAACTTCCAACAATAGGGAAACTGTTGAAAAAAATACATTCATAAAATCATAAAATTGACTACAAAAGGCTTAATAAACATGGGAAAACATGCTACAACTTCAAACAAGGCAAACAATATAAAATACCATAGACCGTGGTCTCAATTATATTAAATGAATTTTTAAATATTTAGACAAAAATATACCTGAAATGCTAACATTATTGGCATATGAATGTTGGATTATAAAAATATTTTTTTCTCTTTATATTTTCATTAATTTGCTTTTATGAAAGCATGTGTTAATTTTATAATCTAGAGTTTAGCAAGCCCCCTGCCCCTTCCAAAAAAAAAAAAATGACGAAAAGAAATCATAACAACCACCTCCCCCAAAGTAGGCAAAACCGAAAAGTTCACAAATGGCTTAGCTGTGTGTTTGCAGTGTAACCTAGGACTCCGTATCTAAAGGCAGAATTTCCATGAGAATGAATCTCATTTTTGCTCCAACTGACTCTATAGAAACTATGCTCTCCATGGTTTACCCCAAGGGGAGCAAACAAGAGCAATACACACTTTGGGAGGTAGACAGTGTCTCTCACTCCCCATCTCTGGTATTGTATGACCAAGGGAAAAACCCCATGTCTCATTTCTGTGGACCATGGTAGTTAAGGAAACCCCTCCACATACATTCTCATCTTGAGCCTCACAGCAACGCAAAGACGTGAAAATAAACTCAGAGATGTCAGCTGCCCTGTGCCGAGTCTCTCACTGGCGTAACCAGGGCGTCATGACCTATATGCAGGCGTAGGGGCTCCAGGCCCTGCCGTGTCCGTGGCAGACATCCAAGGACTCACTTGGTGGAGTTCAGAACTGGCCAGTTACTCCACAAACACTGGTTTTACTGTAAGCTCAGCTGTTTCTAGTTAAATCTACCAAAAGACACCAGAGCTGTAGATAGTGAGATTTCACACCTACTAACACAAACTCTCCATCCTCCCCTACCCCTCTTTTTCCCATTTTCATTTGTCTTTCCATTGAACACAGGAGAAAAGGAGACGTTGCAAAAACAGGCTACGCCAACACTAACACTTATTATCTAAGAGCTAAGTACTTACAAAAGTTATAGTAAATCGTTCTCCTGTCAATAGATAGAACACCTAAACACAAGCTCTGATTTCCTCATGTCAAGAGGATTGACATGCGCTTGCCCTTCCTATCATTTCCATGTCACAGGGTTGTTTAGGGATCAACTGAGATGAAAACGTGCAACAGAGCATGTGAACTAAGAGACGGCTCTTTCCTTAAGTAAAATGCAGATCGAGAGACCGGGGGCTCCGGGGAGTCCCCCAGGAGCAAGGAACGGCTAGCCCAAAGCACCCCCACGCCAGGGCAGACCTAACATGACCCTGGCTGCCCCTTCCTAGCAGAAATCCCTGGGTGCTATAGCTGGGGATCAAAGACCACAACCCCGGAGCAGCCAGCAAGTCATAAAGATGCTCAAACTCCGCAGCAAGCGGGCCGGCGGGGGATGAAGTCCTCCGCAGGCCGACAGCGGCCGGGACGGTCGCAGCGCAGGGCGCCTGCGCGCGCAGCTGCCTCCGAATAAATAAATAACCGCGCGGGCGGGCGGCGGCCCCAGCTTGGCGCCCTGCCGGGCCCCGGTCGGCTCGCCGCTCACGTAGCGAGAGCGTGAGTCAGCGCGTTTGACCGCAGCCCAAACCCGGGTGGGTGCCCTCGACCGCGCCGGCCGCCTGCACGTACCGCGGGCTCTGTGCGCCCGGCGCTCCTGGCTGAGGGCTCCCCTTGTGGCCCGGCGGGAGGGGCGCCTGGGCTCGAAAGCCACGTGGGGTGAGCTCGCCTTTCCCCTACCGGATCCTCCGCGGGAATTCGACCTTGCCTTCGTCCCTGTGTGCTTTCCCACTCGGAGCTGCAGTTTGGCCCGACCTGGTGACCCCCCCCACCCCTCTCCGAGAGGTGGGGAGGTAGATGGAGAAGGGGGCTCTGGGCTCCAGCTGCAGGGGTCGAGTCCAGGGCAGACTGGGGAGGCTGAAGCCAATAAATTAAGGGAGGAAAGTCCCTTATCAATTTAATCTCACACGCAGCCGGGACTTCACTCGAGTTGGCCTGCATTTCCTCAGATCTGCACCTGTTTAGTTGCTACAACCGACTTTATAAGAGGAAGTTGCCTACGTGCCTGCCGGCTGAAGGACGGAATTAGAAGTACTGTCCCCTGAACGTGTGAGCAGAGCAGAGCCTCTTGTTCCTCTGTGGATCTACAGAATTGCAGGACTGGGTCTCCTGAGGCGCAGCAAAAATTCCAAGTCCTCCTTTGCCCTTTAGTACAACAGCCTTTCCCGCATTGGGGCGAGTTAAAAAGCTTTCCTCTTCGTGCATCTGGGATGTGCCTGGGTCACTTTTCAAAGCCTGTGCGAGGGGGTAGGCTTGTTTTGGGGAAGGAGACAGGAGAAGGATGCTTGTGAAGAGAAAGAGAGAGGAGGAAGGGAAGAGGAAAAGTTAATTAGGAGAGGAGTGCTGAACAGTGAGTAAAGTGATTCACGGAACATTACTGTGCCCCTAATGGAGGTCCGCACATCTGGGCACTGGAGATACAAAATAAGCGGCTCTCAAGGTCCCTGCGGTCAAGGGTTCACAGTTGAGAGGGGACACCCACCAAGCAGAGAGTTAAACATAAGGGAGACTTCAATGCAGTATTCAGCACTGAGGCTCAGGATTCAAGCTGTTCCAAGTCACCATGCCAGTTTTGCAGCCTACAGCTGACACGTGACCTTAGCTAACCTGCTGCCTGCCCCTAACTCCCCTCATTTTCCTCGTTTGAAAAATAAGAATGGTAAAAACACTACATTTTAGGACGTTTCAGAGAAATAAATACATTAATACAAGCGAAGTCCTTGAACAATGCCCTATATTCACTTGGCATTCAATAAATATGGTCAACAGGATGAATAAAGGAGACCCTGGCACAGCCAAGCTCAGCGAAGCAGGCTGTGTGCTGCATAGCTCTGGGAAGCCACATACACAGAGATGTGAATGGAACTTTCCAGAGCTGTGCAGCATGGTATTCCCAAGGACAAGTACGTCTATTTTAAAATCATTCATAATCAAAAATTGAAAATTCAAGTGCATTTATGCATAAATAAAATGTGGTATATTCATAAAATAGAGTACTATTAAAGCAATGAAAAGGAATAAATTACATCTATGTGTATCAAAATGAATGTATCCAAAATATATCGAATGAAGAACAGTAAGTTGCAAAACGATACAGACTATGCCATTTATCAGAGAAGGCAATGGCACCCCCACTCCAGTACTCTTGCCTGGAAACTCCCATGGACAGAGGAGCCTGGTAGGCTGCAGTCCATGGGGTCGCACAGAGTCGGACACAACTGAAGCGACTTAGCAGCAACAGCAGCATGCCATTTATAGTGGTGTTGAAGAAGACTCTTGAGAGTCCCTTGGAGTGCAAGGAGATCAGTCCTGAATATTCATTGGTAAGACTGATGCTGAAGCTGAAACTCCAATACTTTGGCCACCTGATGCGAAGAACTGACTCACTGGAAAAGACCCTGATGCTGGGAAAGACTGAGGGCAGGAGAAGGGGACTACAGAGGATGAGATGGTTGGATGCCATCATCGACCGATGGCCATGGGTTTGGGTAGACTCCGAGGAAGTTGGTGTTGGACAGAGAGGCCTGGCGAGCTGCAGTTCATGGGGTCACAAAGAGTCTGACACGAGTAAGTGACTGAACTGAACTGATGCTGTTTATATAGAGAAAACATGCATGCAAAAAATTCTTTATATTTTATATATGTGTGTTTTTTAATGCTATGAGAATACACACAAAAGTATCTCTAGATAGAGGAAGAGGAATTAGGATTTGAAATAATTAGGTATTTAGCTTATTCCAGATTCTACTAATTGTTTCAAAGAACAATGTAGGCACCTATCCTGTAGTTTTGTGTATTTTTAAGGTATGGATATGTAAAATAAAACCAGAAGCAAATATGTCAACACTGATTAATTTGGGGTTGCAGAAATCTGAGTGATTTTTGGTTTTTCGTTTGTACTTTTCTTCATATTCAAATTAAAAATAATTGCAACCTTGTAATGGAAATGTTATGTAAGCGGTGGGCCTGAAAGCTAGGCTAGCTTGCCCAGAATCTTTGGTAACAACAGAGGACAGAGCTGGCTTCCCAAGCCCCCTCTGTTCTAACTGCACCCTATGGTTAAAGTGGGTGCTTCTGGCAAACCAGGGTTGCCAGCGGTCTGGGCCAGGACTTCCCTGAGTGTGGTGATACCGGGCCCTATGCTTTGCAAATTCCTGTTTCAATCTTTAGCATCCCTAAAATGTGCCATGCTGGTGCCTTCTGGGGAAACACATGACAGTAGAATCCTGGAGAGAGGGTACCATGCTCCACAAGCATGTCATTTATAATACTAAACATTTCAGTAAGCTATTGAATATCACACAGCAAGTGAATAGTACAGGTGGCCATGGAAAGCATATCCAGCTCGCATCACTGAGGGCCTGCTCTCCCCAGCCTCTGCTGAGATCCATTTTATGGATGTTACCTTCTTTGGTAGCAGCTCAGTGAAGTGGTGAAGATTCCAGGCTTTGCAATCACTTAGACCTAGGCTCAAGTTGCCAAGGACTATGATTTGGGACAAGTTACTCAAGTTCCCTGAGCCTCTGTTTCCTCTTTTATCAAGTGGGGATAACTGCCTGCTAGAAAAGTGGAACAGGAGCCCTGGGTCGAGGTGGCTAAGTGCGAAGCATCAGGAAGAAAAGTCTTTTGATAACTGAGCCTGTTTGAAAGAGGAGATTATTTCTTATCCTGTAGCTCTCCTTTACCCTAATAAAGGGTTAAATAGCTGTGTAGAAAGGATGAAAGCCCTTGCCTTCATCACGTGACACTGAACTTGATATTGACATTCTGAGAGAGTTTTAGTCCTAGGAACAGTTGTTTAATGAAGGCCATCCCTCCACCTCTTAAAGAAGCAACTGTGTTTTTGTTTCTTAATAGCCATAATGAGCCACTGAATGCCCTCATCTCCAAACAGGATGCTCTCACATTTAAAAAAAAAAAAAAATCACTGGGACACCAGTGACTTCTGAAGGAAACAGACGGAAATTCTGATTTAAGTGAAACACACTAACACACTTTTTCCTCCTTTCGTTGCTTGTTCTCCCTGGCACCCATAAACGAAAGTGTCTAAGGGATTTTTAACTTAGTCGTGCTGAAAATCCACAATTTAAACCCGATTCCCAGCTGTTCCTTTAGAACAAGTTGCACGAGATGTTCAGTCCAACCAGCCCTGGGGAGGGTAAACACTTACAGCTGGATGGTGGGACGTGCAGAACATCAGGGGAACATAACCAAGCAGAGGGAAGCATGTGCTGTGACTAATAAAGAACAACCTGGGGTGTGGCTGTCATGAGAGAAATCACCTCCCCACAGGCCCTGGCACCTAAGAAAGCTAGGGAAAACAATGTCTAACTCCCAGGCAGTGTTTACCTGGCCAAGGTGAACAGGGCTTCAGTCATCACATCCGTGCTTTTCCAAGCTGCCCTTCTGTGTTTGTTCGAGAAGGGGATGCTGCTGCAGGGAGTGTAAATGATCGCCTTGGATAAGCCCCATGTCTGTGAAGACAGCAGCTCAGCCCACAGCAAAACAGAAAAGCCCCCACCCTTGGCCCAGCATAAGCAGAGATGCCCAAACATTTTCCCTGAGCCTCCCTGGCTCAACACTCCACCCTATTCTCTCACCAGGGTTTGGCTGTGTATGCAGGGAGTCTCCTGGCACAGGGCACCACCATCAGCTCCTCCCTCTCCTTTTCCTTCTACTCCAACCGTCCTCCCAAAATCTACATAAATGTCAAGTTCTGAAAACCCTCCCTATGTAACATTCATAAATTCATCCTTCTCCAGCTACCCTAGCTGAGACTCCAGATTGAAGTCAACATCAGCAGTGATAAATCATGTTGATACTATCTGCCCTTGATCTGATGTGATGAAAATGACAGTTAACCTCTGTGATCTTCTTCCTCAAAACCATTACCCTAGTCTACTTCTGAGGAAAACATCAGACAGACACAAGTTGAGAGACATTCTACAAAATACGCAACCAGCACTCCTTGAAACTGTCGAGGTCATCAAAACCAAGAGAAGCCTGAGAAACTGTCACAGTCGAAGGAAGCCTAAGAAGATGTGACGACTAACTGTAATGTGGTATCCTGGATGGGATTCCAGGACAGGAGAAAGGACATTATATAAATACTAATGAAATCTAAATAAAGCATGGTCTTTAGCAACAGTGTATAAATATTGGCTTATTAATTTTGACAAGTATGCCATACAAATATAAGATGTTAATAATAGGGGAAACTGGGTGTGGTGGTATACACGCAAAATCCATACTTTCTTTGCAGTCTTTCTGAAACTTCTGAAACTACGCTGTCAATGATGAAATCAAATAATAAATTTAAAAATATCTTGAGGCAAATTACAATGAAAAATACAACCATACAAAATCTATGCAATGCAGCGAAAGCAGTCTTACAGAGAAGTTTATATCATATGGGCCTTCTTTAAGAAACAAAAAAAAAATCTCAAATAAACAACCTAACCCACCACCTAAGAGAATTAGAAAAAGAAAAACAAACAAAACCTAAAGTCATTAGAAGGAAGGAGATAATAAATATCAGAGAGGAAATAAATAGTGATCAAAAAACAATAATAGAAAAAAAAATCAATAAAACCAACAGATGGTTCTTTGAAAGGGTAAACAAAATTGACAAACCTCCAGCCAGGCTCACCAAGAAGAAAAGAGAAAGACCCAAATAAACAACATAAGAAATGAAAAAGGAGAAATCACAATTGATACTGCAGAAATTTTAAAAAAATAAAATAAGAGGATATCATGAATAACTACATGCCAACAAATTTCACAACCTAGCCTAGAAGAAATGGACAACTTTCTAGAAACATACAACCCACCAAAACTGAACCAAGAAGAAATAGGTAAGTTGAACAAACCAATCACTAGAAGTGAAATAGATTCTATAATAGTAATTTTTAAAAACACCCTACAAACAAAAATCCAGGGCCAGGTGGTTTCACAGGTGAATTCTACCAAACATACAAAGAAAAACTTATACCAATCCTTCTCAAACTCTTCCAAAAGGTTGAAGAAGAAAGAATACTCCCAAAGACACTCTATGAAGCTTCCATCACCCTAATACCAAAACCAAAGTCACTACCAAGAAAGAAAATTACAGGCCAATATCCTTGATCAATATAGATGCGACAATTCTCAACAAAATATTAGCAAACCGAATTCAACAACACATAAAAAAAGATTATATACCACGACCAAGAGGGATTCATCTCAGGGTCATAAGGATGGTTAAACATACACAAATAAATGTAACATACCACATCAACAAAAGAAAAAACAAAAACCACATGATCACCTCAGTAGATGCAGAAAAAGCATTTGATAAAGGTCAATATCCATTCATAATAACTTTTATCAAAGTGGGTATAGAGGGAACATATCTCAACATAATAAAAGCTATTAATGACAAATTCACAGCCAATATAATACTCAATGGTGAAAAACTGAAAGCCTTCCTGCTAAAATCTGAAACAAAACAAGGACGTCCACTCTCACTACTTCTCTTTAACATAGCACTGGAAGTCCTAGCCACAGAAATTAGACAAAAAAGAAAAGAAAGAAAAAATGCATTCACATTGGTAAAAGATATTCAAAGAGGTACAATTTTTATTATATGCAGATGACATGATACTATAAATATAAAACTCCAAAGACTTCCCAAAAAACTACTAGAACTGATAAATGAATTTAGCAAGGTAGCAGGAAACAAGATTAACATAAAATTGGTTGCATTTTTTACACTAATAATGAAATATCAGGGAGAGAATGTAAACAAACAATCCCTTTATTGCAGCAAAAACAAAATAAAATGTTTAGGAATAAACCTCACCAAGGTGAAAATTTACATGTTGAGAATTATAAAACATTAATAAAAGAAACTGAAGAGGATTCAAAGCAATGGAAAGATATCCCATGCTCTTAAAATGGTCATACTAACTAGAACCCTCTTATACTACTGGTGGGAAATACTCACATACACACATACAACGGAATGTTACTCAGCCATGAAAAAGAATGAGATAGTGCCATTCGCAGCCGTGTGGCTGAACCTAGAGATTACTATATGAAGTAAAGTAAGTCAGAAAGAGAAAGACAAATACCATATGATATCATTTATATGTGGAATCTAAAATATGACAGAAACGAACCTATTCACAGAACGGAAACAGACCCACAGACAAAGAGAACAGGCTGTGGTTGCTATGGAGGAGAGGGAGGTGGGGAGGAAAGTACTGGAAATTTGGAATTAGCAGATGCAAACTAGTATATGCACAGGACGGATAAACAACAAGGTCCTACTGTTTAATACAGGGAACTATATTCAATATCCATTTCCCATTATGGAAAAGAATATAACAAAGAATATATACATACACACACATATAACTGAATCACTTTGCTGTACAGCAGAAATTAACACAACCCTATAAATTAACTATATTCAGTAAGATGTTTAAAAATTAAAACCATGCCAAAAAACAAGATTATTAAAAATAATAATGGGAATTTTCTGGCAGTCCCTTGGTTAGAACTTGGTGCTTTCACTGCCATGACCTGGATTTATTCCCTGGTTGGGGAACTAAGATCCTGTAAGCCATGAGGCACAATCAAAACTGAAAAATAAAAAAATAAATAACTCTGCGTGTATAGGGCAAGGAGCTAGTTGTGGATGAGGGGAAGGATGTGAATAATCAGGAGTGTCCTTAGGGTAGCACATCCCATCTTGGCCTAAAAAATCCTAATACCATTAGCTCATCCACTCCTACCTCCCAACCACCACCAAGAGTGTCTCTTCAAATGTCTCTTAAAACAAGAGATGAAGACATTTTCTTTCTTTTCTTGATTATATTTCAGAGAAGTAAAAAGAAACTAATAACATACAGGTTACTTGTGTTAAAATTTAGTATATAGCCCTATCATGGTTATGTAGTCCTAAATTATTGTAAAGCCCATGTTTTAGGTCAAATTGTTCTAGAGCAGAGGTTCTCAAACTTTGTTGTACTTCAAAATCACCTAGCAGGTTTGGTAAACAGATCTCTGAGTTCTTCCCTCATTAGGTCTGAAGCGGGGCCTGAGTATTTGCATTTCTAACTAGTTCCCAGATGATGTTAATGCTGCTGGCCAGGGGGATTATAATTTGAGAGTGACAGGTCTAGGACTTTCTTCCTTACCTCCTCACTTTTTTGCATTCCTATCCCTGTTCCTTTGCTCATTTAGAGTTCCATCTGCAACGTAGTCAACATATTTCATACCAAACATGCAAATACATTTTCAGGTTACAACAGTGAACAAAAGAAATAAGGTTCCAATCCTCATAGAACTTACATTCCAGTAGTTAGACAATAAATAAATAAATATACAAGAGAATTACAGATGATGGGAAATGCTCTGAAAGAAATAAACAGGATGATATAACAATAACTAAGAGTAGGACATTTGAATGTCTTCCCATTTGTTTGTGCCTTCTTCAATTTCTTTCATCAACATTTTATAGCTTTCAATGCATGTATCTTTCTCCTTGCTGGCTACACTTATTACTAAGTATTTTATTCTTTTTTGATACTACTATAAATAGTATTGCTTTCTTAATTCTTTTTTGGATTAGCATATTGTTAAGGTATAAAAATGAAACTGATTTTTGTATGTTGATTTTGTACCCTGAAACTTTACTGAATTTGCTTATTATTTTATTAGTCTTTAGAGTTTTCTGTATACAAGATTATGTCATCTGCAAAGAGATAATTTTACATCTTCCTATCTGATTTGGATGCCTATTCTTCTTTTTCTTGTCTAACTGCTCTGACCAGGACTTCCAGTACCATGTTAAATAGATGTGATGAGAATGAGCGCCCTTCTCTTCCTAATTTTAGAGGAAAAGCTTTTAGCATTTCACTGCTAAGTATGATGTTAGCTGTTGGCTTGTATATATGACAAGTCTATATGGCCTTTATTTTGTTCAAATACATTCCTTTATACCTAATTTATTGAGATTTTTATCATGAAAAGATGTTGAATTTTGTCAAATGCTTTGCCTGCCTCTATTGAGATGATATGATTTTTATCCTTCATTCTGTTAATGTGGTGCATCACATTTATTGATTTGCATATGTTGAATCACCCTTGCATCTCAGGGATAAATCCCACATGATCATGGTGTATGACCCCTTTAATGTGCTACTGATTAGGCTTGTTAGTATTTTGTTAAGGATTTTTACATCTATGATCATCAGGGATAGGTGCCAGCATCCTTGTCTGGCTTTGGTACCAGGGTAACACTGTCCGTGTAAAATACTTGGGAATACTTGCTGCTGTTGCTGTTTAGTCGCTCAGTTGTGTCTGACTCTTTTGCAACCCCATGGACTGTAGCCTGCCAGGCTCCTCTGCTGGTGGGATTTTCCAGGCAAGAATACTGTAGTGAGTTGCCATTTTCTTCTCCAGGGGATCTTTCTGACCCAGGGATCAAACCTGTATCTCTTGCCTGGCAGGTGAATTCTTTACCACTGAGCCACCCTGGAAGCAGAAAAATTCCATTATTTCCTCTTGGAAATGTTTCTTCCTCTTCAGTTTTTTGGAAGACTCTGAGAAGGAGTGATATTAATTCCTCTTTAAATGTTTCACAGAATTCATGAGTGTGATCTACAGTTTTTCTTTGTTGGAGAATTTTTGATTACTGATTCAATCTCTTTCATGTTATTGGTCTGTTCAGATTTTCTGTTTCTTCATGAGTCAGTCTTGGTAGGTTGTATGTTTTTAGGAATGTCCGTCTTTTCTAGGTTGTCCAATTGTTTGGTATAAAATTGTCCATTGCTGACAAAGATCCATCTAGACAAAGCTAGTCAAAGCTAAGTTTTTCCAGTAGTCACGTATGGATGTGAGAGTTGGACTATAAAGAAAGCTGAGTGCTGAAAAATTGATGCTTTTGAACTGTGGTGTTGGAGAAGACTCTTGAGAGTCCCTTGGACTGCAAGGAGATCCAACAAGTCAATCCTAAAGGAAATGAGTCCTGAATATTCATTGGAAAGACTGATGCTAAAGCTGAAGCTCCAATACTTTGGCCACCTGATGCGATGAACTGGCTCATTGGAAAAGACCATAATGCTGGGAAAGCTTGAAGGGGGGAGGAGGAAGGGATGGCAGAGGATGAAATGGTTGTATGGCATCACCAACTCGATGGACATGAGTTTGAACAAGCTCTGGGAGTTGGTGATGGACAGGGAAGCCTGGCACGCTGCAGTCCATGGGATCGCAAAGAGTTGGGCATGACTGAAGGACTGAACTGAACTGAATTGTTCATAGTAGTCTCTAATGATCCTTTGTATTTCTGTGGCATCAGTAGCAATGATTTTGAGTCACTTCTGATTTTGAGTCTTTTTTATTTCTTTTTTAGTCTCCCTAAAGGTTTGTCAATTTATTTTTTTGAGAAAAACAGCTCTAGTTTTGCCAATTTTTCTAGTCACTATTTCATTTACTCCTAGTCTGATGTTTATTATTTCTTAGCTTCTGTTAACTTTGGGCTTAGTTCGTTTTTCTTACCCTGGTTCCTTGAGGTATAAAGTTAGATTTCTTACTTAAGATCTTTCTTTTTTCTTAATGTAAGTGTTTATCACTATAAACTCACATCTTAGAATTTTGCTGCATCCCATAAGTTGTGGTATACTGTATTTCCAATTTCCCTTGGTTCAAAATAGTTTAAAATTTTTTTCCGGTTGATTTCTCCTTTGATCCATTAGTTGTTTAAGAATGTGTTGTTTAATTTTCACACATTTCCCAGTGTTTCCCCTGTTACTGATTTCTAGTTTTATACTACTGTAGTTAGAAAGGTACTTGATATCCCACAGGTATTTCTCAAAGAGCTCTTACCACCTGAATCACCAACTTGGATTCTGCTTCTGCAAAAACGACCTAAGACAAATAGCACAAGACCCATATCAGGATTATTGGGCCAATATGTATTTTTGACTCAATTTCCAGACTCTGGATGAGTTGTTTACAGTCTCTGGGAAGAAGAGAAGAATCATGCTGGCTTTAGGGAAACAGAGTAAAACATGGAAAACAGATCTTCATCATTTTGCATGAATTGTGGCCAGATCTATGACACATCATTTAGTTATGTGAGACAATAAACCTTCTTTTTATAATATAAGTCAATTCAAACTAAAATCCCTGTTACTCGCAAGGAAAATTGTCCTAAGTGCAATATTAGGAGGGTTATCAGAGAAGGTGACCTTGAAGTGACATTTAGATTGAAATTGAAAATATGAAGAAGAGCCATCCATTATATATCTGGGGAAAAAAACAAAAACACTAATGTGAAAAGATAAATGTACTTCATTCATAGCAGCATTTCATAGCAGCCTTATTTATAATCTCCAAGATATGGAAGCAAAGTAAGTGTCCATCAGCAGATGAATGGATAAAAAAGATGTGGTTCATAATGTACAATGGAATACTACTCAGTCATAAAAAGGATGGAATTTGGCCATGTGCAACAACATGGATGGACTTGGAGGGTTTTAAGTAAAGTGATATAAGTCAGACAGAGGAAGACAAACACAGTATGATATCACTTATATGCGCAATCCAAAAAAAATACAGCAGAATAGTGGATATAACAAAAAAGAATAGACTCACAGATATAGAGAACAAACTAGTAGTTAGCAGTGGGGAGAGGGGAGTGGGGAAGCAAAATATAGGGTAGAGGATTAAGAGGTACAAATCATTATGTATAAAATAAACTATAAGGATATATTGTACAACAAAATATATATTTTATAATATACTGTATATTAAAATAATATATCTTATATTATAAAATGTAACCAATATTTTATAATAACTGTTTAAGAAGTTTAATCTTTAAAAATTGTGAATCATTCTATTGTACACCTATAACTTATATAATATCACGCATCAACTCTACTTTAATAAAAAACAAGTTAGTTAACTAATTTTTAGAAAAGAAAAACAGCCACTGATGCAAAGAGGCAGGAAAAGGAAAGAAAAGAGAATAACTAGTACAGAGGCTGTGCAATGGGAAAATGTTTACCACATGGAGTGACAGAAAAGAAGCCAGTTTAAGTGAGGTGGAAGGAGACAAAATTGGGCCAGTGAAAAGAGACATCATAGGTGTAGCTTATGCAAGCAAGGTGAACCGAACTCTACTCAGCAAAAACCCTTATTCAAAGAAACCTTGTCTTAGCAAAAAATTAATGAATAATTCAGATTTAAATAGTTTCAGTGAAAATTTTGCTTAAGGTATGTATCTATCAGTTTTTATGATTTTTCCATTGAAAAAATTTCAATTAAGCAAATACCCATCACAGTTGACATCAGATCAGAGCATCCTATCATATGAATATACTATAATCTATTTAACCTTATTGACTTTTGCCAGCATTTCATATAGTAATTAATAGTTCTGCAGTGAATGGCCTTGTACACCTTTTCACAGTTATTTATGTAAAACTTGCAATTTTATAAACATAGACTTTCTGAATCACAGAAAATCCACATTTCCATTTTAAACAGATGTCGCCAATCTTACTGGGCATTTTACCAATTAAAAAATACATTTTTCAACCACATAGGCAAAAAGAAAGCTTTAGTTCGCATTTCTTTTATTATTGAACTATATTTTTTATTTGCCTATTGGCCACTTATAATTCTCTTATGAATTCCTAATTAATCTCTCTTTTTAATTTGATGTAAGGAGTGAGGTAAGGATTCAGCTGAATTTATTTTCCAGAAATCTTGACAGGTGTCCCACTCTAATTTATTGATTAATCACTATTTTCCTCACCAATTTGAAATGAGATTATTATCAAATATTAACTATTTTTATATGCTTGGGACTATTTCTACACCCACTATTCAAGCTCATTAATATATCTATTCCTACATCAGTACCAAACTGTGTTAATTTCTGCAACAAAAATGCTTGCTTTATACCTGCCTTTTCTTGGCTATTCACATTGCCAAGTTTTAAGGGTTATTTATTTGTCTTATCCCCCTAGTGAACTTAAGTTCCTTTAGAGCAGGAACTTTTGCTTAAGCATTTTTATAGCCTCGACAACTTGGCCGAGTAAGTATTTATTTTTCTTAGTAGATCTCCATCCTGCTTCACCACCCAACAGTGTCTTGCTCAGAGTAATCATTCACTTTAATAATCACATTCATTAAGTTTTAAGTGTTAAAGAAGGAAAAGCAAGATGTTCCAAGATGAGAGATGGAAATCAACAGAACAAATTCATGAGAGGCTGAAGCAGACAGCCCTCATGGTAAGAATGGAAGGCACACAGGATGATAAGCAGTCCCAATAGGGATGACAGTCTGTTCAGAGCAACACTGAACTACTGGTGTCATTGAATCAGCCTTGGTATTTGATTAAGTGCTCTGGTCAACAGATCTTGATGACTAAAGGACTGACTGCCTTTGTCATCCAACTCTTAAGTGGCAGCATGGAGAACTGACCACCCATTTCCCCCTGCATTTAATGAAGAATTACTGTCACTATAAAGTACTGTGACTTGGTATATACATACCTAATCTTGAGGAGCCCTCTCCCTTTCAGAGTAGACACCTGCATGTTGATGAATTGCCTGTGGTAGGAAGCTGTATATTTATTCCAATGATTTGGCTGTAGACCAAGAAGTTGTGTTGGCATTGCTCTCAGAGCCTCGGGATAATCCAAGTGTAAGAGGATTTGGGATGAAGATGCCAGCAGAGAGTTAAACTTCCAAAACTAACACAGAATCATCATTTTCCAAAATTTGCATCCATGTTAAATTGTTAAATTTTTGGCTTTTCAGTCAGGTAGAGAGTCTGGTTTTCAAGGCCAGGGTGTGTTTGAATATGTAAAACAAGTGCCCTTGGTGATTATTTATCAGTTTGGGAAACACTAACATAATAGATTGGATTAATCTGGGTAGAAATGGGTGCTCTAGGAGGCTTACAAAACACAGGAGTCCAATTAAGTTAATTAGGGTGCATCCTTCAAGCTAAAATGTAACCAAAGAAAACCCAGCCTAATTATTTACACAGAAACCTATTTTTAAAAAAGAAGGCAACCTGTGCTGATAAAAGAGTATGTATAGGACTCAAGTCTAAAAATAAATCAAAATATGTATTATTAAAATGAAAGAATGAATGACTACACAAATCAGCAAAAGCAAATTTTCAGCTCCCCTTTGATAAAAGAGAATTTTAGAAAAGTTCTAGCCATGGCACTTGCTAAAATTATGTAGACAGTTGGCCAGGATGACACCCACCTGAATGCAGGAGTGTCAATATGGATTACTTTTGAATAGTCTTTTACTTTTAAAGTCACATTATATAGAACTGATGGACACAAAGTTTGTGACCTTGGGCAAGCTACTTAACTCTGTGGGCCTATTTCCTGCCTATAAAATGAAGTTACACTCTTTCTTAGTCCAGGTAATCTGTAAGCTCTCCCACAGGCCTTCGAGTCTTTGGTTGGTTCCAGGACATAACCATCTCTCCTGTGATACACACATAGAGGTCCCTGATGCTGACAGTGGCCTGGAATCTCATGGCCTCACTTTCTCCAGTCCCTCCCTAAGACAAGACCTGTGACTCAACCTTAGGATGTAGACAGAGAAGGCAAACCACTTCAGAGAATATAGACTCCTCTACCCATTATCTGCTCTCTGAAGGGGGTCCTGAATGTCTATAGATTAGATAAGAGCATTATGTCAGTTTAAATTTTTCTGCTTTGATAATCAAACCAGAATGAAAAGAATGAAAAGAAAGAGGAGGGAGAGAGGGAGGGAGAATATAAAGAAGGAGGGAAGAAATCACCTGGGCATCTGGTAGCCAAATCAGAACTACCAGGTATTGTTCTTGGCTTTTGCATAGAGCTTCAGAATTACCAGCTGGGTAACAGGAAAGCTCTGAGACTTAAAGACAACCCCAGACAAGAACTTGTCCTAAAGAATTCTAGTCTCCTACCTTGAAGCCCTCAGGCCTCTGTCTATGAGGTCACTAGCTGGCCCACTAACATATGATCATTACAGAAGAGAAGAGCAAGTCTCAAATGGCCATCTCATATCCACAACCCCAAACCGCTCATGACTAGTTTGTTACAAAAAGTAGGAAAAATACCTTTTTAAAAAGACAATGCCAAAAAAAGAAAAAAACAAAACAAAACCCTAGTCCAAAAGATACATGCACCTTAAGGATTATAGCAGCATTATTTACAATTGTCAAGACATGGAACCAACCTAAGTGTCCATCAACAGATGAATGGATCAAGAAGATGTGGTGGGGCAGTCCTAAGATAGCAGAGGAATAGGACAAGGAGACCACTTTCTCCTTCCCCAAATTCATCGAAAGATCATTTGAATGCTGAGTAAATACCCCAAAACAACTTCTGAATGATGGCAGAAGACACCAGGCACCCAGAAAGGCAGCCCATTGTCTTCCAAAAGAGGTAGGACAAAGTATAAAAGATAAAGAGAGAGACAAAAGAGAGGGACGGAGACCCATCTAGGGAAGGGAGTCTTAAAAGAGGAGAAGTTTCCAAACACCAGGAAACCCTCTCACCAGCGGGTCTGTGGGGAGTTCTGGAATCTCAGAGGGCAACATAACTGGGAGGAAAAAATAAATAAATAAAACCCACAGATTACACACCTAACGGCAACTCCCAGTGAGGAAATACCCCAGACACTCACGTCTGCCACCAGCAAGCAGGGGCTGACCAGGGAGGCACGGGCTGCATTGCTTAGAGTAAGGACTGGGTCTGAATGCCCTGAGGGAAACCTGAGGGAGCTAATGTGAGACAGCAACCCAAACTGTGGGATAGCCAGAGAGGTAAAGAAAAAAGAGGAAAGTGAGAGTGAAAGAGAGCATGTGCGCATGGGCACGCAGAAGTGCACTTTCCCAGGAAAAGCTCTAACTTGAGGCACTGCCAGAACAAATGACTGAGTGAATGCCAGAGGCAAGCTGGCCGGCTGCAGACTGGCCCATTCCCCGCTAGAGGCAGGGAGGCAGGCAGGCAGGCAACAGCCAGAGACAGAAGGCAAGGGGCAAACTCAGCCCCAGAGAGGGCATCCTCCACCAAACTGCAAGCAGGCTCCCAGTTACTAACCAAGTCTGGGATCCTGGGTGGTTGACATCCACCAGGAGGGTCGCAGCCAGAGATCAGCCCCCAGATGAGACACACAGCACAGCTGAGATGGCGCTCCCACTGCACACCCAGGAAATGAGTGGCTGGGACTGGGAAAGTAATAATACAAACCACCCAGCTGGGAAAATTGCACTGGCCAAGCACCTGGTAGCCTGAGCTGCTCAGAGTCTGTGCCTTTGTGGAGTACCCCAGAACCTGAACCTGAGCAGCGTACATCTGGGAAGCACGCAACCCAGGGCCTGCAGAACAACCTGGAGCCTGAGCAGTGTAGACCAGGAAAGCACACACGTTGTGAGTGGGGGCAAACCCAGTGTGGCCCAGTGTGCGAGCACTCCCCACACACACCAGTGATATTTGTTTGCAGTGTTCCTCCCTACCCACAACACAATTGAACAAGTGAGCCTAAATAAATGACCACCTTTGCCCCCTTGTGTCAGGACAGAAGTTAGATACTGAAGAGACCTGCAAACGAAGAAGTCAAAATAAATAAAGAAGAGGGAATGGCTTTGGAAGTGACAGGTGCAACAGATTAAAACCCTGTAGTTATCACTGGCTACATTGGAAGGGAGCTATAGACCTTAAGAAGTATAAGGTGGAACAAAGAGCAATTTGAAACTGAACTGACCACACACCAGTCGCAACACCTCCAGAGAAATTACTAGATATATTTTATTATCATTTTTTAATTTTTTAATTTTTAAGTTCTTTATTACTCTTTTAATTTTCATTTTTAAAACCTACTATTACCTTGGGAAAAAAGACCCTTTTTTTAAAGTGAATTTCATATTTTTATATAACTTTTGCGATTTTATTTTTTAATATTGTATTTTTGAGAGTCTAACCACTACTCTAGATTTTTAATCTTTGCTTTCTGGTATTTGTTATCAATTCGGTATCTTTAAGAATCCAATCCATTTTTACTTAGGAGTGTGATTACTGGCTTGATTACTGTCTCCCCTTTTGATTCTCCTTTTTCTCCCCCAGGTCACCTCTATCTCCTCCCTACCCCTTCTCTTCTCTACTTAACTCTGTGAATCTCTTTGGGTGTTCCAGACTGTGGAGAAAACTTAGGGAATTGATCACAGGCTAGACTGGTCTCTCCTTTTGACTTCCCTTCCTCTCCTCCTGGTCACCTCTATCTCCCTCCTCCCTCTTCTCTTCTTCATGTAACTCTGTGAACCCCTCTGGGTGTCCCTCACTGTGGAGAATCTTTCCACCATTAACCTAGATGTTTTATTATTGGAGCTGTATGGATGGAGAAGTCTTGAGGCTACTATAAGAATAAGACTGAAAGCCAGAGCCAGGAGGCCTAAATCCAAAACTTGAGAACACCAGAAAACTCCGGACTCCAGGGACAATTAATAGACAAAAGCTCATCAAAAAGCCTTCATACCTACACTGAAACCAAGCTCCAACCAAGAGCCACCAAGTTTCAGAGCAAGACATACCAAGCTAATTCTCCACCAAAGCAGGAACATAACCCTGAGCACAAAAATACAGGCGGCCAAAAGTCACACCAAACTGACAGACACCTCAAAACTCACTACTGGACACTTCATTTCACTCTAAAGAGAAGAGATCCAGGTCCACCCACCAGAGCACAGACACAAGCTTCCCTAACCAGGAAACCTTGACTAGCCACTCATCCAACCCCACCCACAGGGAGGAACCTCCACAATAAAGAGGAACCACAAACTTTCAGCATACAGAAAGGCCACCCCAAACACAGCAACCTAAACAAGATGAAAAGGCAGAGAAATATTCAACAGGTAAAGGAACATGATAAAAGCCCACTAAACTAAACCAAAGAGGAGGAGATAGGGAGTCTAACTGAAAAAGTATTCAGAATAATGACAGTAAGAATGATTCAAAATGTTGAAAACAAAATGGAGTTACAGATAAATAGTCTGGAGACAAAGATTGAGAAGGTGCAAGAAAAGTTTAACAAGGACCTAGAAGAAATAAAAAAAGAGTCAATTATAAATAATGCAATAACTGAGATCAAAAGCACTCTGGAGGGAACCAACAGTAGAATAACTGAGGCAGAAGATAGGATAAATGAGGTGGAAGATAGAATGGTAGAAATAAATGAAGCAGAGAGGAAAAAAGAAAAAAGAATGAAAAGAAATGAGGACAACCTCAGAGACCTCTGGGACAATGTTAAACGCCCCAACATTTGAATCATAGGCGTTCCAGAAGAAGACAAAAAGAAAGGCCATGAGAAAATACTTGAGGAGATACTAATTGAAAACTTCCCTAAAATGGGAAAGGAAATAGCCACCCAAGTCCAAGAAACTCAGAGAGTCCCAAACAGGATAAACCCAAGGCAAAAACACCCAAGACACATATTAATCAAATTAATGAAGATCAAACACAAAGAACAAATATTAAAAGCAGCCAGGGAAAAACAAATAACCCACAAGGGGATCCTCATAAGGATAACAGCTGATCTTTCAATAGAAACTCTTCAGGCCAGAAGGGAATAGCAGGACACACTTAAAGTGATGAAAGAGAAAAACCTACAACCCAGATTACCGTACCCAGCGAGGATCTCATTCAAACTGAAGGAGAAATCAAAAGCTTTTACAGACAAGCAAAAGCTCAGAGAATTCAGCACCACCAAACCAGCTCTTCAACAAATGCTAAAGGATCTTCTCTAGACAGGAAACACAGAAAAGGTTTATAAACTCAAACCCAAAACAATGAAGTAAATGGCAACAGGATCATACTTATCAATAATTACCTTAAATGTAAATGGGTTGAATGCTCCAACCAAAAGACAAAGACTGGCTGAATGGATACAAAAACAAGATTCTTATATATGCTGTCTACAAGAGACCCCCCTCGAGCCTAGGGACACATACAGACTGAAAGTAAAGGGCTGAAAAAGATATTTCATGCAAATGAAGACCAAAAGAAAGCAGGAGTAGCAATACTCATTTCAGATAAAATGGGCTTTGAAATAAAGGCCATGAAAAGAGACAAAGAAGGACACTACATAATGATCAAAGGATCAATCCAAGAAGAACATATAACAATTATAAATACATATGCACTTAACATAGGAGCACCACAATATGTAAGGCAAATGCTAACAAATACGAAAGAGGAAATTAATAGTAATACAATAATAACGGGAGACTTTAATACCCCACTCACACCTATGGATAGATCAACTGAACAGAAAACTAGCAAGGAAACACAAACTTTAAATGATACAATGGACCAGTTAAACCAAATTGATATCTATAGGACATTTCACCCTAAAACAATGTATTTCACCTTTTTCTCAAGAAAAACAGAACCTTCTCCAGGATAGATCACATCCTGGGCCATAAATCTAGCCTTGGTAAATTCAAAAAAATTGAAATCATCTCAAGCATCTTTTCTGATCACAATGTGGTAAGATTAGATGTCAACTACAGGAAAAAAAAACTATTAAAAATACAAACATATGGAGGCTAAACAACATACTTCTGAATAACCAACAAATAACAGAATAAATCGAAAAAGAAATGAAAATATGCATAGAAATGAATGAAAATGAAAACACAACAACCCAAAACCTATGGGATTCAGTAAAAGCAGTGCTAAGGGAAAGGTTCATAGCAATACGAGCCTACCTCAAGAAAAGGAGAGAAATCAAATAAGTAACCTAACTCTACCCCTAAAGCAACTAGAAAAGGGAGAAATGAAGCACCCCAGGGTTAGTAGAAGGAAAGAAATCACAAAAATTAGGGCAGAAATAAATGCAAAAGAAACAAAAGAGACCATAGCAAAAATCAATAAAGCTAAAAGCTGGTATTTGAGAAGATCAATAAAATAGACATCCCCAAGAGGCTTCTGCAAATGTGACCAAGCTTCTTTTCTAGCTAGAAATCTCAGGAGGCTTATGCAAAAGTCCCTAGGGAATATGGCCTGTGGGTTACACAGTCACAACTCAGCTTGCATCCTTGTTCTGAAACTTAAAAATTACTCCTTAGTTTTCTAAGCCTCAGTTTCCTTATCTGTCAAATGGACATCATTATGCCTACATCATACAACTGTGAAGAAGAGTATATAGTTTTATATATATATAGTTATATATATTTATATAGATGTACATATACACTGACATGTGTATAGCACACAAATTATGCTCAGTAATTTTTTTTCTTCATCTTTCCCACAAATGATGAGAATGTGCCTGATAGTATGAATATCTTTAGGATTGTGGCCAATATTCAAACATGAGAGTAAGTGGGGAAAAAATTCAAATTAACCAGTGGTAAACAGATTAATTAATTCCAATCAGGAGATAAACCAGCCAGAGGTGCACGCTTAAATCAGAAGAAAGAATTCAATAAGTGTTTAATTTGAAACCAGAAGGTCAGCTGTGAAAATAGCCCTGTTTTTAGAACATATATAAGGAGTCACTTGTTATCACTCTATTTAAAAGGTGCTCAGCATCTCTTTCAGTACATAGGCAGGGCATCCTGGCATTCAGAACTTACAACTGTTTCCCAGCCAAAATTCTCAGTCAAAAGCAACCCCAACTTGCTCGAAATGGTAAAAACTGTCAGCTCTGGAATGTTTAAAATTATAGAGAAGATGAAATAAACAAAACCATGCTGTTAATGATTTTTTTCAGACAGAAATGATTTCTGTATATTCTATATTTTAAGTATTTGGCACTTTTAAAAAATTTTAGGAAATTTGATAGATTTGAACTTTCATTCTAACTTAAAATGTATTTGTTTTTCAGTCACTCACTCGTGTCCAACTCTTTGCAATCCCATGGACTTAAAACATATAACTGAGTTAATTTTAGACTTAGGTCTTCAGTTGAAAGATAAAGAGAACTACGCAAAGTTTGTAAACAAAATTGGAATGTATATAATTAACTTGTGAGCACCACATTCATTAATTTAATTAGGTTTATTAGAATAGGAAGGTTTGGACAGGTAGCTTAGGCAGTCAAAGTGCTTTAAAAACATGAGATTTAGTCAATTATAAATGCAGCCTAAGATGTTCATGGGAATTTCATAAATTAAGATATAAACAAGACAAACAGTTTAAGGCAATTTGGCCTATTCAGCTACTCAAATAATGAAATAACCCCCTGGATTTATTATGTTTATTAATAAAATAAGAATTGTAATTTAAACTTGAACGCTTCAGGAAAAGTAGATTTATTTTTATTTTTTAACTTGCCTAAATTGAAGAATAATTTTTAAATCTCAAGGTTTAAGTTCTATTTTGTATCCACAAAAATATATTGCACAAATACAAAATAACTCTTTCAACAGTACCAGTTTTTAGGTTGGTGACCACTTAAGATTTCCATTGTATTTGGAGAAACAAAATAGATACAGAAAATGGAATTTATTCAATTTTGAATGAAATATTTTTAAACTATCTTAACCCTCAGAAGGGGGAAAGGAAATAAAATTCATGAGCGGATAATAATGATGATGACATGATAGCTGAAACTTATTTTGTGCTTAATATGTTCCTTAGCACAGCTCAAAGATCACATGTAGTACTCACTGAAGCCTCCTAAGAACTCATGAAATTGTGGAAGAACAGCATCGAAGAAAGGAAGTGTGTGGGTTATCACAAGCTAGAAAAAACTCTTCTTAATATACGTCGATGTTTTATTTTCTAATGTAGCCCAGTTACAATATGCAGCACCCTGTGATACACCTGTTCACTTATTCCTTCACTCTTACAACCAACATTTATTAAGTTCTTAACTATGTGTCAGGCTACTGAGCCGTGCATAGCGTATAGGAAAGCATGCCTAGAGAACAATTAGGAGGCTGATATCATGATCCAGGTGGACTTCACAGTGCCTGATTTAGGGCAGTGGCAACGGAGGTGTTGAAGAAAGGAGAGACTGAAGAGTTACTTAGAAGTTAAAATTGATATGACCACTGGAAATAGGACATTAGGGGAAAGGTGGTATTTTTTCCCAGCTCCTCAAAATGCAAGGCCTGAGACCACAGTTAAGGTCACAACAATTGATTTGCTAGATGCAAGCCCAAAGAATTGAGGATGAGGAAAAAGGGAAGCGAACCAGGACAGCTAAGCAATAACAGTGTGCTGCTGCATGGCACCCTGGCTCCTGGTTCATGACAGAACGTAGCAAGAGAGACAGGGGGTCACTCAGTGTGTGTGTGTGTGTGTGTGTGTGTGTGTGTGTGTGTGTGTGTGTGTATAGCACATATATATATATATATAGCACACAAGACTCCTTACAAGAGCTACAAAGAACAAATACAACCTGAAGCAATCCGCAGAAAGAAAAAGAGGGACTTTATCTCACAAGTTATCTCCTGTCTTCTGTTTACCAAAACAAATAAACCCTAAGGAAGGAACGTGTGGAGAGGTAGGAGGTGAGAATTCCATTTTGAATAGTTTCCCTGGCTCTTAAGAGATGTCCATATGGAAATCTCCAACAGGCAGTTGAATGCTGACGGAGTCTGGAGCTCAAAGAGAGAGAAAGCCAGGTTAGAGAAGACGGGGTAGAGAGCACACAGTGTGTTCTAGGCTGTGCCCCCAGAAGCCCTCTCTGGGAATGAGGCACTCACTGCCCCAGCCATCAGAATTGTTGCCTGCTGGTAGCCATGGCCAAATCCCTCTCCAAGAATGACCCTCTATCAGAGGAAACTAACTTACCGAAGTCTATGCACCTATCATCTGCATGCAGTGACAGACTCATGTGGGATTGCAAAGGCCTGTCCGCTTTGCCTCAGTTCAGGTCATTTCTGCAAGGTCATCCCAGCTCGAGTTCCCTAGAACTAGATGATGTCAACTTGAAACCACACTGCCAGTCCTGTCTCCATCCCACTCCCAAGCAGGATGGCCACCTGCATGCAAATCTGTGTGTCAAAGTCTCCAAGAGAACATTACGCAACATAGAGTAGAAGCTGAGAAGTTTCTCTTTCAAGAAGCTTGTCTGTGACAAGAAAGGAAGATACCTAAAGAAGGGTACTGTCAAAGAAGTGTTTTGAAGTATAGTTGATTTACAATATTGTGTTAGTTTCAGGTGTACAGCAAAGTAATCAGTTGTTGTTCAGTTGCTAAGTCATGTCTGACTCTTTTGGACCCCATGGACTGCAGCATGCCAGGCTTCCCTGTCCTTCACTATCTCCTGGAGTTTGCTCAGATTATATATATTCATATTTTAAAGATCATTTTCCATTATAGGTTATTACAAGATATTGAATATAGTCCCCTGTGCCTCCAGCAAATCCTTGTGGTTTTTTTAATCTATTTTATGTATGGTAGTTTGTTAATCCCATAGTCCACATTCTCCTCTCCTTGCCCCTTTGGTAACTATAAGTTTATTTTCTATGAGTCTGTTGCTGTTTTGCATATAGATTCATTTGTATTATTTTTTATATTTCAGATGTAAGTGATATTTTATAATATTTGTCTTTCTGTGTGACTTATTTCACTAAGAATAATATTCTCTAGGTTTATCCATGTTTCTATGAATGACATTTCATTCTTCTTTCTGAGAAATATTTTATTTCATACCACATCTTCTTAAGCCAATTGTCTACTGATGGGCACTTTTTTCCCATATCTTGGCTATTGTAAGATAGTGTGGCTATGAACACTAGAGTGCATGTCTCCTTTAAAATTAGAGTTTTTTTCTTTTCTGGATATATAATCAGGAGTGGAATTGCTGGATGATAAGGTAGCTCTATTTTTAGCTTTTTAAGAAAACTCTATACTGGTTCACATAGTGGCTGCACCAATTTACATTCCCACCACAGTGGAGGAGGGTTTCCTTTTCTCCACACCCTCTCTAGAATTTATTATTTGTATACTTCTGACGATAGCTATTCTGACTAGTGTGAGGTGATACCTCATTGTGGGTTTTGAGTTGCATTTCTCTAATAATTAGTGATGTTGAACATCTTTTCATATTACTGTTGGCCATCTATATATCTTCTTTGGAGAAATATCTTTTCATACCTTCTGTCCATTTACTGATTGGGTTGTCTATTTTTCAACATTGAGTTGTATGAGCTGCTTGTATAATTGTGGTATTAACCCCTTATTGGCCACACTGCTTGCAAATACTTTCTGTTATTCCATACCTTGTCTTTTCATTTTGCTAATGGCTTCCTTTGCTGTGCAAAACCCTTTATGTCCCATTTGTTTATTTTTGCTTTTATTTCTATTGCCTTGGGAAATGGATCCAAGAAAATATTGCTATAATTAATGTCTAAGAATGTTTTGATTATCATCTTTTTGGTATCATGTCTCATTTTTGTTATTTTATTAATGTATAATTGATTTACAATGTTGTATTGACATGTCTTATATTTAGGCCTTTAAACCATTTTGAATTTATTTTTGTATATGCTGTGAGGGAGTGTTCTATTTGATTTACATGTAGTTGTTTAGCTTTCCCAGCACTTGTTGAAAAGACTCTTTTCTCCATTGTATATTCTTACCTCCTTTGTTAGAGATTAATTGACCATAAGTGTGGGTTTATTTCTGGAATCTCTATTCTGTTTCATTGATCTATATGTCTGCTTTTGTGTCAATAGCACATTGTTTGATTCCTGTAGCTTTGTAGTATAATCTGAAGTCTGGGAGGGTTATGCCTCCGGTTTTGTTCTTTTAACTTGGGACTACTTGGCAATTCTAGGTCTTTTGTTGTTCCAATCTGTAGACTGCTTTGTGTAATATAACCATTTTAACAATATGAATTCTTCCTATCAAAGAATATGGGATTATCTTTCCATTTATTTGAATCATCTTCAATTTCTTTTATCGGTGTTTTAGAGTTTTTGGTGTATAGGTCTCTTACCTTCTTGGGTAAGTTTATTCCTAGATATTTTCTTTTTTTGATGTGATTTTAAATTGGGCTGTTTTACTTTCTGATATTACATAATTAGTGTAAAGAAATGTATTCTTGGCTTTTTTGTATGTAGTATCTTAAGTTTAATTGTTCTATTGCATCATTTAGGAGCTCTGTTGCCTTATTGATTTACTGTCTGGAAGATCTGTCCATTGATGTCAGTAAGGTGTTAAAGTCTCCCACTGTTATTCTATTCCTGTCAATTTCTTCCTTTATGTCTGTTAATATCTGTTTTATGTATTTAGGTGTTCCTGTACTGGGTGCATAGATGTTAACAAGTATAATATCCTATTCTTGTATTGGTTCTTTCATCATTATATACTGTCCTTCTTTATCTTTCTTTATGGGTTTTGTTTAAAGTCTATTTTTCTGATATGAGTATTGCTACCCCCACTTTCTTGTTGTTTCCATTTGCATCAAATATCTTTTTCCATTCCCTCACTTTCAGTTTCATTTTCACCTTAAAGTGAGTTTCTTGTAGGCAGCAGATTGTAGTTTCTTGTGGTTTTTTTTTTAATTTTTTTAAAAATTTTTTTTCCTCCCTTTTATTGTTTTTGTCATACAATGCCATGATATCACCATGGGTTTACATATGCTCCCCCTCCAGAAACCCCTCCCTCCCCCCTCCCTCCTCCCTCCCCCCTGGGAAATCTCGATGCACCAGCCCCAAGAATCAATCCTGGGCTGGCGATTGATTAGACATATGATAATTAACATGTTTCAACTCCATGGGGCTTCCCAGGTGGCCTAGTGGTGAAGAACCTGCTTGCCCATTGCAGGAGACCCAGGAGACACAAGTTCAGTCCCTGGGTTGGGAAGATCCCCTGGAGGAGGGCATGGAAACTCACTCCAGTATTCTTGCCTAGAGAATCCTATGGACAGAAGAGCTTGCGGGCGGGGGGTGGGGGGGGGCACTAGAGGGGAGGGCACTACAGTTCATAGGGTCATAAAGAGTCAGACACAATTGAAGCAATTTAACACTCACGCACACCATTCTATGGCATTTGATCACAAAATCTAGTCTATTGACATTTAAAGTAATTATTGATATATATGTACTTATTGCCATTTTAAACCTTGTTTTCTAGTTGGTTCTGTAATTCTTCAAAGGAGGCTTTTCTAAATTTAGAAAGACTAAGCATTTTTATCTACTTAAGAGAAAGAGCTAGTCGAGAGGAAAGAATGGAAGATTATAGATGAAGAAAAGACTGAAAAGAAATGGCACCCAAATCACAGGTACAACAATTGTCTAAGAGGAAAGACATTCCCTGCGATGAGAATGAGAGAGAAGGAGAATAAAAGTGTGAATGTAACCATAGCAAAAATCAACCAAGCCAAAAGCTGGTTCTTTGAGAAGATAAATAAAATTGACAAACCATTAGCCAGACTCATCAAGAAACAAAGGGAGAAGAACCAAATCAACAGAATTAGAAACGAAAACGGAGAGATCACAACAGAAAACACAGAAATACAAAGGATCATAAGAGACTATTATCAGCAACTATATGCAAATAAACTGGACAACCTGGATGAAATGGACAAATTCCTAGAAAAGTACAACTTTCCAAGACTAAACCAGGAAGAGATAGATAATATTAATAGACCCATCACAAGCACGGAAATTGAAACCGTAATCAGAAATCTTCCAAAAAACAAAAGCCCAGGACCAGATGGCTTCACAGCTGAATTCTACCAAAAATTTAGAGAAGAGCTAACACCCATTCTACTCAAACTCTTCCAGAAAATTGCAGAGGAAGGTAAACTTCCAAACTCATTCTATGAGGCCACCATCACCCTAATTCCAAAACCCGACAAAGATGCCACAAAAAAAGAAAACTACAGGCCAATATCACTGATGAACTTAGACGCAAAAATCCTCAACAAAATTCTAGCAAATAGAATCCAACAACACATCAAAAAGATCATACATCATGATCAAGTAGGCTTTATCCCAGGGATGCAAGGTTTCTTCAATATTCGTAAATCAATCAATGTAATACACCACATTAACAAATTGAAAAATAAAAATCACATGATTATCTCAATAGATGCAGAGAAAGCCTTTGACAAAATTCAACATCCATTTATGATAAAAACCCTCCAAAAAGTAGGAATAGAAGGAACATACCTCAACATAATAAAAGCTATATATGACAAACCCACAGCAAACATTATCCTCAATGGTGAAAA
>ML661902.1:6037905-6103597 GCA_007570785.1 Antilocapra americana
GAGGGAGGGGGGTTCCGGAGGGGAAGCATATGTAAACCCATGGTGATATCATGACAATGTATGGCAAAAACAATTAAAAAATAAATAAATAAATTTAAAAAAAAAATCATAAAATTTATAGTAAAAAAAAAAAAGTGTGAATGTAGGTAAAATTTATTTTCATTGTAAGGAAGGTTAGATCATCTACTGAGAGTAAAAGGAACTGGAAGGTGAGAGTCAGAAGCTTGATGAGAGTGGGGAATGTTAGAAATAGGCAGAGGGGACAGTGGCTGGGAGAACCACCCAATAGAATGCTATTGAACTGCTGAGCAGTGATGAAGTCCAGGTTAATTATGAGGTCACCAGGAATTTATGGTGGCAGTCATCATAGTACTAAACATGGTATAATTATTCACAGGCCTCTCTCAGCACATGTGCCTGACAAGCTGGTGTATCCACTCCATGCTGGAAAAATGGATGGACCCAGTTTGAGTGAGCCCTCTAGTTGAAGGACCATATCTCCTCCATCAACAGAGTTTCAGCAACTAAAACCATATGAAAGCTATCTTGGGTCAATCTCTCGCTGATATTTTTAGTCTAAAGACATGTTTAATATAAAGACATATAAATGTTATATGTGTCTGTGTCTGTATATATATGCTAAGTTGCTTCAGTCATGTCTGACTCTTTGCAACCCTATGTACAGCAGCCCGCCAGACTCCTCTGTCCAAGGGATTCTCCAGGCAAGAATACTAGACTGGTTTGCCATGCCCTCTTGCAGGGGATCTTCTCAACCCAGGGATCAAATCCACATCTCTCCTGCATTGGCAAGTGGGTTGTGTATATATACAAATATATATGTATATGTATTACGTTATGTATGTATGCTATGCAATATGTGTATGCATTAAGTAGTTTTCCAAAGATCACTGGGCAGGGCAGAGCTCAGGTTAACTCGAGTCATCTGACTTGCATTCTATATACTGGGATATATGATATGCTATGTGAAACTGCCAAGGAGTTCTGGATTATTTACTACGCTTCCAATGTTTCCTTCCTTCCTCCCTCCCTCCCTGCCTCCATCTTTCGTTTCTGAGCATGGTACACCTCTTGGAATCCTTTCTGATCTCCCTACCAAGCTGTCCCCCAGCTTCATTATGTTCAGCCTTCATTTGCACATGCTCTTGACACCTGGTGTTTGGTGGCAGAAATGGCTGATAAAATTCCACACTGATTAATTTCATGTTTAATCTAACTGATACTTCTGTAGCCTTTGCAAATAACCTTTTTGAACAAAAACTGCAACAGCTCATTCCAAACCCGATCAAAGAGGTATGCATGACTCACAGCCACTAAATAAACATTGATGCCTGATGGCAGTAATATGGCTATTTATATTCAGAGCCTGATTTAACCAGTGGCATTCCTGTAATAAGATAATAAGCATGAGCTGTTTACTAGAAAAAAAGGAGAGACTGTGGTGCTGGTGTTCAATAAAATCTCTTAACAGGCAAATGAGTCTCTGAAATTGGTTGGCAAATACACCCAGAATGAGATGTGCTAATTAGTTGCTGTTACTGATTTTCTAAAATAAAGAGTTTAGACTTAAATTAGCCCTGAAATTTAGTACAATAAAAATATTGGATATATGATATCATGTTGAGAGTCTTATAGATTATATCTGATATATGTCCAGCAATACAATTAAGAAAAAAGAACTCTGCATATAAATCACTGGATTTTAAACAGAAACTGTCTAAGAAGAGGTTTTAAATGTAAGGAATTAGATATTTGTATCTCAGGTTCAAGTTTTTTTTCTATACAGAAAGCATTTGTAGGTGAACCTCTCAGCTATGCGAGCAAAGATGTCTACTACTATGAGCACTTTAATGTTTAAATAGGAAGAGCAAAAGAATATAAGAATTATCTTGATCACATCTGGATACCCTTTAAAACAGATCAAGCCATTCAAAACCAAGATCACAGAGGTTCTAGGTGAACATATAAGAGAAAATTTTCTGGATTCAGAAATAAATGATGAAAGTATCAAGCTTATGAAGCCTCTCCCAGCACCATCCAGAGCTGTTTTTCCTCCATTGCAGTAAGAGCAGCAGGCATACTGTGTTTGCTCCCTTTCTCCTTCTGCCATCACTCTAGGCAGCCCCTTCCAGCTGCTAAAGATGCATGTTCAAACTTCCGTTTTTCACTGCTTCTTTCACCAGAAGGAACCGCCTCTAATAGGACTTGCAATTTCAAATAGTGAGATGATCGCAGAAGATATCCAAATATTATTTTTAAATCAAATATCATATTTAAAAAGATATGACCAAGTCATAACAGGATTTAGCCTGTGTATCCATCATAATTTTTCCCCACACCAACTGAATTCAAGAACCTGTTGTTTGAACTTAGCTGGTTGAGATGATGCTTGTTTTCCCAGAACAAATGGTCATTCTTCTTTTAAAGCCAGCTAGATGGCTGATGTCAGTGCTATAGCCCCAAAGCAGTAATGTTTCTAATGTTAGCAATGAGTCAGTTCATTCATTTAGGTTCTATTTATCTATAGCTAAACTAACTAAGGTTGATTATTTATTTACTTTAGATGTTCAGTCTGTATCAGTCTTTAGTTACCAAGGGTAATTGATGATGTACATCTTTGTTTCCATGTCACAGCCATGCCCCAGCTCAGGTAGCAACATTTTCAGCTAATACTGAAACCTAGAATTGTTAGGGACACTCTCATATAGTCTAGCAAATAACTGAAATTACAAACAGAATCCTAAGTCATGAACATGTGGTCTTCCCTATATTTTTCAACAATATAAATTAAGGTTCTCTTGAAACTAATTCTAGCTAGCTTAAGATGAAAGGTAATTTACTTGAAAGGATATCAGCAATTTTATAAAAGGTAAGGAAAACTTGACAAGTTGCACCTCAGAAGTGTAAGAACCACAGCCAGAGACACGAAAACACACATTTCTAGGCTTATTCTTCTGTTTTTCGTAGCTCGAAGACTTAACATCTCTTGGCTCCTTTCTTTTTTAAGATTCCATACTCTTAGACCAAAAAAAAAAAAAAAATCCAGTTGGTCTAACTGGACTCAAACAAATGACAAGAACAAATCAGTTATAACTAACAAAGAGAGGGTCAGGATCACATGGTATAGACATGGCTTCTGTGCAAGTCCCAAGAGACTGGAGGATGGTTGTCCACTGGGCAGCAAACCCAAGGGTCCTCTACACCAGTGCTCCTCCAAGTGCTGGTCCCCAAAGTATTTTGAGGCCAATCTATAAGGATACTGTTTAAGGAGCAGGCACCAGAATCCAAATCAACATATTCCTTACTTCACTGAGAAAATCTTGCTATTAAAAATTGTCAGCTGAACTAAAGAGTGTGCTAGTGACACACTGGGTCACCTCCTGGTGCAATACATCTTACCTCCTCGAGGACCTGTAGGATACAGTCTGCAGACCACCCTTGAAGAGCAGTCTCTTCTCTTCAGCCTTTGTCTGACTTTATAGAACTCATACCAGGGCAGTTGAGAACATAGACTTTGAAGTCACCTGGGATTCAGCTCTCACTATGCTGAGTTGCTGAAGACCTTGGGCTAATAAATACTCTGAGCCTCAATTTCCTCATCTAAGCTGGAGGTAATGATACTACATATTTGTCAGGATTCCTTCAATTGCAGGCAGCAGAAAATCATGTCATTAAGGTAAACCAGATGAAATTGTTGATATCCAATCTGCAAAAATGGCAATTTTATGTGGTTCAAGCTAATAGCTTAAGCTAAAAACGATTTTATTTGCTTATGAAACTGGCAAGTATAACAGTGGTTCAAATGGATAAAGAGAACTAAAGCTCAAATCTGAATCTAAGGCTAAAATGAATAAAGAGAAGCTCTCTCTTTTCCAGCAACCATAATCAGATCATGTGGCACAGTATAAGGCTAACCAGCCCTATTTGTGTCATGCTCCCAGTCATTGTTAAAAAGTGTGTGTGTGTGTGTGTGTGTGTGTGTGTGTGTGTGTGTGTGTGATGCTCCCAGTCACTGTTAAAATGTGTGTGTGTGTGTGTGTGTGTGTGTGTGTAATGCTTCTTGATAGGCCATGAGCTTGGGAGACAATTGGGCACTATGATTAACAGATTGACAGGTCTGTCACATAAATTCTTTGTTTTGTTCAGTCATATCCCCAGTGCCTAGCACATAATAGATGTCCCCAAAATTAGATAAATAAATGATTGGGGAGCAGGTATTGTGCAGCCTCTCCAGCCAAAAGGAGGCAGACAAAAGCAACAGAATCCCATGATAAACAGCTACATCATATGGTTGTTGTGAAGATCAGATGAGAATGTGATGCGCATGGGACAGAGACGGGCACACAACAGCACTTTTATCAGCCACATTGATCAGGTCAGAGTGGAAGCCCATCTCTTCCATGCAATGATTTGCACACAGCAGGCACCCAGGTTTTTTAATTGACTGGATGAGCTAATAAGTGAACTCATGGACAGACAATGAGCAATCGGATCCCATATCTTCCTTTGGAAAATGTTCTCTATCCTATGGAAATTCTGATTTTGTCTGAGGTTTTCCTATAAACAACAGACACAAATCACATGATCAATAAAGCAAGAGCAAACAGGCAATAAATTACAGCTGGAGGCATTTTAGGTGAAGACCTACATTAGGACAACTTTCTAGGGTCTAGAAGACAAATCTTCAGTGACACTTAAGACCAGCTGGTTTATATTATGGTTCTCTCTGGTAGAAGAAAGGGGACAGATGACTTCTATGAGTTCTCGCCCAGTAACTGGCAGCACTGGTTGGTCACATTCCAATCCAAGCGAGGACAGAGGAAAGGGGACAGGAGCAGCAGACACAGTATCATAGCAGAATGCTTGACTTGGAAGTGTTCACAGTGCTTGTCAAGTCTAATTTTCTCTTTTGATTGAAGGGGAAACTGAGCCTGGAGAATGAAGGGGCCTGTCTAAGGGGTGGAGCTGAACCCAGCTCTTCTTAGTGCATGTCAAGTATCTGTCCTCCACATCACATCGCAGGCAGTGATGGCTTCCCATCAAATTAGGTTATTTTATTTATTAGGTTATTTCATTTTCTAAATTTAAAATGTGAACTTAAAGGATAGTTGAGCCTTTTCTGAACAGGAAAAACATACATTTAGATGCTAAAATATTAACTTTCTCAGCAGACTGTCTGCACTCAGGATGAACCAGGATATGCACTCACTTAGAGGGTTTGGGCATCGTATTTGTGGCAGACTATTAGTTCTCCACCCAGTACAGACTCCCCCTTCATTGCTGGGAATGACAGGATTCCCTGCCTAAAATTTTTTATGACTTGCTTGAAATGTAAGTAACAGTGATGGAGGCTTTCCAGAAAGCCCCCATTACAGGGACTGTCTTTCCTCTTTCTACATCTTCCAGATGCTAATCAGACGGCTGGAAGTCCAGAAGCCATACTATAAACATGAGATGAGGGTCTATCCTAGGGACTGTGGATGGCGATTTGCCAGGAGTTTGGATCCCCCTAAACCTCATGGCACCACCACATCAGCCCTACACTGACTACTTCTTGTTAGATGAGAAGAAAAGAAAGCCTTCTTATTTAGACCAATCTTCAAATCAGCCGAGTACAGTTTCTGACTGATTCAAGCTTATAGCATGGTCTTGGCAAAGTTCTTTAGTCCTTTTGTGCCTTAGTTTCTTTCCCCTTAAAACTGAGTAAGAGTAACAACCAGCTTTAAAAATACATAATACAGTGTTTTAAAATTCTAGAAAAATTTTGGATGTAATTCAACAGAGTGAGGGGGTGAATATATAAGTATCTGAACTTGATCACTTAGTCAATTCGAACAATTCCTGTTCTATTTACTTTTTACATGAAATTTCCAAGTAAGATTTCATTTGGAGGAAAGGAAAAAGAATATAAAGGCTAAAATAATTTAAAAATCACTGGCATAGAAAAATGTTTAATTCTTCACATGTGAAAAGGACAGATGGGGTACACCGCTGCTCCTGAGATGAGTTTTTTTAACGCTGCCAATGGATCTGGTGATGCTCGTTGGGTCCTTCTTGGAAACAACAGCGTACACTTACAGACCTACCTGTCAAGCAGTGAAAGTGCCCCGACCCCTGCAGGGAAAAAACCCAGCCACCCAGCTGGTTTAACCCCCTGGAGAATAACTAATGAAGACTTTCCTGGTTGCTCAGCGGTTACGAATCTGCCTGCCAATGCAGGGGACACAGGTTCCATCTCTGCTCCAGGGAGATATCACATGCCGCAGGACAACTAAGCCTGTCTACCACAACTACTGAGACCACAGACCACAACTGCTCAGACGGAGTCTGAGAACCCATGCTTTGCAATAAGAGAAGCCACCACAATGAGAACTCGCATAACACAACTGGAGAGTAGCCCCCACATTCCACAACTAGAGAAACCCTGTGCACAGTATTGAAGACCCAGCACAGCCAAAAAAAAATTTAAATTATTAAAAAACTTGAAAAAAAAAGAATAACTAATGAGCCTGAGAGCCCTGTGGCAGCTGCTCTCAGGGGTGTAATAAAGACTGAAGGAAGCTGAGGAGCTGTGTCCATTAGGAAGTGTCTTGTCACTCAGTGGCTCCTCCCACAGCCCTGACCTCTCTGACCCATCAGGCTCTGTGCACCACTGTACCCAAGGATTCAGTAGCCTTCCACGTGGGAAAAAGAGTCCTTCCAAAGGGAGGAAGGAAGGAAGAAATGGAGAGGGAGGGAGGGAGACAATGGAGGTAGAGAGGAAGGATGCGGGGGAGAGAGAATGAGAGGAAGGGAGAGAAAGGGATAAAAACTCCTGAGCTGTTCCCACAACTTGGATTCCTAATCAATCTGTCTCTCAGCAGAACATCTCACCTGAGCCCTGGCGAAAGAGCTAAACCACAAGGTTCTTGAGACCTTGGAAATAAGCCTTAGTCTGACAAAATCCTGCACCCATCCACAGAAGTAGCTTCAAAACCCCAGAAAATGATCCAAGCAGGGCCCTCTGATTGTAGAAGGCTCCCCTCTACACTGCTGCCTCTGCTAAGTCTCTTCAGTCATGTCCGACTCTGTGTGACCCCATAGACAGCAGCCCACCAGGCTCCTCCATCCCTGGAATTCTCCAGGCAAGAACACTGGAGTGGGTTGCCATTTCCTTCTCCAATGCATGCATGCATGCTAAGTCGCTTCAGTCATGTCCGACTCTGTGCAACCCTATGGACAGCAGCCCACCAGGCTCCTCTGTCCACAGGATTCTCCAGGCAATAGTACTGGAGTAGGTTACCATTTCCTTCTCCAGCCCTCTACACTAAGCCACCTCAAATCAGAACAGCTGAGGCTTACATGGTCAGAGTCCCTGGAGCAACCTCAGATGCTGATTCCAAGTTCTCTTTCCCAACAGACTTGATATCAACTTTGACTTGCCAATCAAGCTGCAGCTTGTTCTGCTCAAATCTTCCAGCTGTTTCTCTGAGTGTGCTCACCGCCTGTCTTCCTCTCACTCTGTAGGGTCATGTCCCATCCCTGAGCTGCAAATCCCCTGTGGGCCCTTGTCTTTAACCCTTGCTCACTCTGTACTCAATCTCCAATCCACAGGTGCCCATCCAACCACTTCCAGCTGCCAAAATCCAGACTCTTCTGGAGATAGTCAGGCTCTGTCTGCCTTCCTTTCTCATATTCTCAAACTTCTCTACATGAACACAACTTACTCAAATACATCCCTGAAACAGAATATATTTGATTTACATTGCATCTTGTCTCTTTCTTTCTCCACTCTACTTTCCCACCCCAATTAAACTTCTGCAAATACTTCCCTCTGAATGGGGTTTTGAATGGTGATAGGAGAAATAAAACAGAAAAGATGGCATTAAAAATTAAGAGACTTAAGAGAGAGTAATTGTGAAAAGACAGTGGAAGTTCCCTGATTTCTGTAAGATCCATCGAAGTAGAAAAGAGTGCTAGATATTACCCCTTGGTCCTCAGCTTCTATTTCCACCCTTTTCTATGCTCCCCTCTGGATCACAGGGGCTGGGAAGGCATACCATATTTTCCCAACTTCTTTTCTGCTTGGTATCTAGATGAGATTTAACTTCTGCTAATAAAATACACACATGAGCTATCTGGAATGCAGAAGAGAAGTGGAATGATTCTCTCTGAGAAATGGTGACTGGTAAGTGTGCTCCCATAAACACAAGCTTCGCAGTGGCCATACTCCATGGTATACTGTCTGATGACCAGTCTCATGGGGATTAGGCAGTTGTCAAGCTAGTAGCATTTTCCTGACTTCTGGATGATAGTAGAGAGTAGGTGGAAGGGAGAAAAAAGGGACTGCATTCAGTGAGGTGGACTGAGTTGCATGCTCTTTGCTGGAAGAACTCCAGCTTCTTATCCCCACATTCTCTCCCCACAAAATAGGGTCACATGATTAAGACACTATTCCTTATAAATGAACTTTAAAATGAGATAGTATCAAAATGCCTGCTGTTTACAAATCAACCAATGTAACCCATTACACTAATAAACTCAAGAGGAAAAGTCACAAATGTGTATCAACTGATACAGAAAAAGCATTTGATCAAAATTCAACATCCATTCATGATAAAAACTCAGAAAAGTAGGATAGCAGGAAATTTTCTCCATTTGATAAAAAATATTTATGAAAAAGCTAACATTATATTTAACTCTAGAGGACTGAAAGCTTTCCCCTTAAGATCAGGTCCAAGGTAAGGATGCCTACGAGAATGTCTGCTACCACAACTATTATTCAGCCATGATCTAGCCAGCTCAATATGGCAAGAAAATGAAATAAAAGGCATACAGATATGAAATGAAGAACTAAAACTTCCCCTATTTGCAGATGCCATTATGGTCTACACAGAATCCCAAGGAATCAAAAAAAAAGAAAAAAAATTTCTTGAACTAATAAGCGCATTCAGCAAGTTCACTGATAATAAGATCAACATACAAAAATCAATTGCAACAATGGAAAAATTAATTGTATTTCTATATCCTAACAGTGAATACATGGGAACAAATTAAAAATACAAAACCACTTATTATCACTCAAAAAATACAGCAAGAGTGACTGCTGTTCACAGGTCTCTCAGCTACTAGAAAGCCCCGTTCTGAGAGAAGACACCACTCCACCATGACTCTAGTAAAGAGGTCAGGAAACCTTGAGTAAGGTTGGAGGAATTAATTTCGGGCAGTTAATTACATTCTTTCAGCATCCATCTCCCTGAAGTTTTCACTGGGCAAATCCTTCAGGAGGACATTCACATTAGCTATTCATTTCCTTCCGCACTGACTGGAGAATGAAGTGACTATTGGCTATGTCACACAACTCGTCGAAATTCACCCCTGGGTGAAGTGATCCTCAAATAATTACCAAATGTAGGTAACTGAATTAGTGAATTACCTTGGCTCCTTTGAGATGAAAGACTCTTTAGGAATGTGAAATACTTTGGCTCTTTGTTATTAATAACCTGAACAATGAAAGAACCCAAAGTAGTATTCGATATGCTCCAAGGATAGGATGACTAAAATTAAAGAATGCAATTGGTTTTCATTTTCCATCCTTTTCATTTCAATAGTTAGGACTGAATATGACAAGTCATCAAATCTCCTCTGATGTTAATAAGGCATCAACTAAAGAGCTCTGGGAAGAGAAAAATTCAGCTGAAGTGTGACAAGTACGTGGTTCTCCTTCCTTCTGTGATATATTGTTATACCACTTCCTCTCATCCACCCTATTAGACTACTCTACAGGTGAAAACCTATGTTGCTTTGTTTTCTCCTGTCCTAGTCTAATTTTCCAAAATTAAGAGTCTCAAGTACTCTTTCACTCTCCAAACAATTGCTATCAGCGATGCCCACCAGAGAAATACAGGATGCCCTCAGCTTAATGCTCTCCCCTGGGTGTGAAGAATACAGAAGCCTAGAGGAGATCTCTGGAGAAGGCAATGGCACCCCACTCCAGTACTCTGGCCTGGAAACTCACTCCCATGCATGGAGGAGCCTGGTAGGCTGCAGTCCATAGGGTCGCAAAGAGTCGGACATGACTGAGCGACTTCACTTTCACTCTTCACTTTCATGCATTGAAGAAGGCAATGGCAACCCACTCCAGTGTTCTTGCCTGGAGAATAGCAGGGACGGGGCAGCCTGGTGGGCTGCCGTCTATGGGGTTGCACAGAGTCAGAAATGACTGAAGCGAATTAGCAGCAGCAGAGGAGAATCTCAGGCAGACAGCTTGGCTTGGGGCTGGAGGAGTGGAAAGTGGTATGGAGGGAGTTGAGGGCAGGCAAATCAAGGCCCAGTCTACCTGAACTGGGGGGGCAGAGGGCTGAAAATGGTGCAAGAGATGCTAGGCTTCACTTATGCCAGATCGGGTGTGCTGCATTTATAGTTACATATTTTTAGTTTTCATTTTTTGAAGCACTGAGGGTTTTCTATTTCTCTCCCTTTCCAAATATCTTTTTAAGCGTAATTTTTTTATTTTAGAATTGGAATGGATAATAACTTCACAACAAAGGTCCATCTAGTCAAGGCTATGGTTTTTCCAGTAGTCATGTATGGATGTGAGAGTTGGACTATAAAGAAAGCTGAGTACTGAAGAATTGATGCTTTTGAACTGTGGTGTTGGAGAAGACTCTTGAGGGTCCTTCGGACTGCAAGGAGATCCAACCAGTCTATCCTAAAGGAAATCAGTCCTGGGTGTTCACTGGAAAGACTGATGTTGAGCTGAAACTCCAATACTTTGGCCACCTGATGCGAAGAGTTGACTCACTGGAAAAGACCCTGATGCTGGGAAAGATTGGGGGCAGGAGGAGAAGGGGAAGACAGAGGATGAGATGGCTGGATGGCATCACTGACTAGATGGACATGGGTTTGGATAGACTCCGGGAGTTGGTGATGGACAGGGAGGCCTGACGTGCTGCGATTCATGGGGCCTCAAAGAGTCGGACACGACTGAATGACTGAACTGAACTGAACTGATACCTTCACATAGTTCACAATTCAAAAAGCATTCAGTGATATACAGTAAAGGCTCCCTCCCACCTACATGCTCCAAACACCCAGTTCTCCCTCCAGAGGCATCCACATCATCACCTTCCTACTTTTCTTGCAGAAATATATAAGTGAATTTGTATAAGGCATACATTCACCGCCTTTTATTTACACAAATGAAACCTCACTATTCATTTCTGTACCTGGTATTCTCATCTAATATATCTTAAAAATCATTCCACACCAATAAACAAAGACCACCTCAATCTTTTCTTGATGATGAATAGTAGTAATCCATTATATTAACATTTCTTCATTTGTATACCCACTCTCCCATTGATGAACACTTCCATTATATTCAATTTTTTGATACTACAAATAGTGCTGCAATGATTCTGTCAATAAGTGATCTCCAGCGAGCAGCCAAGAGGAGATACCCCACGTCCAAGGTAAGAAGCAGAAGCTGCACTTTTCTGGAGCAGCTGTGAAGAGATATCCTATGTGCAAGGTAAGAGAAACCCCAGTAAGACTCTAGGCACTGAGAGAGGGCATCAGGGGGCAGACATGTTGAAACCACAATCACAGAAAACTAACGAATCTAATCACATGGACCACAGCCTTGTCTAACTTAATGAAACTAAACCATGCTGTGCAGGGTCACCCAAGATGGACAGGTCTTGGTGGAGAGTTATGACAAAATGTGGTCCAATGGAGAAGTGAATGCAAACCACTTCAGTATTCTTGCCTTGAGAACTCCATGAACAGTACGAAAAGGCAAAAAGATAGGACACTGAAAGATGAACTCCCCAGGTCGGTAGGTGCCCAACATGCTACTGGAGATCAGTGGAGAAATAACTCCAGAAAGAATGAAGAGACGAAGACAAAGCAAAAACACCACCCAGTTGCAGATGCGACTGGTGGTAGAAGCAAGGTCCGATGCTGTAAAGAGCAATATTGCATAGGAACCTGGAATGTTAGGTCCATAAATTAAAGCAAACTGGAAGTGGTCCAACAGGAGATGGCAAGAGTGAATGTCAACATTTTAGGAATCAGCAAACTAAAATGGACTGAAATGGGTGAATTTAACTCAGACAGTATTATATCTACTACTGTGGGCAAGAATCCCTTAGAAGAAATGGAGTAGCCATCATAGTCAACAAGAGTCCAAAATGCAGTATTTGGATGCAATCTCAAAAACGACAGAATGATCTCTGTTTCCAAAGTAAACCATTCAATATCACGGTAATCCAAGTCTATGCCCTGACCAATAATGCTGAAGAAGCTGAAGTTGAATGGGTCTATGAAGATCTACAAGAACTTCTAGAACTAACATCCAAAAAAGACGTCCTTTTTATTATAAGGGACTGGAATGCAAATGTAAAAAGTCAGGAAACACCTGAAGTAGCAAGCAAATTTGGCTTTGGAGTAAAGAATGAAGCAGGACAAAGGCTAATAGAGTTTTGCCAAGAGAACGCACCGGTCATAGCAAAAACCATCTTCCAACAACACAATACAAGACTCTACACATGGACATCACCAAATGGCCAATACCGTAATCAGATTGATTATATTCTTTGCAGCCAAAGATGGAGAAGCTCTATACAGTCAACAAAAACAAGACCAGGAGTTGACTGTGGCTCAGATCATGAACTCTTTATTGCCAAATTCAGACTTAAATTGAAGAAAGTAGGGAAAACCACTATATCATTCAGATATGGCTTAAATCAAATCCCTTACGATTATACAGTGTAAGTGAGAAATAGATTTAAGGGACTAGATCTGATAGACAAAGTGCTTGATGAACTATGGATGGAGGTTTATGACATTTTACGGGAGACAGAGATCAAGACCATCCCCAAGAAAAAGAAATGCAAAAAAGCAAAAAGGCTGTCTGAAGAGGCCTTACAAATAGCTGTGAAAAGAAGTGAAAAGCAAACGAGAAAAGGAAAGATATACCCATTTGAATGCAGAGTTCAAAAGAATACCAAGGAGAGATAAGAAATCCTTCCTCAATGATCAATGTAAAGAAAGAGAGGAAAACAACAGAATGGGAAAGACTAGAGATCTCTTCACGAAAATTAGAGATACCAGGGGAATATTTCATGCAAGGATGGGCTCAATAAAGGACAGAAATGGTATGGACCTAACAGAAGCAGAAGATATTAAGAAGAGATGGCAAGAATACATAGAAGAACTGTACAGAAAAGATCTTCATGACCCAGATAATCACAATGGTGTGATCACTCACCTAGAGCCAGACATCCTGAAATGTGAAGTTAAGTGGGCCTTAGAAAGCATCACTATGAACAAAGCTAGTGGAGGTGATGGAATTCCAGTTGACCTATTTCAAATCCTAAAATATGATGCTGTGAAAGTGCTGCACTCAATATGCCAGCAGATTTGGAAAACTCAGGAGTGGCCACAGGACTGGAAAAGGTCAGTTTTCATTCCAATCCCAAAGAAAGGCAATGCCAAAGAATGTTCAAACTACCACACAACTGCACATATCTCACACACTAGTAAAGTAATGCTCAAAATTCCCCAAGCCAGTCTTTAGCAATTCGTGAACCATTAACTTCCAGATGTTCAACCTGGATTTAGAAAAGGCAGAGGAACCAGAAGTCAAATTGCCAACATCTGCTGGATCATCGAAAAAGCAAGAGAGTTCCAGAAAGAAATCTACTGCTTTATTGACTATGCCAAAGCCTTTGACTGTGTGGATCACAATAAACGGTAGAAAATTCTGAAAGAGACAATAATACCAGGCCACCTGACCTGCCTCTTGAGAAATCTGTGTGCAGGTCAGGAAGCAACAGTTAGAACTGGACATAGAACAAAAAACTGGTTCCAAATAGGGAAAGGAGTATGTCAAGGCTGTATATTGTCATCCTGCTTATTTAACTTCTATGCAGAGTACATCATGAGAAATGCTGGGCTGGATGAAGCACAGGCTGGAATGAAGATTGCCAGGAAAAATATCAATAATCTCAGGTATGCAGATGATACCACCCTTATGGCAGAAAGTGAAGATATAAAGAGCCTCTTGATGAAAGTGAAAGAGGAGAGTGAAAAAGTTGGCTTAAAGTCAACATTAAGAAAACTAAGATCATGGCATCTGGTCCCATCACTTCATGGCAAATAGATGGGGAAACAGTGGAAAACTTATTTTGGGGGGCTCCAAAATCACTGCAGATGGTGACTGTAGCCATGAAATTAAAAGACACTTACTCCTTGGAAGGAAAGTTATGACCAACCTAGACAGCATATTAAAAAACAGAGACATTTACTTTGCCAACAAAAGTCTGTCTAGTCAAGGCTATGGTTTTTCCAGTAGTCATGTATGGATGTGAGAGTTGGACTATAAAGAAAGCTGAGCACAGAAAAACTGATGCTTTTGAACTGTGGTGTTGGAAAAGACTCTCTTGAGAGTCCCTTGGACTGCAAGGAGATCCAACAAGTCCATCCTAAAGGAGATCAGCCCTGGGTGTTCATTGGAAGGATTGAAGTTGAAGGTGAAACTCCAATACTTTGGCCACCTTATGCGAAGAGCTGACTCATTTGAAAAGACCCTGATGCTGGGAAAGATTGAACGTGGCAGGAGAAGGGGATGACAGAGGATGAGATGGTTGGATGGCATCACCGACTCAATGGAGATGAGTTTGAGTAGACTCTGGGAGGTGGTGATAGACAGGGAGGCCTGGCATGCTGTGGTCAATGGGGTCGTGAAGAGTTGAACATGACTGTGCAACTGAACTACTGAAGTAATCTCCACATATAGGAGTGTGTATGTAATTTAATAGAATTAGGGCTTCCCTTGTGCCTCAGCTAGTAAAATCCACCTACAGTGAGGAGACCTGGGTTCGATCTTGGGGTTGCGAAGATCCCCTGGAGAAGGGAATGGCTACCCACTCCAGTATTCTGGCCTGGAGAATTCCATGGACTGTATAGTCCATGAGGTCGCAAAGAGTCAGACAAGACTGAGCAACTTTCACTAACAGAATCATTAGAAATAACTCCTGTAACTAGAATTCCTGAATCAAAGACCTAGTATTTGTCATTTTGATATTGCTAAATTGCAAATTCAAGTCACCTGACACAACATCCTTTGCCATTTTTCTATTGCATTTTTTATGTTTTTCTTACTGATTGTGTATGATGGCATAAAAATATTCCCTAATTTGCCCACTGACTTTTGACCCAGTTATGATTGTTTTTGCATGGATATATTTTTTAAAATCTGGATAAAATTTTCAATCTTTTATTTTATGACTGCTATAACTTGTCATATATGTAAAGGTTCTCTTCAGTCATAAATTACAAGAAAATTGTTTATGTTTTTTCCTATTTTATGGTTTCGTATTTTTCTATTTAAAATTCTGTAACCCATCTGGAATTTATTTAGTAACATTTGAGGTATGGCTCCAATTTTAATTATGTATTTATTGCTATAGCTAATTACCCTGTTGTCCAATCATCATTGATAAAAACTCAATGTTTTCAATGATTTGAAATGGGACCTTTTGTTTTGTGTGTGGTTTAGTCACTAAGTCATGTCTAATTCTTTGTGACCTCATGGATTGTAGCCTGCCAGGCTCCTCTATCCATGGAATTTCCCAGGCAAGAATACTAGAGAAGGTTGTCCTTTCCTTCTCCAGGGTTTTTTCCCAACCAAGGGATCAAACCCTTGTCTCTTGCATTGGCAGATGAATTTTTTACCACTGAGCCACCGAGGGAGCAAAATGGGACTTTTAGCATGTGCTAACGGAGAAGGCAATGGCACCCCACTCCAGTACTCTTGCCTGGAAAATCCCGTGGATGGAGGAGCCTGGTAGGCTGCAGTCCATGGGGTTGCTAAGAGTCAGACACGACTGAGCAACTTCACTTTCACTTTTCACTTTCATGCATTGGAGAAGGAAATGGCAACCCACTCCAGTGTTCTTGCCTGGAGAATCCCAGGGACGGCGGAGCCTGGTGGGCTGCTGTCTATGGGGTCGCACAGAGTCGGACACGACTGAGGCGACTTAGCAGCAGCAGCATGTGCTAAATCCCTATATATATTTGGATCTACTTCTTAATTTTCTGTTCTATTTATGTACCAATGGCACCCTGGTTTGATTTTTTTTTAATGTAACTAAAAGCAATTGTACCATCAATTTTTTATTTATTTATGTATCTCCTTACATAACTCTTTCCTTGGGTCAGTGATCCATGGAAACAAGGTTTCCTCTCTGTGTCTTACAACTTTGTTTACTTTCCCTCAGATAGTTCAGGACTAGATTTTTCTTAGTCTTCCAGGAAAAAAAATTTAGCCTCTACAATCTGAGTGCCATAGTCAAATGAATGGCATAACCTTGGGCTTATGAGATGACCATAGGTATATCATGTTTTACTTTTCCAAAACCTGGTGCATAACACAGTCACAAGGAACAGGCTCTTTGATTTCTATAGCCACTTTAAAATAAAAGTTGTATAATTAATGAATATTTACTATATAGCAAGTTGTTTCAGCTGGGATGCCTTTGGTTTCAAGTCATAGCAACAGATTCAAACAGCCTTCCAGAATAAGGAAACACATGAACAGCGATAACTAGTTCTCAAAGACCAGGGAGAGTACCCTGGCCATGTCATTACAGATCCAGGCTCTTACCATTTTACGTTCCTCCATACTCCATCATTGGCGCCATTCTCAGGCTGATGGAAAAATGTCTTTGGTATTTCCAAGTATCCTCTCTAGACATGACAACACCTGAGAAAGAAGAGATAGCATCTCTTTTTGTTCTTTTAGGCAAGGAAACATTTCCCAGAAGTTTCCCATGCATGACTGGTCAAAATTTGGTGACTTACCCATTTCCAAATCAATTACTGACAATAGGAATGTGAGCATCTTAAGGTCAATCAGACCCATCCCTGGGGTGGGTGAAGGTGAGTTCCTACCAAGGCACACGGCTGCTTGCAAGAAGGTAAACATCTGCACAAAACCTGGATTCTGGTAGTGACAGGAGTGGGCAATGGAAGCTGATAATGAGTCTGCCCGTGCCCCTCTCTTTCTCTCTCTCCTGACTGGTTCCCTTTGCAAGACATCCAGCAATGTCCCCCTTCACATATACTTAGTGTTTAGTCATGTATTAACTGCAAACTACAAAATTCAGCCAACACTCATGGAACTCATACTACATGCCCAATACTATGTGAGGAGCTGAGGACTAAAAGAAGGAAAGACAGGGATCCCGATCTCAATGATTTAATGGGAGAGGCAGAAAATTAATTTCATAGTACAGTGATAAGTGCTCTATGTACACAGTCTAAGGATGCTATGGGAGTTCTAAAGAATGAATAACTTCATTAGGAACTTCACAGTAAAACAAATGGAATATTCCAGCTGAGCTTTAAAAGATAAGTAGGTAATCAAGGAAGAAGGACATTCAGGCAGGGAAATTAGCTAGTACCAAGGACCAAGAGGGCATTGGCTTGGCATGCTCAGGTCACTACAAATGTAAGATGGCAGTGAGGCACTGCTTTAAACAAAGAATGAAGGCACCTGGGGAAGCTGTCCTGATTAACAACTTGTTTTATGCTGTTTAAGAGACATCATCAGTGGACAGCATCCCTAAGAAGCTCTGAGAGAGGTTAAAGCTAATCATAGCATTCAAACACAAACAGCATATTATGAATCAACTATGGAGTGGTGCTAATGGTAAAGAACCCACCTGCCAATGCAGGGGACATAAGAGATGCAGATTCGATCCCTGGGTGGGGAAGATCCCCTGGAGGATGGCAGGGCTACCCACTCCAGCATTCTTGCCTGGAGAATCCCCATGGACAGAGGAGCATGGTGGGCTACAGTCCATGGGATTGCAAAAAGTCAGACACAACTGAGGCAACTTAGCACACAGCACATTAGAGGTGACAGACCACCTCCTAGAGACCCCCAAGCTTTCTTTCAATTCACAATCACACTTCTTGCAAGTGATAGCCATACTAACAACCTTCTTACTTTCAATCAATCCTTAATCCCAACCCTCTGAGGTTAGCGATATGGTGGTTATTCCTGCAAAGGTCACCAGTGGCCTTGATAACTATAAAAATATAATAAAACCAACAACAACAAAATAACTCCTGTTATATCCCACCTTCCAATCACATGAACTATTTATAATTCACAAATTATATTGATTAATACATTTAGAGACCATGTGCACTAAAAGTATGAATGCTTTCTCCCTTCAATATAAAATTAAAATTAAAAGCCTTCCTAAATCATAATCTTTTCCACAGGGACTTTACTTTTTATCATATTCCGTCCAAATACATTCCCTTTCTCTGTACCTCTGCTTTATTGCTTATTTAAACACAGGCCCACCAGTTGAGTACTCTGGCAATAAACACACTCATACTTATTTGTAGTAGGTAAATGGTGTCCCCCCAAAAGATATATTCACCCAGAACCTCAGAATACAATCTTATTTGGAAGAAAAGCCTTTGTAGATGTAATGATTCTTAGAGATGGAAATACCAGACCACCTTACCTGTATCCTGAGAAACCTGTATTCAAGACAAGAAGCAACAGAACAGGACATGGAACAATGGACTGGTTCAAAATTGGGAAAAGAGTCCATTAAGGCTGTATATTGTCACCATGCTTATTTAACTTATTTGAAGAGTACATCATGCAAAATCCTGGGCTGGATGAAGCACTAGCTGGAATCAAGATTGCCTGGAGAAATATCAATAACCTCAGATACATAAATGATACCATCATAGTGGCAGAAAGCAAAGAGGAACTAAAGAGCCTCTTGATGAAGGTGAAAGAGGAGAGTGGAAAAACCTGGCTTAAACCTCAACATTCAGAAAACTAAGATCATGGCAACCAGTCCCATCACTTCAGAATACAATAGAAGGGGGAAAAGTGGAAACAGTGACAGATTTTCTTTTCTTGGGCTCCAAAATCACTGCGGCCAGTAACAGCAGCCACAAAATTGAAAGACACTTGCTCCTTGGAAGAAAAGCTATGACAAACCTAGACAGCATATTAAAAAGCAGAGATATCACTTTTTCCACAAAGGTCCATATAGTTAAAGCTATGGTTTTTCCAGTAGTCATGTATAGATGTGAGAGTTGGACCATTGAAGGCTGAGCACTGAAAAACGGATCCTTTGAACTATGGTGCTGGAAAAGACTCTTGAGAGTCTCTTGGACAGCAAGAAGATCAAGCCTGTCAATCCTAAAGGAAATCAACCCTGAATATTCATTGGAAGGACTGATGCTAAAGTGCCAATATTTTGGCCACATGATGCAAAGGGCCAACTCATTGGAAAAGACCCTGATGCTGGGAAAAATTGAGGACAGGTGAAGGGGTGACAGAGGATAAGATGGTTGGCTGGCATCACCAACTCAGTGGACATGAGTTTGAACAAACTCTGGGAGATAGTGAAGGACAGGGAAGCCTGGTGTGCTGCAGTACTGAATTAATGGGATCTCAAAGAGTCAGACATGACTTAGCTACCGAACAACACAAGATGTAATGAAGGTAAAGATCTCTAGATGAGATGATTCTTGATTAGGGTAGGCCCTAAATCAAATTGATGAGCTTCCTTGTAAGAGAAAAACAGAATCACAGAGACATGTTGGGGAGAACACCACATGAAGATTAAGACAGAGATTGGAGCAATGAAGCAAGTCAAGGAATACCAACAATTATTGAAACCCCCAAAGCTAGGGGAGAACATGGAAACGGATTCTTCCTCAGAGCCTCCAGAAGGAACCAACCCTGCTTGATGGGGACTTCTGGCCTTCATTCTGTGAGTGAACACATTTCTGTTGCTTTAAGTCATCCAGTTACAATAATTTGCTATGGCAGTCCTAGGCAACCAGTGCATTATTATGTAACATTTTGAATTAAACTCAGGGAATTTTTATTATAAGAAGACGAAAATCACTCCAGTTAGCTCAGGAAATGAGGAATTTATTTTTAAGAGCTGCAATCTCACAGGACACAAACATGAGAAATCAAGCCTCTTGCTTTTGGATCTGGAAACCAGGGCTGGGACAAAAAGTGACTGTCCATCTCCCAGGGACATCTAATAAGCTCTCTCATATTGCTCCCTCTGTGAGTCATCCCATGCTGTCCCCTGGCTGGCTTCCTTTGCTTCATCACTCGCTGGATATGTTTGGTTCATTAAGGCGTCTCCAGCCCCAAGTCTCTGTAAATTTCAGTTTTGTTCCCCACATCTGACTGTCTCTCCAGCATCCTAATTACAAATTGTCAAGTAAGGAACTGGTTTGGCTCGACTTAGTTGTTAGTTGACCCTGACCAACCATCAGGCGCCCATCTCTGGCCTACTTGCAGCACATGAGAAGTGGAGCACCAAGGCATGTGTGCTGTGCCTCCCAGGCTAGGGGCAAGAGCTCCCCCTACAGAGGTCACAGGAGTGCAGGTGAAGCTTGGCCTTTCTGGTACAATCTGGCCATTTTTCTGCCTCCTTCGCTAGACTAAAAACCCTTTGAGGACAAGAATGTAGGTCTCAGTGCCTGAGACATGGTAGATATTCAAGATGAGTTTATTAAATACAAAGGAATTAGTTGAGCTTTGTAGAATTGTATCTATTCAGTAGACCAAAAAAAGGAAAATGTTTATGCCACTTTCTCTGTTCACTGTTTATGTCACTTTCCTGACAAAGTGGTCATTTTAAAGCTGACTTCCTTCCCTTAGGTCATTCTTGGAAACAGTAGAGAGATTATCTGTTTATTTCATAAAATGACACTCACAAAGCCACACAACCTCATCAGGTCCCTGATGAGTGGATATAAGGTAAACAGTTGTCTGACCTCTTTCTCTCTCTCTATTGGTGTCCAAACTCCCTAGTCTTTTGGCTCGTGCTATGATCCTTCTTGACAGAGAGCTCAGGCAAAGAGGTTGTTTGAGTCATTCTTTGCCTCTCTTTCCTTTTCTTTTCTTCCCTTTTAAAAAATGTATTTTCCCCTCCAGAGAAGACCTCTTTCCCCCAACTTTTTTTTGAAGTATAGTTGATTTACAATGTTGAATTCTTTTGCATACAGCAAAGTGATTCAGTTCTACACACACACACACACACACACACACATATATGTATAGAGACAGAGAAAGATCTTATTTTAACAAAACAATCTGATGAAATATTCTTTCAGGAGCCTGCTTAGCTTTCTAGAAATTTTTCCTTTGGTTTGGCTACCACTAGTTTGTTGAGACCCTTTCCTAATAGCCTCTCCCTTGGGTCTAACCTTCTCTAAGTATACAGTGCTGTGCCAGGGCCTGGTGAAGATAAGAAATAACAAAAGGTCCAGAAAACATAAGCTCAGTCACTGCAGAGTTCCTGCGGTGTGGAGCACCCAGCTAGGCCAATGCTGAGAGGGCCCAGGAATCTTCAGGGCCTCATCTGCATGAGATTAGCAAATTAAAAGGATCCTGGTCAGGAACCCATTCTTCTCAGGCCGGTGGGGAAAAGTTGATCATTGTTGTGCTAATCAGGTGGACAGACTCTCAGCCTAGGCAGCGGAGTAGGGAGAAAGGTTAATTCCCAAAACCATTCTCTTTCTCTAAGCTCAGCAGCCAGCAGCCCTCCTTGCTCATCTGAAGGCCCCCAAATTGTCGTTAAAGCTGCCCCAAAGGAGAAATATTGGAAAGGGAACATATGTAGGAATCTTCCTGCAAGACCTTCACACTATGATTCCTTCTGTAATGAATTACAAGTACAGAAACCTAAGTAAAATAGCTCATCCCTAAATTTCTAAATTTAAATATCAATACATATCATCTCTTCTATGTATGTACAAGCAAGAGGTAGCCATAGGTGGTGTCAAAGAGCTGCGTAGATGGTAGACCCCACACACAAGGCATTGTGGCAACACACACACACACACACCCCCACACACAATGCATTTTATGGCAACACACACATACACCTTGTCAAGAGATAAATGGGCCAATTGTCCTGCAACCAGCATGCAGTTCCTAGCTGGCCAGATTTCCAGAGAGCCAAAGCTGAGGGAGGCTGGTGTCCCTGGCATGGGGATAACTGCCAAGGTCCCCATCAGATAACCAGTAACTGTGAATGAGTGTTTCTTATGAATGAATGGGACCAATGGGCAGTTTGACCAACATTAAGACAAAACATCGCATCTGGAGTCTTGAACATCCACTGAAAGGGCCTGAACCAGAGGAAGCTAACATCAAACATGAGACCTCTTCTCCCTGGAAAATTACCCTTCCACCCCAGCCATCCCTTTCCCAATTCTCCCCTCACCCTGGTGAAAGCTCCCAGGTGGTGTCCTACCCACCCAGCTCACTTCCCATTCATTCATTCATTTACTCATTCAACAAACATTAACAGGCACCTGCTGTGTGTCAGCCAGTGTGCCAGGCCCTGGAAAGACACAGGGAGGCCAGACACAGCCTGCTCGCCAGTGCCAGTGGGGACAGGGAAGCGGCCGTTCCCCTGCTCCTCTCATCCCAGGCAGGCACCACGGCTTCTGCATTTCTTCTTCCTGACACCTCACCTCGTGCAGGAGCAGCAGCTCAGAAAATCTTTCTTTTCACTTGCATTATAGGATTTTTTTTTTTAAAGCAGCAGCAGCCTTACCTTCCTAGAAGCCTGTGGCTTAGGCTAATATTTACATGTATCTGCATTTCCTTTGTACACAGGGATGGGGAAAGAAAGGGCGGGGAAGGGAGTTTGGCTGGGAATGAAAATTCACCCTGAGCCAATCCTCCAAGTGCTATTGCAATTGCCAATTTAAAATCAAGATGCAACTTGTTTAGCTAAAATTCAGATAATTCCCATCGCTCCCACCCTGACTCTTCATCCCCTGCAAACTTGCAGCTCCTTAGCTGGCCTGTACATCACTCCCAGTCATGTGTGAGGGAGCTATATTTGGTGTTAGTCTTAGATGCACTGGAAATTTTCTAATTCTGCAGGTTTGGGTCATTTTCAGAGAGCTCTGTGGGCACCCTCTGGTGGCTGACTGAAAATTTTACCTGCAAAAATTGCAGTGGAACTGAGATGGCTTTATTTGGCAGTCGGGCTTTGCGGTCGGATGGTAAACATTGTAACTTTATTTGCTGTACTTTGTACCACCTCTTTCGTCACACGATGCATGGCTGGAACCTTGGCTCTGGCCTCTCAAGAGGACTAGCACCTTACGAAAGGGCAGAGCTAAGACAGGGAACCTACTTGTGGGGCAGTTTTTTCAGGACAGCCTGAGTCAGGAGGGTGAGGGTAGCTCTTCCCTGGGCTCTCAGAAGACTCACCCAGGAGGAGAAGCCGCTGCAGGCCAGGCTTGAATGGCTTTCTTCCCAAACTTCCTGCTTCTCTGCTGCCCCTAGGAGCAGCCATTCCTGAGAATCATTCTGATCTGCGGGTAAGAGCATGGATGGGAGAGTGGAGGAGAGGCCGAAAGAAAAACTCTCCACCTGAGGATGCCACTCCAGGCCCTACAATCAGGGAATCTGATGAGCACAGCTGCTCTGTCAACACAGTAAATACCCACACCTGATTTTCCTTGGCTCTTTTTCCAGGGACTTTATTAGTCTTGGGATACCCCCTCACAGTCAGCTCAGGTGGCCTTTATTTTGCAAAGGGCGAAGAACTAATGTGATGTCACCCAACCTGCTGGGGCAGCAGGGGACTCAAGACTGGAGTTTTCTCACCTGCCAATTGATGCTGGGGAATATTTACCTGCAGCCCCTATGGTCTCAGTCACCCCCACCCCGCACTCTATCAGAGCAAACTACTCTTGACCAACAAATCATGATGAGACCTCTAAAGGGCAAGGTCACAAGGAAGGGTACACTTGAGGATCGGGAGAGTAGCCATGTCACAAGTGGGTTCCAGAAGCTGGCAAGAGATTCCAGTGCTCAGATACCAGGTTCCCTCCACAGCCTTCGCTAGGCCCAAATACTACCGTTTACCTGGAAACAAAGAGGCGCTATCTACTGGGAGCAGCCTTCTTTATTGCTACCATTTTTCATTTGATTTCTTTCACAACCGGGCCCCAGGGCAGAAGGGAAGACTGGTGAGCCATCAGTCACCCCACACTGATGGGGCAGCCCCATTCTGCCCCGCTGGGTCTGAGAGCACCACTGGAGCAGACAGTGTCTTTGGTGGGCAGCCCGGAAACTAAGATGGAGCAGAGTGAGAAAAAAAACTTTAAAAACCAGTGTGGCCACACCTGTGGGAATAGACAATTCAATGATGCTCAGAGCCATCAGCCTGGAGCAGGGCAGTCTGGGAGCTCCTGTTGAATGTGAGCTGAGTTCATGGGTTTCTCCCTCTAGCCTGTGCTTCCAGCAGAATGCAAATACTATGGGGCAAGGTTACTATGTGCCAAGCCCGCGGGATGGAGTGGACAGCGTGCTCACTGCAGCTAAAGGTGCAGTGCAGTCACCCCCTACCCTAAATCCTTCATGCAGATGAACTCATCAGCCCTGGTGACAACCAAATGAAGGAGGTATTGCTATTTCTCCAGAAAGGAGGACACTGAGACAGAGGAACTAACTTGCCGACATCATACATATCATCCATGGAGTCAGGATTCAAGCCCTGGCCATGTGGTTTCAGAGCTGGTGCTTTTAACCACTTTATCCTGCAGCTTCTTTCAGTACATGCTAAGGGCTCATTTATCCTCCACAAAAGCTGCACAAAGTATATGATAGCAGTCCCACTTTACTGTTGAGGAAATAGAGTCTTAAGTAAGTAAAGTAAGTGTTAGTCGCTCAGTCGTGTGACCCCATGGACTGCAGCCCACCAGGCTCCTCTGTCCATGAGATTTTCCAGGCAAGGATACTGGAGTGGGTTGCCATTTCCTTCTCCAGGGGATCTTCCCAACTCAAGAGATCGAACCAGGTGTCCTGCACTGCACGCAGATTCTTTTACCAACTGAGCTACAAGGGAAGCCCTTGTAGAGTCATAGAGGAGTTAAATAAGGTTACACAGCTAGCAAGAGGCAGAACATGAATTCAAATACAGGCATCTAGACTCCCGAATCCCAGCTCTAACTGTGACACTCTACCACCTGTCTCTCAGGGCAGTGTTTCAAAGCTCCCACTCCTTAGGTGTTGCAAAATTCCTGTTGGACATTGGTGAGCACCCCTCCGGCTTTGCAGCTGGCCCTAGAGCCCAGGGAGTGGCCCTCCTGCCCGCCCAGAGCTGATGTGAAGAGGCTCCTGGCTCTGGGCACACTGCTCCAGGAATATCTTCCAGGAGCTTGGGGTTCACTGCCACTTCTGACTGAGTCTTGACTCTGCCCAGGTAGCCTGGGTCTGTCTATCTGGGCTTGAGACCTGGGCTGGTGTCCCTCTCTCCCTTGGCCAGATTATTCCAGTTACCCTGGAAGCACAGATATTTAGTTTATGGGACATAAAGACAGAGCCAGTTCCTTCACTGAGCCTCAGGCTCCCCAGGGCTCTGCTTAAACAGTTACTCAGGAAATTGGGGAGGGGACTCAACCCCAGAGCTGCTCTGAGGGGCAACATCCATAGGGTGTTACTGCACTTTCCATTTGCATTAACACTGATTAAATCAAACATTTAGCTATTTGATTAAGAATGTCTCAGACAGATTTTCCTCCTTCCTCACTTACTGATCACATACCTGGCCACTTTCCAAAAGAGATCTGGTCTTTGTCTTTCAAGGTTTGTATCCTGGCAGGTTGAGTTTTATCGAACGGGATCAACACCATGACGCCAAGGTTACACTGCCTGGTGCCTGTGCTGGCTCTTCCCCATCTGTCCCCCAGATCTCACTTCACACTTCTCCAACTGCTGTGTGCGCCCCAGGAAACTGACCTACAGGGGGGCCATCAATGGGTTCCTGTTCTTCTGGCTTTTGTTGGGTCCACCCAGTGGTCACTGGCAGTAAATAAGTAGGCAGGAGATGGGAGAACTCAGTGGGGTTGTTTCCCTGGCTCCCTTCCTGCCAGGCTACCGTGGGTTATCTGTGTCCCTCTACTGAGGCCACAACTCATATAGCCCAGTAACCACTGATAAACTACCCGCCAACACTTAACGGCTTAGCTCTGTGGGTGACTCATCTCTGTCCCACATGGCATAAGCCAGAGCAGCGTGCCTAGGGTTGCAGAATCTACTTCCAAGATGGCTAATAAATTGGTGCTGGTTATGGTCTGGGCAAGCTTAGTCAGGGCTGTTTGCAGAGGCCTCAATTTCCCAGGTGGGCCTCCACTTGGGGTTGTTAAACGCTCCCAGCAAGTGTTTGGGTTCCAAGAGCAAGTGTCCAAGGGAAAGGAAATGGAAGCTTTTGGTCTTTAAGATCCGGGCCTGGAAACAGCTATACAAACTTCTGCCAGGTTCTATTGGTCAAAGCAGTTGCAGAGGCCCCTCTGATTCAAGGTGAAAGACCACAGATGTCACTCTTGATGAAAGGAGTATGAAAGGACAGAGAATTTTATCTGTCTTTAACCCACCACATTTTGTAAGTATCCTCCTAAGGCTACCCCCTCCAAGATTCACAGCCAGTTTCTTCCCTTTCTCCATGAGGGTGTGGAGCAGCTAGCTCCCCATTAGTGTTCATCCCAGGGTTCTACAGTATCCCTTGTTTGATTTCCCTAAACTCTGATCACACATTTTTAACAGTCTCTTTATTAAACTCCTCCTCAAAACATCCAGTTGCAGTGTACCCAGGTATTTGGTGGGACCCTGGCAACATTCCTCTGCAAAGTTCCTACTTACCTTCCACAGGAATATCCCCTGAAATCACCTCCTCAAGACCTTTCCTTCCCCAAACTCCCCACACTCCAGTCTCCTTCCTGCTTTACCCAGTGCTTTCCTTCTATCCCTTGGGAGACCTCTGCTCAGTCATTAACTGCACAGACTTATCAAAATAATTACTGCCTTCCTGATTCCAGGGTACTCCTGGCTTCCTATCCACCTCACCCAGAAAAATGTTAACACTTTTATAGAGCTCTATAAACAAATCTAAATCCAAAGAGAAATCCCTAAAGATAAAAATTTGTGACCCTCCAGTTAAGCCAATAAAGGACTCCTCCTGGTCAAGCTAGGCTTTCAGATCACACTTTGATTTTTTTTGAAAGTCGCTCAGTCGTGTCCAACTCTTTGCAACCCCATGGACTGTCCATAGAATTCTTCAGGCCAGAATACTGGAATGGGTAGCCTTTCGCTTCTCCAGGGGATCTTCCCAACCCAGGTCTCCTGCACTGCAGGCGGAATTCTTTACCAACTGCGCTATCAGGGAAGCCCTCAGACCACACTGGCAACCTCCAAACCTTCCTGCTTTCAGCCTCCCCTAGGCGTTTACCTTGACTTAGGGTCTTCATGCAGAGCTTGAAGATCTATTTTCCTTTCTCTGACTTTTTCATGATGACTCTCATGCTTTCAGTGTGGGAACTATAACTGATAAATTCAGAGCCAGGGCAAAAGGGCATATTTATTGCTCCAATGCCTCATTTCATCCAAAGACAGGTATATTTCCAGCAATTGAGAAGGAACAAAGGTTATATTTCTATGACACTGTAAAAGATAGCATTTTGTGGATTCTTATCTGGAACTCTAATAGTTATGGCATCTGTTATGCACTTAATCAGCAGAGCCAAGAAAGGCAGCACTAAACTATTCCTAAAGCACTTTCTCATCTTCTATTACTTCCAGAATGTCTTTTCAATAATTAATTCATCAAAGAAATATTTTTTGAACACTTGCTATATGTGGCAGTACTGGGAACAATGATGAACAAAAACAGATGGACGAGAAGACACATGACTCAAAGAATTTTACAAATAAATCTGAGATAACACATTGCAATATCAGTTTCCTTGTAATATGAGGGTGTAGAGCAGGGAGACAGTGATAATCAGTGAGGTCAGGGATAGGTATCTGTCAGCCTTAAGTTCCACCGATGCTCTTGCCCTCTACCAAACTCAGCACTGCCCGGGTAAGGTGAAACAGCTAAAATGAAAGTGCTAGCCCTGCTGCTTGTAGCCCTGAGCTGCTAAGTGCTTAAGACCTCCACCTACAGCAGCCCTGTCAGGTCCCTAGTCCAACACACCCACCCTTTGAGATACTGGGAACCCTGGGCACCACTTCCGTCAGTGGCAGACATGTGGAGTCTATCCTGGTAAGAGGCTTCTTCTGAAGCACAGTGAAACTTGCACCTGGTCAGGGTCTTCCCCATGATGTCTACCTGTTGCCATGTTAAGATGCCCAAAGTCTCTCAACCAAGCAGCCCCTAGCCCATTAACTGGGATGCCTCAGAGTAATGCTGCCAGAGATGTCAGGGGCATATCTGGCTCAACTCTTTGCCTAGGTCTTTTTTTAAATTTTTTTTTTAAATTGAAGTATAACTGACTTATAATGTTATGTTAGTTTCAGGCATATAGCAAAGATATTCAGTTATACATACATATATGTTCTTTTTCAGAATCTTTTCCCATATTGCTGTTGCTGTTTAGTCACTCAGTCATACTCAACTCTTTGTGACCCCATGGACTGTAGCCTGCCAGGCTCCTCTGTCATGGAATGTCCCAGGAAAGAATACTGGAATCTTTTCTCATATGCTGCTGCTAAGTCACTTCAGTCGTGTCCGACTCTGTGCAACCTCATAGACGGCAGCCCTCCAGGCTCCCCTGTCCCTGGGATCCTCCAGGCAAGAACACTGGAGTGGGTTGCCATTTCCTTCTCCAATGCATGAAAGTGAAAAGTGAAAGTAAAGCCACTCAGTCGTGTCCGACTCTTTGTGACCCCATGGACTGCAGCCTACCAGGCTCCTCCATCCATGGGATTTTCCAGGCAAGAGTACTGGAGTGGGGTGCCATTGCCTTCTCCCTTTTCCCATATAGGTTATCACAAAATATTGAATAGAATTTCCTATGCTATACAGTAGATCTTTATTAGGTTATCTATTTTATCTATAGCAGTATGTATATGTCACTCCCAATCTCTCAACTTGTCCCTGCCCGCCTCTTCCTCCCCAGGTAATCATAGGTTTATTGTCTACATCTATGACTCTATTTCTGTTTTGTAAGTAAGTCCATTTGTATCAACTTTTAGATTTTATATATATATAAGTGATATCATATGATATTTACTTCACTTCTTAATAATATGACAATATCAAGGTTCATCTACGTTGCTATAAATGGCATCATTTCATTCTTTTTCGTGGCTGAGCAATATTCCATAGTGTGTGTGTGTGTGTGTGTGTGTGTGTGTGTGTGTGTGTGTTCACACACATATATACCACAGCTACATCCATTTGTTTGTCAATGGACACTTAGGGTAATTCTAAGTTAGTAGTGCTGCCATGAACATCGGGGTGAATGTGTCTTTGAATTGGAGTTTCCTCTGGATATATGCACGAGTCCAGGTCTTTAAAGAGCTGGGCTTTAACCTTCCGTTAGTTCATGTGCAAATGGAAGTCTTTCTACCATGAATCTGGGCGTTACAATCCTGATATTTTCTTTTAGCTGCTCCTCTCCTTATAGCTAATTATGGGTAGACGTATACATTTAGGCAATATCCAAGGTTCCCTGGGCCCATGCTCACTCTGTCTTCTAAGGAGAGTCAAGTGCAGTGGGCAGCCCCTGGGATTCTGTTTTCCCCAGATACTAGCCATGTTACGACAGCAGATACTCCACCAAATCCTGCCCTTCCCTGCTCCTCCCTGCTTGTGTGTGCAGAATGTGTGTCAGCCTCACAGCTGAGGCCTACGTGTTAGGATGAGTGTTCCCATCTGAGGATGCTAGTCTGGTGAGGCAACAAAAAATCACTGAGAGAGACATGAGTCAACGTTGGATCTAAACGCTGGTGCTGCCGCTTACCAGGTATGTGCTTTGGGGCGCCATCCTGAAACAGCCTTGGTTTCTTCATCAACCAAAAAAAAATGAGATAATCACTTCCGCCTTCCAAGAATAAACAAAATAACAACCACCCTAGGACCCTGCTGGGAACTCAGAAGGTATTTGACAAGTATCACTTCCGCTTCTGTTCAGACAAATCTGCTACAGCCAAAGACCCTCCAGCTAAGGCTATACTCAGCCATCTGCTTTAAGACTAAAGCAAAGTCACGGATCATGAAAAACATATTCCATTTGCTGAAATAAAACACACTTCCCCAGAGTGAAGGATGACATCCTGAACACTTTGGAGGCAGAGAAGCCAGATCCCACAAAGAACACCAGGGTGTGGGCTGAGTTAGGATTTCAGGTGCAGCTGGATGGTGGAGGGGGAGGCCTGTCAGATCTAAGTCATTTTTGTTGTTCAGCCACTAAGCCATCCAACTCTTTGTGACCCCACGGACTGCAGCACACAAGCATGCCTCTCCTTCACCATCTCCCAGAGCTTGCTCAAACTCAAGTCCATTGAGTCAGTGATGCCATCCAACCATCTCGTTCTCTGCTGCCCCCTCCTCCTTCTGCCCTCAATCTTTCCCAGCAACAGGATCTTTTCCAATGCCAGATCTAAGAGATTCTGTTAATCCTGAGGGAGCAAGTGTGGAGACACGAAACGTTTCAGACAGGGTGGGCCCACAGCCCTAAAATGCTGCAGTGACCTTGACTCGAGCCAGCCAGTCCATGCCTGCCCCCATCCTGTGAGGAAAGGATGGAACGGCACAGACAAGGACCCGACACTCCTAAAATGAGTGAGCTAATGCCATGCCACTTCTGGGACCAGAACAGGATCTGTGAAAGCGTCTGACGTCACTAATACTAACAAGTGGGTCTTGATGACTCTCCAAGCTGAGTCCAGAGGGAAAGAGCCTCCCTCTGCCTGGCTTGGAAAGAGGCGGTGAGAGGCAGCATCCACTCAGCACAGCAGGCTGGCCTCCGGAGCATCTGAATAAATGTGTGTTGTTCTTGCGCCCAGATGACAAGACTGCCTCTCCTTGGGTGACCTTGCTGCCAGCAGCTTCTTTGTTAGCACGTGGACTTTCATCATATTCAAAAGAGTCTACATTTGAAAGAAGTTAAGCCGAAAGAAGCTGGGAAAAAAGGAGTCAGAGAAGGCCTGCTGGGGTAGCACAAACCTTCAGCCAAGTTGTCACCTGGGGCCCGACTGGATAGTACACAGAGGAGGCTTTTTCTCTCACACACACTTTTCCAGAAGCAAAGCTCACCCGAATCACCATGATCATTGTCACCATTACTGAAAGTTGACCATGTGCCCAGAGCTCTTCAGAGCACGTCACATCTCACGCGGAATTTGACTCTCACAATTACTCTGTGAGTGTTTCTCTATTATCACCAGACCCAAGTCATCCTGGTTAATAACTGATAAAGCGGCAATTCTCAATTTATGAAGAGTAATGAAGAAAAGGGCTTTCCTGATGGCTCAGGATAAAGAATCCATCTACCAATGCAGGAGACGTGGGTTCGATCCCTAGATCAGGAAGATCTCCTAGAGAAGGAAACAGCAACCCCCTCCAGTATTCTTGCCTGGGAAATTCCATGGACAGAGCCTAGCAGGCTACAGTCCATGCAGTGGCAAAGAGTGGGACACAACTTAGCAACAAAACCAACCAACCAACAATAAAGAAAAGTATAGCATCTTCAAATTAGAGTCCCCTCAGGATAAGGACTTCAAAGTTATGGACTCTAAAGGAATCTTCAAGCCACCCCAGTCATTCACTCCAGGCTCCTCTCTCTCCAAGGGCAGGAAGGATGGGTCCCTCAATGAAACATCACCTCTTTATTGTGCTCTTCCCTGTCAGCACACACTGTAAATTATGCTTGGAAGTTTTCAGTACTGCCTTCTTATCCTATCTTCTTTTCTACATATATAATTTAGTTATTTACTTATTTTTGGTTGCACTGAGTCTTTGCTACTGCATGTGGACTTTTTCTAGTTGCAGCGAGTGGCAGCTACTCTTTGTTGAGGACATGAGCTTCTCACTGTGGTGCCTTCTCTTGTTGCACAGTATGGGCTCTAGGCCCACAGGCTTCAGTAGTTGTGGCATGCAGGCTTAGTTGCTCTGTGGCATGTGAAATCTTCCCAGACCAGGGATCAAACCTGTATCCACTGCAGTGGCAGCCCAGACTCTTATCCACTGTACCACCAGGGAAGTCCCTTAATCTTGTCTTCTTATTTAGGAAGATCAGAGCAAGATCCTGCCCCTTGTATGACCTGTGATTCACATGTGCCCCTTGCTCAGAAGAAAACCACACTGGATTTATTGCTTTGCTGTCACTGCTTTGAAATTCTTAACAAAATTTTAAACAAGGGATCCTGTATTTTCATTTTGCGATGAGCCCTACAAATGTCCTGTAGCTGACCCTGGACAGAGCTTTAGGGTTAGGGCAGGGAGAGACAGCCATTCAAACCACAGTGAGTGTCTTGCCTGCACCCTCTTCTCATAAGTGGGCTGCCTGGTTAGAATACTGCATGTGATGAAGTGCATTGATGTGCCCACCTTTCAACAAATGCAAATGAAATAGTTACTGGAAATGTGTCACTAGGACAGAAGTTCACTGGTAAATGTGTTTTTTCAAAAAGTTAACTGTATGGTACCTGGTTCCAATTGCTAAAGCCAGCCACCATCTCTCCCAGGTTTTACTTGATTTCAAAAAAAACCACAAAGAGCTTGCCATCTTTTCCTCATCACTGCTGAGTTCAGGAATTTCAAGTGTACAATCATAGCAATTATAACAATTTTGCACAGATTTCCACAGCAAGACAGGGTCATAAGGAAGAAAAGGAACATTGTTTGCTGTCCAATTATGAGGAGCATGTATGGACAGGACTAGAAGCCCTGATGTCAAAAACTTGCATTGATCATACCCTGTGTTTCTGGACATGCTTTAACAGATAAAGAGACAACAAGCCTTAATAGTTTTCCTAGGGCTGTGATCCCGAGATAGCACTTGTTTTCACCCAAAAACAAAAAAGAAAATATGAATAAGGAATCTGTGTTTGTGGAGACTTAGGTTCCTCCAAATCTTGATTTCATGTCAGCAATAGGAACCCAGGTAGATGTAAAAGATTAAGTAAAAAATTACACAGAGTTTCCAAGATTTTAAAAATGAGGAACCACAGGACTTCCCTGGTGGTCCAGTGGTAAGAATTCATCTTCCAATGCAGGGGCCGTGAATTTGATCCCTGATTGGGGAACTAAGATCCCAAATGCTGTGGAACAACTAAGCCTGTGTGCTGCAACTATTGAGCCCCTGCATCTCAACTGTAGAGAAGCCCACACACTGTAACAAAAGATCCTGCATGCCGCAACTAAGACCAACGCAGCTGATAAATAAATATTAAAAAAATAATAAAAAAGAGAAGCCACTATCAATGACATACAGGTCTATTAACCCCTCCCACATACATATATAATTTTACCTCTTTAATTCAAAGCCCAGAGATTTTTCTTCTCTAGGTTTGGTGCTGGGATAGCTGACACTTAGTGATATTTATTCCAAGGCACCATTCATTCCTTCATTCCTTCATTTACTTACAACATCTAGTCAAAACATGTGGGTCTCCTGAATAGGCTAATAGTTTAGAATCCCTTCCACCAATGTGCTTTTACTGTTTGTTCAGTGTCTGCTTAGTGGAGGTGAGGAAGACTGATTTTACATTTATAAAAAAATGAAAATATCCTTGTTTATAACCCACACGTCAGTTATTCTCTCATCCTCTAAGTATTTTCAAAGCAAAACTCCACTTGAAGAAGAGCATTGGTAAGCGATGTAATTTACTAACACACTTGAAATGGTGATACTGAACGGCATTTACATTGTACAAGAAACAGAATTGTGCTTGAAAAATCCTAATACCACATGTGTAGGATGATATATGTTCCAGGTAGACAAAAGAAAAATGTGTTTAAAATAAACCTGCTCCTTTGTCCTCAACTTTCTATTTTAACTCTTGCCCTCACTCACCTTCCTGTCTTCAAAGAATCTTTGATATGTCAATAGAATTAGTGGATCCTTGGTTAATCCAGCCAGTATGACCAGGAAGTAGAACAAAAGCAGGAAAGTCTTCCAGCTCTAGTGAGTGAAGACCAGCATCTCAAGGTGGCTACTAAGTCTATATTTCCCTCCCCTCTCCCAAACATCTCCTCTACTCCCATGCCCAGCTATACAGACACATTCACACCTACCTTCAAGAAAACCTACCTCCTCAATGGCCCACATTCCCCCAAAAAGCCAGACACTGGCACACTCTCTTAGTGTAACTCTAAGGGGATGCTACCCATCTCATACTTGCCTGGATCTCCTCCACTGGGGTCCAAGGCCCCAGGGCCCACTCTGAAATTGCTTCTGTAAACTAGATGCATGATCCTCTCTGATGGGTCACCCTTATCTGGGATCTCTTTGGCAGAAGGCCTCCTGGCCAAAAAAAAAAAAAAAGATCATAAGTTCTGGAAACAGAAGATAAGGAGCTAGAAGCCCTTAGGACTCTGGGTACCAGGGAGAAAAGGTCCCTGGTGTGGCCTGCAGAGAAGGGAAGGGCATATAAGAAGCCAAGGGGAAAACTTCCTGCTAACAGACCCACAGCAGGAGCTGTTAGAGTTTCTACTCCTCCCTCCTCCTTTCCATTCTAGAACTCTTCTGAAGCCCCTCCTGGCATATGCAGAAGAAGTGCATAGCGACAGCTTCTTGCTCCCCTTTACTTCTCACACAGTCTCCTCTCATATCCATAGAGAAGTCTACTCCTTAAGCAGTTTTGATAGGGAACCAACAGTGATGACTTAAAAACAAAAATCATTAACTGAGCCTCAGAATGATGGAATATCTCTAGAAAGAGATCCACAAAATCCTTCCCTCAGGTCACTTATATTGAATGGGTGTTACTCTCAGGCTTTAAATTATTTTAATACGCCTTTCAGGTCACTTTCCTCTCTGTATAAGCCCCGTATTGAACCATTCCTGTCTGTCATTGTTACCACACTGCTGGTGCCCCTAAACAGCTCTTAGGGGCTGCTCTCTCTGCCCACTCTCACATTCTGGGTGGATAAACAGGGAATACAGTAAAACAGCAACAACAAACCCACACAAGATAAAGGGTGCAAGTGTCCAGAGAGTGTTGCAGAAAGAAAATAATAGAGAAATCAAGAGGAGACAAAGCTTTAACCAGAGGCCCACAGAACAGGAGTGGCATTAGAAGTAGAGGTTAGTGGTGCTGATTGTAGACAAAAGGCAGTTCTACTCAGGTGAAAGTGAATTCCTCAGTCCATACTAGTCCATTCATTCCAAATGAAAGGGCTCAAGACAGTGGTGCTCCTAGACATGCTGGGCAACTAGCTCTGATTTGTAGACTTTGCCAGTTTCCATGGTGCCAATACTCCTTATGTGGCCTGTTTCATGCTACCAACTAATGACTTTACACAGAGTTGTAAAGACACACACAAAGTTGACTGTCGCCAAGCACATGTAAGTTGGTTCAAGCACACCATTAGGGCAAGACCTCTGATACTTACTGCTTAAATTTAGTGAAGTTCCACCAGCCCCCAAACAGCTCTTGTCAAGATGGAGATGTATGTACACAAAGCACAAAGCAGCTACATCAAAACCTAATATGCTGCCTTCATACACAGAATAGAGATCATAACCTCTGCAGTTCCCTGAATATTGTTTGTAATTCTCTGGTCCACCTCTAGTCTTAGTAAGTATTCCCGTCTGTAAAGCAAAGGACATATTGTCAACCTCTGCTAAACCTTTCTGGCTACAGAGAAGGCATACCTGCCCAATCTATACTGTTACCACCATTGCCATGCCCCATGATAGCATCTCCCCAACTTCTGTTTGGATGTGCCTAACAGCAAGGTGGTCACATACTAACTATAACTATTCACAGTGCTAAAATGGTGACTTTGAGCCTCCAGCCTGGTAACCTGTACTTATATAACTCCTAGAAGTAAATATATTTCAAGACCCTCTGAACTCAAAGCTGCTTTTTTGCTGCAAAGACAAACTGGAAACATCAGAAAGCAAGAGTGAGGGCTCCTGACAGACCTCTAATGGGAATCTCAACTTTCCCTGGGGCCCTTCCAGCATTACCCCTCTACCCTTTTACAGCCACTCAACAAAACAAACTCTACTATAGGGGTCAGGCCATAGCAACACTTGAGGACCTACTACCAGTGCAAGTACAGTAGGGTGGTGGGAAGCAATTGGCTAAGGGTAAGAGGGAGCCTGTGAGAGACTGATGAGGCAGTGTCTAGTCTGAGTCTATACAAAACACTTTTCTTCCATCCTATAAGTGTGTCAAAGGCAGAACAGTTTTATTTGAAAGGATAAAAAAAAAAATCTCCCAAGTTCTCCCTCATCCTCTCTTCCAGTTGGAGATAAATGCAGGCTTTCTCAGAGAACAAGACAGAAATAAGAGACAAAAAAGATGTCCTGAAAAATAAATGTAAATATATATATATACATGTGAGAGGCTTTTTTTCTTTTACATCCAAATACTCCTGCCAATTATTTTAGAAGAACTTGGTTATGGTTCATTTGGAAAGAACTATTCTAGGTAGCTGCTCTGAAAAGTAGTCAATAAGTCCATTTATCATTTCTTGGAGCCATCTGAGCTTTACAGCCATTCTTTCTTTCTCTTGGCCTCTACCCTTTTGCTTTCCAGGTGAATTGTGCTAAATTCATTATGAGAGATTTTATTGTCTCATATTCCCCCTTGCTAAATACCTGACTGATTTCATTGTTTTCATGAACCTAAAAACCTAATTGACAGAGGGATGTGTGTTCCCTTCAAATTGCACATTTACCCACTGGAGGGGAATCTGAGTATATACAAGCATTCCAGAGTCCCTGGATATTGATCCTGATATTGCACAATTTTCCAATAAAGATGTGACTCACACAGACATAAATTAGCAGAAGTATTGAAAATCTTGGGCTTTCCAAGTGGCTCAGTGATTAAAAAATTTGCCTGCCAATGCAGGAGATGCAGGAGACTCAGGCTCGATCCCTGGGTCAGGAAGAAATCGCAACCCAATCCAGTATTCTTGCCTGGGAAATCCCGTGGACAGAGCAGCCTGGCAGGCTGCATTCCATGGGATCACAAAGGGTCAGACACAACTGAGCACATACACGCATGCACTGAAAATCTTAAAGATGCACTGGATAAGAAATACAGGTGGCTTCTCTGACTTAAAAAGCCTGCAGGCAATTGTGCGCCATGTTGAGAAGGGGAAGAGATTGCCACTGGAGTTGATCATTCCTTAAATGTTTACATTTGTTTTTTCAGTTATAAAATTACCACATCCCTTTCAAGAACTCCACCAAAAACGTCTATTGTCTGAAGGAACTGATATTTTTTCTTTTACTACAGCCTTCAAGAGAGTCCAGGCTTCCCGTGTGGCTCAGCTGGTAAAGAATTCACCTGCAATGTGGAGACCTGGGTTCGATCCCTAGGTTGGGAAGATCCCCTGGAGAAGGGAAACATTCAATTCCTGGGCCCAGAAGATCTGCTGGAAAAGGGATAAGCTACCCACTCCAGTATTCTTCGGCTTCCCTGGTGGCTCAGCTGGTAAAGAATCTGCAATGTGGGAGACCTGGGTCCTATCCCTGGGTTGGGAAGATCCCCTGAAGAAGGGAAAGGCTACCCACTCCAGTATTCTGGCCTAGAAAATTCCAAGGATGTCCATGGGGTCGCAGGGTCGGACATGACTGAGAGACTTTCACATTCAAGCTAGTCCATGCACGACTTTTTAAAACACAGTTCAACAAGTCTGGGGACTCTCTTTTGTCACAGGACAGATGTGTGGGCTCACCAGTTTCTTTAACATTTCTTTCCCTAACTGCAGTGAAACACCATTCTGCACATTTGCAACACTCTCTCAGGAAGCATTGTTCATGACAAGAGAGAACCTAATATGGAACACACCTTGCGCCTGACATTTTATAAACCTTTTCCTTCCTGCAGCAAAATCTTAAAATTTCAGAGTCAGATGAATTTATCTGCAGTGACCTTTACATTTTAATTAACTTCATTTTTGCTATCAGCAAAATGGGGAGAAACATATCTGCTGCTACCCCACAAAGAAAAAAGAATGGATAGCTTGACTTCCTGGGGAAAAAGGCATTCCAGGGAGCACAGGGTAAGTGCTGGTGGAGACAGAAGAAAAGCTTCCCAAGTAATTTACAATCCAAGAGACGAAGATGGGCCGAAGTCTGCAGCACAAGCCCAGAGATAACTCTATTCATTTATACTCCAGGATAAGACCTCCATCTTACTTTCCTAATTTCCCAAGATGCTTAGCACATTTTTATGTCAAATAAATGTGGCTGTATAACTAAATGAAAGATGAATAGTCAACTGAATTAGTGTCTTATCTTTGGTTAATAGGTATACAATATTTAGTCTTTCAAAACTGGAAATGGACAGCTTGATAACTCTTGCTTTGAACTATAAAACGTCCAAATATCCAAATGAAAAATGTCTTTTTATTATCATTAGTGTAATTTTGCTATCATATCTTAATTTTATCCCATTTATCAACTTTCTAAGATACAAAGTAAAATGATAGTCTTATACACATCTCCTGAAAAACCCGAGATGATCTCATCACATATTTTATTTCTCAAAATCCTTTGGCATTCTTCTGTTTGATACTAGTCAAAACATCATCAGCAATGTTTTAATGTGATTTGCTAGTTTGCAGAGAGGACGGTATGAATTTTAGTCTGAATTCAATGGTCAGAGAATATCTTAGCTGGATAAAAAGGAATTGGAGTGGTTTTAATGTGTGGTAAAGCTTATCTCTACTTGATTTTTCTGAAATATTACCTTGGAAGTTAACTGTTGAGAGTGAGCTTCTGGTGTAAATTATACTGTTATTCTTGAAATTTTTATTTTTACCCACTAAATGGACTGCCATATTTAGAGGAAAGCCATCAGAGCTGATTAGGGTTTCCCAGTAAAGCATCTGCCTGTAATGCTGGAGACCAGGGTTCAATCCCTAGGTTGGGAAGATCCCCTGGAAAAGGAAATGGCAACCCACTCCAGTACCCTTGCTTGGGAAATTCCATGGATGGAGGAGCCTGTAGGCCTCAGTCCATGGAGTTGCAAAGAATCGGACATGACTGAGCGACTTCACTTTCATCAGAGCTGATTAGCTTATTTTACAAGTAGGTCCTTAATAAGTACCTCAAGACAATGGTGGCAAAGATAAGCTTTGGGGAGAGAAATGGGAGAAAGGTTCAAGAGGGAGGGGACATATGTATACCTATGGCTGATTCATGTCGATGTTTGACAGAAAACAGCAAAATTCTGTAAAGCAATTATCCTTCAATTAAAAAATAAATATTTTTTTTAAAGATAAGCTTTTAATGGATGCAGAAAACCTTTAAGCATCATGGTGTCAGATTTCTTATACTGCCACGTTCCTAAAAATTACTCTTTGATAATGCTTAAAGTATAAAATGTTTGCAATTCTTGAATGGCTATCATCAAAAAGAACACAAATAAGAAGAGCTGGCAAAGACAGAAAAAAGGTAACCCTTGTGCACTGTTACTGGGAATGTAAATTGGTGCAACTACTGTGGAAAATAGTATGGAGGCAACTCAAAAAACTAAAGAAGGAATTACAATATGACCCCACAATTCCACTCCTGGGTATATGTTTAAAAAAAACAAAACCACAAACCCCAAAAATCACTAATTTGAAAAGATACATGTACCCCAATGTTCAGAGCAGCAATATATACAGTCACCAAGATATGGAAGCAACTTAAGTGTCCATCAACAGATGAAAGGATAAAGACGAGATAAGATACATACATACATACATACACACACACACATATATACATACATAGTGGAATACTATTCAGCCATAAAAAAGCATGAATTTTATCATTTACAGGTACATTAGTAGACTTGGAGGGCATTATTCTAAATGAAATAAATTGGAGAGGAGGGCATTATTCTAAACGAAATAAATTGGAGAAAGACAAACACTGCATAATATCACTTATATGTAGAATCTAAAAAATATAAAAACTAGTGAATATAACAAAAAGAAGCAGACTCACAGATATAGAGAACAAAGTAGTGGTTACATTAGGGAGACAGAAGAGGGGAGGGGCCATTTGGAATACAGGAGATAGCTAACAGAAAACATTACAAGCTAGTGCATAGTGCTACTGCAAATCCATCAAAGGTTGGTTTACTTTTAGCACCATTACCTTCTTTGTTTATACAACATTAATATGAATAGTTTATTATGTTATAATCTTAAATTTTTTTAAGAAGAAAACCAAAGTACAGGTGCCAGTGATGTGACGAATGGATTTTATAAACTTATTCCAGCTGAGTTCAGCAAAGAAATCATTAGTAGTGCCAAGAAACTCATTTAACATTAACCTAAAAGAGACTCCTGAGCACTTGAGAAAACTTTTTTTCTAATTCCCAGCATTCTAGACAGAAGCCATAGCCAGCCAAGTTCAGGTCAATCAAATTCACCTCAGCAACATTCACAGCCGTTCCGAGGAAGGACCCTAACTCTAGAAATTGGAGGGATGGCAAAGGGACCCTGAGGTGTCTGTGTAAACAGCCTAACAACTCCAATATTGAGCCAAAATTTTCTGGATTGTCCTCCTTTAAAACCCAAATTAACTGCAGGAATTGCCATACCTTCCCTCTGCAGACACAGGTTTCTTGAACTCTTTGGAGGCAGAGCATCTGATAAATAAACCACTGCACAATAAATTAAATTTGTATCACTGCATCTCTCTTCTAGTAGGAAACAAGCTCTTGGTCCTATTCTTTCAAGGTTTATATTTCAAGGCAAAACTTCAGCATAATTTAGAATTTTCCTTTTCTATTGAGTCAATTTGCTGTTTTTGAAATATTGCACAAATAATTCATATACACTGCATTAGATGGGTGAATCATCTATCTTTTGATGAAAAGCATAAGTTCTCTTTAGAAGGAATCATTTATTTCTTAACATCCCCAAGGCAAAAACCTCCCAAGATAAAGCTAGGACTCTTACCCTCTCTGGCTTGACAACATATTTATAAAATAAATTCTCTAAATCAAATGATCTTTAACATATGACTTTGAAAGAAGAAGGCTATTCAGAAATGTTCATTTATTCATTCAATCCTTCATCCTCTAGACAGTCATTGAGTGTATAAGGTTTACAGGGCACTGACCTAGGTGTTAACACTAAGGATGGGGATGGATAAAAAGACTAAGAAGGAATCCCTGTGCATTGGGAGCTCAGAACTTTACAATGAATGAGCCAGGCACTAAATACAAGGAGAGACTAGGAGGAATGAATATACTTCCTAAATCTGGTTGCAGACCAAGACCACCTGAAAAATTAAAATTAAATTAAAAATAAAGATTCTTGGGCCCTAACTACTGGGCCCAGATCTACTGAAATCAAAGGGGCCTGGAATAACCTGACAATTAGTATTTTTATAAATAACTCAGGCAGTTCCAAGATTTCAGCCAGATACTGGGAATCACTAAAACTTAGAAAATATTCTAGTGGCTAGAAAAAACCACACAGCCCCTACTACAGCCATTCAAAGTGTTTTGCTTCATGCCATGATCAAGATCAGGGTCAACAATATCCTCACTAACAAAGCCAGGAAGCTAGACTATGAAGAAATGGCCTCTTTTGCTCAAAGAGAATTTCCAGGAAGAGATGCATTCTTGACTAGGAAGTCAAAGCTTTCTGGATGCCATAACGTTATTAGGAATTTGAATACCCATTTCAGCAGTATGCACAACGATTCACACAGAATCACAGCTCAGCAGAGCTGGGCAGAACCTCAGAGATCAGGGTTCACAAACTCAAATGACAGAGCTCTGGAAGTGACATAAATGACAGAAGCAGGCAGGGGGTGCACAGAGTTTAAAGGGGGCCTCTGCTACTCTGTTCCAGCTGAAACTTGCCATGAAGAGTGTGGGCCCAATGTGTCAGGTCCTCCAAATTTTCAAGAAAAGCCAGAAATCTGGATTTGAAAAACTAGCCATGCAAATAAAAGACTTTTCAATCAGATTTGATATGTGGCTACCAGATGTCATCTCCAAGGCATATATATGTACATATATATATATGAGAAAATAGCCTTGTCCCATTCTATGTGTCTTTTCATTTGGCCTGCCACAGTGAGGAGAGAAAGCTGTTGTTGAATTTAGTCTTGCTTTTTAACCCTGGGTTTGAGTTTTTCAGTTTTCTCTATTGTTCCAGATGTTCAAAGGCAAGTATGCTAACAGCCACATGCAGCATCCACTGTGATGCTCCCCCCAGATCCCTACTAACTCAGTTGGCCGGCCTCAGCTCCAAGCCTTATCACGCAGTTGCCTTCAGCTGCCTCACTCAAGTGTGTGTTCCCTCCCTGCACATTCGGCATCCAGTGACTGGAGGATCCCCATGTATGAGGCCCCGGCCCCCAGCACCAACTCAGCACAGCTCTGCAGGGCCATCACAGAGCTCCTGTGGAATTGGCTCAAGCTTTGTTGCAGCTGCATCTCAGCTCAGCTTCTCCCTCTGCTCAGCCCTGCCTCCCCTACTGGTGTGGTCCTGGAGTAGTCCCCTGTTCACTGCCTATACCGTTATCTCTGCCTCTGAGCCTTCTTCCCAAGAATCTGGACTACAACACCAAACACATCAGGATCTCAGTTTAAAATAACCTCACCCATTAAAGTCCAAACTCACGAAGCCAAATCAGAGAACAATTTTTTGCTTCATTAAAATGTCTTGTTTTTTTCTCGTGGTTTTATTAATGTTGGAAAAACCATACCATAGTAGGTATCTCCTATTTCATGTCCCCAGCTCTGATCTGAGCTCAGATTTGGTAGGCAGTCTAGAAGTTCAGACTCATTTGGTGCTCACAGAGCCCACCTCATGTGTGGACCATGCCTCTTTCAGCCTTCAAATTCAGGGCCTTTTCTGATGTTGCAAAGGTTCACAGGGCCCTTGAAAGTAAAGTTTGCAAAGGAGGAGAACTTCTTGTCAATGAGGACTAGGAGACTACTGCTCCTGTTACCTGGCCTTCAAGCAAGTCCCCATGGCAAGGCGCTCCTACTGCTCACCTCCACAGCCCTGAGACACCTGGCATGAGTTTCCCTCCCTCCCATCCCTTGCTCCATCATCCCTCATTTGGGGATCATATCTCAGATCAACACACCAAGTGCTCTCCATGAGGCTCTGTTTCAAGTGGGACCCAGAATAAGACCAATGCAGGCTCAATTTCTAAAATCTTAACAATAAAGAAAAGTACAAGAAGAAAATGAAAGTTCATTTTTTGAAACATCCCTCTAGTCTTATTTCTGTGCATTAATAGGCTTTGGGCTTACCTGGTATCTCAGTGGTAAAGAATCCATCTACCAGTGCAGAAGACATGAGTTCAATCCCTGGGTCAGGAAGATACCCAGTAGAAGGAAAGGACAACCCACTCCAGTATTCTTGCCTGGAGAATCCCGTGGACAGAGGAGCCTGGTGGGCTACAGTCCATAGAGTTCCAAGAGTCGGGCACAACTTAGCAACTAAACAACAACAACATAGTGGGCTTTAGAAACTTTAATACACCTGATCAATCCAGATATTCTGTTCTGTAACCCTGCAGGTCCCTTCAAACTGGTCTTACTGAATACACTTCATGCTTCGTGCTCAGTCACTTTAGTCCTGACCAACTCTGTGCTAACCCACAGACTATATCCCACCAGGCATCTCTGTCCATGGGATTTTCCAGGCAAGAGTACTGGAGCGGGTTGCCATGCCCTCCTCCAGGGGATCTTCCCGACCCAGGGATCAAACCTATGGCATCTCCTGAGTCTTCTGCACCACAGATGGATTCTTTACTGCTGAGCCACCCAAGAAGCTCACTTACTTACTAAGTACACTTACTTCAGTAAATTATATTCTAAAATTGTTTCATTCTTCACCTATTCATTTAACAAATGATCATTTTAGGTCTTATCTATGCAAGGCACAGTGCTAAATATTGTAGATGTTACAAAGATATGTCCCATACCCTTAGGATGTTTTAATATTCTTCTTTCCAATTTTTTAGGGGCACATTGATTGAACAAATTAAGGCACATTGGTTTTCAAAAACCATATTAGGATTCCTTGAAATCCATGTCATAAACTTTAATTAAATAGAGTTTTCACCGAGATGGTATATACAAGATGAATGGATTTGTGGGTTCAAATCTTGGCTTTGCTACCAAGCAGAAGTGTGACTTGAGCCTCATTTTTCTTATTTGTAAAATAGGGGATTAAAAATACTACTATAAGCAGTTGTGGGAAAAAAAGAGAGAATCAATACAAAGAACTTGGCATGGTACCTGACACGAAGCACTCCATACATTTTCTCTAATAACAATTATTATTTTCAATCTAACCTCAGGCCCATTACGTGTGTAGCATGTATCCAGGCACCATGGGAATTGAGCAGAACAGACTGAACCTGAAAATACAGACACTGTCCAACACTGTTCCACCCATCACAGTTTCACCAGTTTGGGAACCTAAAGCACCAGGAAAGTATTACGCTCATCTGGTCAATCCCTGGAACCTCAGAGGGATTGGGCTCACCTGTCGAGGTGATGCCAGGGCACAGGTGCAGCTGGGGATTTGGCCACAGCTGGGTTTACCTCAACCTCTCAGAGTCCTGTACACTGTGCTTACCAGTCCTATAGGGTAAATACAAACCAAACAAATGCGAAGGGGAGGTAAATACCAGATTTGCTCAGCTGTCTAGGCAAATATCTTGCTGGCTAGAGATTCACATCATGTCTCAACTCCCCAAGAAGTTATTAGATCAGGAAGTCACTGCCTAGGACATGCTGTCCCCACAGTAGGAGGGGCATGTTCTTAAGGAGCTACTGTCTTCTATCATGTGTAGTCCTCCTGGCTCCCCACACAGCCTCTTTCTTCAAGATGCTTGGTAAATATTTGTCAACTAGTAGATCGAGTGCTTACAGAGTTCCTTGAATATTGTCCTGGTATAGAAAATATGTATGATGTGTGGGCAATGTCATAGGCAGTGCATCATTTTTAAAAATCTGACTTTTCAAAGACTTCCAGCTTATGCTTTGTAAAGTGCTTTTTAAAAGAGAGAGAGCAGATGAAATTTCATCCTCCTCCTCCTGCTATCGTGTGTGTTGGGTGGAAGTAGAACAAAGGTCGACATAAGTACAGAAGATCTGCCCCTCCATGTCCAAAAGACTGCAAAACCAGAGGAAAGAAAAACATGGATTGGAAAAAAATGTCTAAGATAGTGACAAGAACAGGTGAGAAATGAGATTGTTAAGGACAACAAGCCACTACCTGAAGACAGAGTTTGTCTAAATTGTTTGTTTGCTAAGACAACCCAAAAAATCGTATGCAAGTTAAATCAGAAACGCTAGAAACATCAGATCCGATTTCTACAAGGTAACAATTGTCTTCAGTAGATTCACGTTCAGTAGCTCATTCACTGTCCAGTTGCGCACCTGTCTCCCCCACCCCTCCCTGTCTACCTGCTGTAAAGTTACGTTTGAGCTGCCATTTATCATCATGCTTCTGCTCCTGTTTTTCTTACAGATAAAATTAATAGTAAAATTATATATTTTTGCACTCTTGTCTCTATCAAAACTGGAAAAGATAGTCTGAAAAAAACACATATTTCATTTAAAAGTTTTTACATGTTTATACATAGTCCACTTTATCCATTTGTGGTACATTCTGGACCTTATAGGCATTGGAATTGGTACCCTGTATTAATTTTTTACTGTTATGAAAACAAATTACTATAAATTTAATGGCTTAAAAACAATACAAATTTATTATCTTGTAGCTCTGTAGGTCAGAAGTCCAAATGGGTTTAACTGGGTGAAACACAAGGGGTCAGCAAGGCTTGCATTGCTTCTGGAGGGAAGAACCTGTTTCCTGGTCTGTCCAGCTCTTGAGGCTGTCCACATCCCTTGACTCGTGGCCCCCAGTCAGCAACAGCAAGACTCCAACCTCTACTTTGGTCATCAAATGGTTATCACATCACATCACATCATATCTCTGATTCCCACTTACCTACTCCCTCCTTCCCTTCTAACAACTCTAGTGATACATCAGGCCCATCTGGATAATCCAGGACACTCTCCCATCTCAAGACACTTAATCACACCTACAAAATCCCTTTGGCCATGGAAGGTAATTCTATGATTCCAAAGATTAGGATGTGGACACCTGTGAGAAGCCATTATTCTACCTACCACAACCTTGTTATAAGAGGCCAGGTATTACTATGCCACTGCTTTGAAAGGAACTTGTAAAGAGAAAACAAGGACCAATGGGAGAACTAAATATTTCAAAACTTTTGAAAATAATCCAATTAAAATTCAACTTATTCATAAAATTTAAATAAATTTAAATAAATGAATTCAACTTGCTCAATAAGGAAATAGAATCAGTTCAGTTCAATCACTCAGTCGTGTCTGACTCTCACGACCCCATGGACTGCAGCATGCCAGGCCTCCCTGTTCATCACCAACTCCCAGAGTTTACTCAAACTCATGTCCATTGAGTCAGTGATGCCATCCAACCATCTCATCCTCTGTCATCCCATTCTCCTCCTGCCTTCAAGCTTTCCCAGCATCAGGGTCTTTTCCAATGAGTCAGTTCTTCTCATCAGGTGGCCAAAGCATTGGGGTTTCAGCTTCAACATCAGTCCTTCCAACAAACACTCAGGACTGATCTCCTTTAGGATGGACTGGTTGGATCTCCTTGCAGTCCAAGGGAGTCTCAAGGGTCTTCTCCAACACCACAGTTCAAAAGCATCAATTCTTCAGCACTCAGCTTTCTTTTTAGTCCAACTCTCACATCCATACATGACTACTGAAAAAAACCATAGCTTTGACTAGACAGATCTTTGTTGGCAAAGTAATGTCTCTGCATTTTAATATGCTGTCTAGGTTGGTCATAACTTTCCTTCCAAGAAGTAAGTGTCTTTTAATTTCATGGCTGCAGTCACCATCTGCAGTGATTTTGGAGCCCCAAAAAATAAAGTCTCTCACTGTTTCCACTGTTTCTCCTACTATTTGCTATGAAGTGATGGGACCGGATGCCATGATCTTAGTTTTCTGAACATTGAGCTTTTTTTTTTTTAAGTACTAAGAAAATTTAATCAATTATTTTTTAAAAATCTTTAACAACTGGCTAAAGCCCATAATTTCCAATTACTCAGAAAGCTACTCAATTTTATAACACTAGCTTTTTCTTCATACAAAATACAATAAGGATGTGAGAAGCAAAGGAAATTATGGGCAATTATATATATAACATTGATGCAAAAATACTGAACAAAGTATCAAATAATAGAACCCAGTGTGCTATAAATAATAATAACAAGGACAAGAAGAGCAACAAATGAACATCGAGCTTTAAGCTAACTTTTTCACTCTCCTCTTTAACTTTCATCAAGAGGCTCTTTAGTTCTTACTCACTTTCTGCCATAAAGGTGGTGTCATCTGCATATCTGAGGTTATTGATATTTCTCCCAGCAATCTTGATTCTAGCTTGTGCTTCTTCCAGCCCAGCGTTTCTCATGATGTACTCTGCATATAAGTTAAATAAGCAGGGTGACAATATACAGCCCTGATGTACTCCCTTTCCTATTTGGAACCAGTCTGTTGTTCCATGTCCAGTTCTCACTGTTGCTTCCTGACCTGCACACAGGTTTCTCATGAGGCAGGTCAGGTGGTCTGGTATTCCCATCTCTTTCAGAATTTTCAACAGTTTATTGTGATCCACACAGTCAAAGGCTTTGGCATAGTCAATAAAGCAGAAATAGATGTTTTTCTGGAACTCTCTTGCTTTTTCAGTGATCCAGTGGATGTTGGTAATTTGATCTCTAAGAACTCTAGTGATACATCAGGCCCATCTGGATAATCCAGGACACTCTCCCATCTCAAGACACTTAATCACACCTACAAAATCCCTTTGGCCATGGAAGGTAATTCTATGATTCCAAAGATTAGGATGTGGACACCTGTGAGAAGCCATTATTCTACCTACCACAACCTTGTTATAAGAGGCCAGGATTTGGTAATTTGATCTCTGGAAACAGAATAGTGAAGTGCTATTGCATCAAAACTGAAATCCCTTTCCACGTCTGGAGAATTCCATTTCATGAGTTTTGGGTGAGTATGAGGACAGCTTCCCATCATAGGGTACAAATATGCTGGATACTGGCGTCTACATCACCCTGTGCAGCTGGAGCCCAGGCCTGGGAACTGGCTGCACAATCAGACAGAGCCTCATGGGCTTGGAATAGAGAACTGGTGGCACAGAAAATAAAGGTTAACCTCATGAAGGTTCAATGTAATAGCCATAGCACTGACCCTAACTTCTCAGCACATGGGCATTGTTAAAGGGTAACACACAGCAAGGCCTCAGCCCAGTGTTTAGTAATGGTGATAACTCAGTCAATAGCAGCTGTTATCAATTTTTAAAGCTTCGAATTAACAATCAGCTGGGAATGCTACTGTCTTTCAATATTCATTCTCCTCTTTTTCTTTGGTAATAGAATTCCCAGTTTTCAGCCAGGCACAGGCCACAGGGAATAAAGCCTATTATTTTAGGCTCCCCAAAGCTCAGTGTTCCTGTGTGACTATGTTCTGGCCAATGGGGTATAAACAGAACAAACAACATCCAGGAAGTTCCTTAAAGGGAACAGGCATGCTCTAATTTGTCTGTTCCTACTAACTGGAATACAAATGTGATGGCCCTGGTGGCTCAGGTGGTAAAGAGTCTCTCTGCAATGCAGGAGACCTGGGTTTGATCCCTGAGTTGGGAAGATCCCCTGGAGAAGGAAATGGCAACCCACTCCAGTATTCTTGCCTGGAAAATCCCATGGATGGAGGAGCTTGGCAGGCTACAGTCTAAGTCAGACATGACTGAGCAACACTGGACATTCGACTGGACTGAAAGCTTGAGCAGCTTTATTAGACCATGAGGTGGAAGCCAAGTACAGGAACAAGACTGAAAAAAGTCTCTAAGTATCATGACACACTCTCACACTTTGTATTGGTTACTTTTACTTCAGAGAGAAATAAACTTCCACGTTGTCTCAAGTCTGTTTTATTTGGGGTTACCATGATTCACAACTGAATCTAATCCTAACTGATCCAGAAGGGAGCTTCTAGTTTACCATTCAATATAAGACTCCCTTACAGTATCCACAATGTCAAATTACTCAATTTTGGTTCAGACACTTTCAGTTATGAAACTTCACTACCTAACAGGAAGCCCATTCCTAATTTTTAAAGGCTTTTTTTTTTTTGGTATTATGTAGCTAATACATGAATCCATTGTTAAAGGAAATATATTAAAAGTAAATTTAAAAACATTTTAAAGTATGAGCACCCCCATCATTCACCCTCCCACCCATGGATTTCCTTCCCTGAACTAACCATGCTCAACAGTCCACCATGTGTCATTCTAACCTCCAACTCAATGCAGTTACATACATACCAGTAGTGTAAGAGTAGTGGGAATAAAGAGCAACCAGCACCCTTAAGGGACTAGATTCCCTTATGATTACGTAAGAGAATGGTAGAAAAGAGAAGAGACAAGGGTCAAAAGCAAAGTCCAGCAGTCAAGCATGGGTGAAATTGGGTAGAAAGAGGTGGCACAGAAGGAAGAGGAGTAAGGTTGATAATAAGTCCAGTTCTGGACAGTTTCATCTGCTAAAGTTGGCTGAAGCCCCAGGCAGGGGTCAAGAAAGGCTGGAAACATTGGCCTGGAGTTGACATTGAGGAATGTAGTCTCGCACAAATAGCTAGAGTATGTATGAGAATATCAAGGGCATGAGGGAGATGTAGGGGTGGGAGATGGTAGGAAGGGTGAGGCAAGGAGAAGTGGGCCAGAGGCAGATTGGGGAGGAGTAGAAAACATTTGCCTTTAGAAGAATAAGAGACAGAGCAACCAGAATAGAAAATAGGAAACTGAAAGGTAAGGGGAGATTTCCTAAAATAAGAATCTATTACTTTTTTCATTTAAAATAATGGCGCAAAATGGACTTCCCTGGTAGGCCAGTGGTTGAAAGTCTGCCTGCTAACACAGAGGACATAAGTTCAATCCCTCATCCAGGAAGATCCCACAAGTCACAGAGCAACTAAGTCCCTTACCACAACTACTAAAGTCCATGCATTCTACAGCCTGTGCTCCACAACAAGAAAAGCCACCACATGAGAAGCTCATGCACTGCAGCTAGACAGTATCCCTGCTCACTGCAACTAGAGAAAGCCAGAGAACAGCAAAGACACAGCACAGCCAAAAATAAACAAATGAAAATGAAATAATAATGCAAAGATTTAAGTGAGAAAGAATGGTTTCAAGCACATGAGGCAACTCAGCAGTATGTGTGTGATTAGTAATTACAGATGAGGTCATTGGTAAATCTTGAGAATGGCTGTTTCCCTGAGCAGTGAGTGGACACAGGATTACATAGAATCGAGGGGCAGGTAAGTGGTGAAGGAGCAAAGCAACAAGCACATCTACTGTATTGATTAAGATAGGCTGCCACCCATGCTGCCATTCAGACTAAATTCCCATATCCCAGTGGTCAATAGAATAAAGGTGTCATTTCTTAGTTATACGAAACCCAATGCAGGTCAAACTCCCATCTTGAAGCTGTAGTTGTGTGTTCCTTGACACAGAGCAGATGAGGGGAGAAATGGAAGTAAAACACTAGCTCTTTTTTCCCCTCCAGCTTTACTGAGTTAAAATCAACATATAAAATTCTATATATTTAAAGTGTATGATGTGATAATTTTTAATATATATGTATATGTATGTATATGTGTGTATATATATATATACACACATTGTGAAATGATTACCACAATCAGATTAATTAATACCATCTCACCATCTACGACCTCACACAATTAACTTTTGTGTAATTATATAGATAAAGACCGTGTCTTTATCTATTCATCTATTGACAAACACTTGGGTTATTTCCATGTCTTGGTTGTTATGAGTAATGCTGCAATGAACAAGGGAGGGCAGATATCTCTTTAAGATACTGGTTTGTTTCCTTCAGCTACATACCCAGAAGTAGGATTTCTGGATCATACTTTTCACTTTTTGAAGAATTTCCAAACTGTTTTCCTGAGTAGGTACACCAATTTACACTCCTTCCATAAGACACTGGCTCTTTATTACCTCAATTTGCAAGCCACCTGTGTCACTTCCCTGGTGGCTCAGACAGTAAAGAGTCTGCCTGCAGTGCAGAAGACCTGGGTTCGATCCCTGGGTCAGGAAGATCCCCTGGAGAAGGAAATGGCAACCCACTCCAGTGTTCTTGTCTGTAAAATCCCATCGACAGAGGAGCCTGACAGGCTACAGTCCCCGGGGCTGCAGAGTCGGACACAACTGAGTGACTTCACCCGCTGCTGTGTCACTGCTGCTCAGAGTGCCTTGGCCTCAACCCGACAAGACACCATGTAGGACTTAGAGTGGGCACCAGCTGTCTGCCACAGTGCCTTGCTCAGGAGAAAGAGAAGAAGAGCTGGAAAGGCGGCAAAAGGGAGGAGAGCCTGCGCTCATATGGGATTCAGAGGGAGAAGAGGACAAAGTTTCAGGGAAAAGAGGAAAAAAACCGGGGAGGATTTCGGTTCTCAAGGCCCAAAGGAAACCTGAGCCCATCCCTGATGTAGTAGTTGATCCTCACAGCCTTTCATCTTCTGTTCCTTGAAAAACCTCAGTCCTGTGCCCACCTCCAAGGCTTGGATTTATGATTTGATTTACGTGCTGTACAAATCAACACCAGAAACCTGCTAATCCAACAAAGGCTATTAGAACAGATTCAAGACCTTCCTACAAAGTAAGATGACCATGCCTCACACTTGCACTTTGCAGAAGGCCTTAAACTGCACAATTTCATTTGATTTTTATTATAATATTGTGAGAGCGATGTGACCTGCAGAACCAGCCTTCTCATCAGTACCCTTACTGATCAGAGGAGGGAATTAATGTGCAGAGAACAAAAAAGACCTACCCCAGGTGACCTGCTAAGGCTTAAGTCTGGGTCTCCAGGCTCCTGGTCAGTCTCTCTTTTCCATGAGATTCAATCTGCTTCTTTCTGTACCTTTGGGGGAAGATGTAAAATGGCTGATCCTCCCTGCAAACAGAGTGGACCATTAGCTTGTCAGGTCTTTGGAATGGTTTGTTAAGTTTATTTTATTTATAATACTTGGCATAAACACAGAAACTGTTTCAGCAACTTCCACTCCAACTTTGGACTCTAGCAATTCCAGTTCTGTCTGGGAGCAGATTTCAGTTGGCCTAAGAAATAAATGTCCTACCACATCACAGCTCCCTCCTCCGTGTACCTTGCTGTGAAGACACTTTGCTAGTGATCCAAGGTCAAATTGGCGGGGCACCATGTGCTGCTAGTATGTGCTGTGCTTGGACGAGTCCTTCCTCTGCACCTCCACAGTGTCTGCTTTTTGTCAGGAGTCTCAAAAATGCTGCCTGACCACTCAGTGAACACAAACACTGCTCACTGGGTGCCAACAGTTTCCTGGGGCTTTGGATATACTGTTCTACTGAACGCTCACAAAACCCCTACAAAGTATTACTAGGTATTATTCTCAGTTTCCAGAGACCAGAGAATTATCCAAGGAACATTATCCAAGGTACAAATAGCAGGACTGGGATTCAAAGCTAAGACCATCTCTCTCCAAGGCCTGAGCACTTTCTACTGGTTCGCTAAGCCTCCTGGCTGAGAGACATGATAGGAACAAAGGAAAATAGATCAACAACAATCTAAGAGCATTGCACAGTGACCTTTCTGGTAGGAGTATATTTTCTCAAAGAAAGAAAATAAGGGAGGAAGAGAAAGAAGAGACTATAGATGCTGTCTAGAACACTCTATACATAGCTTGGGTATCTGAAGATATGTTGTCCTTGGTTTTAAGAGCTACTGGTGAGTACTCAGGCTGAGCAGAGGACAGTGCTCTGGGAAACAGCAGCTGAGAAATGAGAGGAAAACTAGGAGCAAGGGCCCATGGGCACCATGGGCAGAGAGAAGACCCCATACTTTTCTATGTCAACATCACCAGTCTAGTTAATAGACTGCTTTCAACTTTTTCTTTTCCTATAATGCCAAGTGAGGCTTCAACAGTATGTGAACCAAGAACTTCGAGATATTCAAGCTGAATTTAGAAAAGGCAGAGGAACCAGGGATCAAATTGCCAACATTTGTTGGGTCATAGAGAAAGCAAGAGAGTTGCAGAAAATCATCTGCTTCTGGGTAAACAATGAAAACAGTGAGAGACTTTACTTTCTTGGGCTCCAAAATCACTGCAGATGGTGACTGCAGTAATTAAAAGATGCTTGCTCCTTGGAAGAAAAGCTATGACCAACCTAGACAGCATATTAAAAAGCAGAGACATTACTTTGCCAACAAAGGTCCATCTAGTCAAAGCTATGGTTTTTCCAGTAGTCATGTATGGATGTGAGAGTTGGACCACAAAGAAAGCTGAACACCAAAGAATTGATGCTCTTGAACTGTGATGTTGAAGAAGACTCTTAAGAGTCCCTGGGACTGCAAGGAGATCAAACCACTCAATCTCCTAAAGGAAATCAGTCCTGAATACTCATTGGAAGGACTGATGCTGAAGCTGAAGCTCCAATAACTTTGGTCACCTGATGTGAAGAACTGGCTCATTGGAAAAGACTCTGATGCTAGGAAAACTTGAAGGCAAGAGGAGAAGAGGATGACAGAGGATAAGATGGTTGGATGGTATCACTGACTTGAGGGACATGAGTCTGAGTGAGCTCCAGGAGCTGGTGATGGACAGGGAAGCCTGGCGTGCTGCAGTCCATGGGGTTGCCAAGAGTCAGACCGGCAACTGAATTGAACTGAACTGATAAACACTTTAAAGATTAGCATTTGAAGTTAAACAGAGAACACTAAATGTTGTGCTGAAAACAAAAAACAATACACACTTTTTCCTCTTCCTCCTAAAGTTGCTCCCATGCTGCAAGTACAGAGACGTTTGATCACTGAGGCTCAGGCAGCTCCTTTCACCCACCACTTGCAGAAAGGAAGTGACAGCCCCACATCAGAGTTCCACCAGATGTGTTCTACCTCACAGTCACTTGCAAATTCAGCCTTGATGCCTGGAACTGCCTCCGAGCCCACATTTGCACATAAGGGTGTGTGTACGTGAGTCCCTTCTCGTGCTGCAAGTAAAACCTGAAGCAACTACTATTTTCAGCCCAAGCATCTGCCCTGTCTTCACAGCCAGGTTGGGGGAAATAGCTCTTCACACCTAAGCTGCCCAGTTGTGCAACATGACGAAACCATCTGAAGAGGTCAAAACTCTCAAGCTTTCTGAAAATGTGAGTTTCAGACATTCATTTCAGCAATATCCCTACATAAATAGACACTTTTCCTTATTGCCAAAAGCCATAAGGAGCCACAATGGCAGGTTGCATCTTGCATGGGTTTCCTGAAATACCAGTGCGATGGAGGGGCAAGGATTAGGGTGTCTCCATCCCAGGACCCCAAAGAATACAGGATGCTAAGGATTCTAAGATGTCAGCATGCAGAACAGAGCGGGCAGGAGCCCAGAGCCCCAATCTAGACAACAACTGTGGCTCCCAGAGCAGGACTCAAGAGAGGGGAGAGCTCTAATTTTTAAGATACACCTCAAACATTGAAGGACCAGGCCTTATTTTTCCCTTTGCCCTAAAATGACCACAAAGGAAAGAGTGAAGGTCATCAAGTTCAAAGAGATTCCTCAGAAACAAATATAGGCTCAACTATAAGGCACAGGCCAATGGGTTCCCAACTGACCTTATGAATAGGGTCAACTGCCTCAAATGCTCCTCCTGGGCAGGCTGATCCAATCCACACTTAGAGTAGATGGACTGTTGTGTGTGTCCCATCAAAGGACATGAAGTACAGCCCTTCAGGGAGAGGATGGTCTAAGCCAAGCCATTACGTACCCACAGAAGCCACTCAAGTTCCACCCAAAAACCAAAGATGAATTTATGATACTCCCAGAGGTGTTCCTAGTGGCTCAGATGGTAAAGCATCTTCCTGCAATGCAGGAGACCCTGGTTTGACCCCTGGGTCAGAAAGATCCTCTGGAGAAGGAAATGACAACCCACTCCAGTATTCTTTCCTGGAAAATCCCATGGACAGAGGAGCCTGGTGGGCTACAGTCCGTGGAGTTGCAAAGTCGGACAGGACTGAGCGACTTCACTTCACTCAGGGGGTTTCTCCTCCCAGCAGACACCTGGAGTTATTCTGACAAAACAGAAACCCAGTCTGGACCAAGGCCAAGCTGCTCCAGGAAGGCAAGCCATGGGTGTGGAGAGGCAGGAGAGGGGAAGGAGGGTGTATTTGGGGCTCCCGTAGAAGGTAGAGCTGTCTCCTGTGTCTTGGTCATGCCCTCCATGCTGTCCCAAGCATCTTCTCTTACCCCAGCCTGGCCCCTGTGGTTGCCCAGCGTACTTTCTTGGGCTACAGACCTTACTGTTGCTCAACTGAGGGAAATCATGAGAGGTTCATAAACTCACAAAAGCAACCTGCCAGCACTTGCTCAGAGCCCAGGTGCCTGACTTCTAGCTCAGTGGTCATTCCCACCAGAACAGGGATGACACACCCTGTCTCTTCAGCCACAAATAGCAGTCTTCACAGAACTATCCCCAAGGCCTCTGCAGTTACATTCAGTCATGTGATCATTCTTTGAGTAGCTTGGGATCCAACTCCCAGAACACTTGGTGAGGGATAGCCACCTGACTCCTTTCCTTTTTTATGTGGAATCTAGGGGAAAGAGCACTTTCCCACTTTGGCAAAGAAGGCTAGAACAAGAGGTCTGAAGTGATGGAGCCAAAGGTCACACAGGCCGTGGGTGCTGGAGGTGAGAGCAGACGGACGACAGTTGCACCACCCAGATCACAACAAGGCCCCCTTTTACCCAGCCTCTGCACACAGCGGACCCGTATCTGCATCCCCTCTTCCTTGATGCTGAGCCCCCAGCCACATGGTCTTTCCTCCCACTCACCCAGTGTACAAAACCACCATCCCACCAGCACAAGGGGACTAGATGGCCAATGCTTAAGTTGACTCTAAGGGAGGGAGCCAGATTTTTATCTTCTTGTCTCAGGTTACATTGCCAGTGCCAGTGCCATTGTGCTCAGTTGTGTCTGATTCTTTGCAACCCTGTGGACTATAGTCCACCAGGCTCCTCTGACCATGGAATTTTCCAGGCAAGAATACTAGAGTGGGTTGCCATTTCCTTTTCCAGGGGATTTTCCCAACCCAAGGATCGAATCCATATCTCCTCTGTCTCCTGCACTGCAGGCGGATTCTTGATCCACTGAACCACTGGGGATTATGTAACCTCAAAGTTTTAACCCAAATGAATATCTCCAGAGCTGAGGAATCTCAGGAATTTCAGGTAGGATATTCAGATAGGAGAGTTTAGCCCCAGGTACTCACAGCTGCCCAGGGGACTCTGTATACAGCCCCAGGTCTCCCCTGGGAGCTTCTGAGCAGCAGTGAGCATCTCTGAGCCTAACTGTGGGAGGTCACTGGAAGCCTCTTGAAATGCAGAGTGAAATCTGCCGCCTGACACGTTCACCCTAGCTGTTTGGCTGCTTTGCATGCCTATGGGGCAAGCAGGCTATTTTGAGCAGATTTCATAACCCTCTCTGTAGCTGCTGATTGCACATGTGCTTCCAGCTCCGTTCTTGTGGGGAGAATGTTTACAGAGACAGTGCATTGTCAGAGAATGAAGAGAAAGCAAGATTGGGAGATTAAGAGGACAATTTCCATGTCTAGACAGAGTTCGCACAGCCGGCGTCTGCTCCAATCAGGGTCCCTGGAATTCGGCCTCTTGTGCAGATTACCCTCTGCACACTTTGTACCATCCGGAGAACTTTACTCTGAAATCTCCCAGGTGGCGGCAAGGGGAGAGGAGAGCTCTTGGGCATCCTTTCTGAGAATAAATCCAGGGTGGATTTCTGAGTGTTGTCATAGAAAATCAAAATATTGGAAAAATCTGTGAATGCCTGCATACAATTTTCTTAAAAATCTCAAATCTCAAGCCTGATTCTAGCCTTGGTGCAAGATGCCTTTCAATGTCTTGGCCAGCAGGATTGTCTTCATCATTGTGTTGCTTATTTATTTATCCCACTTTGTTTACCTCCTGTCAGTCTGATGACATGCCTGCTCACCTATTTTGTTTTTAATTTATCCCTTTGCTTCTGTTTTCCACCTTGGTCCACTGCGTTCAGGCTCTGTCTGAAAGCACTGCCACTCAGTTGTATTCAGCTTTCATTTTTGAGCCCCACCATGTGTGAACAACTGACTCCATTGATCCCCTTCTTGAACCTTTGATTCCACTTGTTATGTATCCCTTTTGCTCTTTTCTTTCCTCCTGACTCCTGTCACATCCTGTGTCATCATTGAACATCATAAGCTACCTCAGGGCAGGATCTGTGCCAATTTACTCTTATTACCACCATCACAGCCGTCTGAGATGGTATTTACAAGAAAAGTAATACCAGCCCACACTGAGACCATGTAACAGGCACTGCACTGGTGCTTCACATGCATTCTTTTATTTTCACTTAATCCTCATAACAACCTTCCAAACAGGTTGCTGTTATTTTCTCAACTTTACACATTGAAGAATCTGGGGCTTTGAGAGGTAAAGCCATTTGCCCAAGCACATGAAGTTAACTAGTGGCAGAAACAAGCTTCAAATGTAGATATGCTGAACTCTGGAGCCAGAATGCTTAAGAGTCTTGAAGAATTTAGGGATGAACAAATGCATACTCAAGATGTAAAACTTTCTGGTCGTTTTGCTTCTCATATTTGCTTCTGACTCCTTTCTGATTCTAAAGACACTATAACAGTCTGCAGAGAGTTCTATGATTGACACCCAGAAAGTAACCCCCATTCTCCTAACAGCTGCTAGGAACTATGCACCTTTCCTTATGCAGCCTGGCCGAGTCAGGACAGTGGCCTCGCCCTTCCTATGGCCCCGAGATCCACACTGCTGCCCTCTGCATAGACCTCCTGGCCCAGTATGCAGAGGGTGGGTCAGCCTCCGCTTCTGACTGGATAAACCATAGCAAGACCATGATTTCCCCCAAGAATCAGAAGGGAGAACAAGGAAATCACCAAAGCAAGAAATAAACAAAGTCCTAACAGAGCCAAAATAATAAGATAATTTCCTGGCAAAGTGACAGCAGAAATCTAAGCTTCTCTGAAACTCTCATACATCCGACTTCCTGAGGTAAAAGAGCCAAAGGAAAGCAGCTTCTTAAGGTCAAGGTACTAGCCTGAGAGGACAAGAGCTTAAGTCCTAACCTTACCCCAAGGTATGCTGCGGATCCATATTCCCAGAACAGGTTACACAAGATGGCAGAGTTTTCATGTTTGACAGGGAAATGTCACGTTACTCCTTCTTTGGAGGCCACCACTGGAGAGGGGAGAGGGTGGTGTGAGAAGGCATCAACGACAACTCAGGGCGCGTCACTACCATATCCTTCCGCCCCTCCTGCTGGCTAGAGCCAGAACCTGTGTGTGAAACACGCCTTGCTGGCCCTGACTCTGCTTGGTGTCTGGCTCCTCAGAGTCAACTCCACTCAGCAAGAGTTACACCAGCTTCTCCTAGGTACTGGTACCAGTCACTACAGTGGACTAGAGGTAGAACACTGAAAGGGCTCAAAAGATCAAGCAGCCAATGCTTCCCTGTTGTTTAAAGAGAATCCTGAAGTCCTATGGGTTTCCCTCCCGTCTTCCTCTTAAAGAGGAAGGAGTCTCACTTTCCAGAAAAGAGGTTAAGCGATCAACAAAAGGAAGGAGAGAGGGGGAAGGAAGACAAAGGCGACAAGTATGGGGTTGATGCGTGAGATGGCCCAGAGCGCCCTCTAGAGGCTGGAGGACTGGAACGAGGCAACGATTAAGTTAGATCCATGGTTTATGAAGTGTATCTTGTTTAGACTCTTAAGAGTTGTTATTCTTGTTCAATCCCTAAGTCATGTCTGGCTCTGTGACCCCACGGACTGCTGCATGCCAGGCTTCCCTGTTCTTCACTATCTCCCAGAGTTTGCTCAGATTCATGTCCTTTGAGTCAGTAATGCTATCTAACCATCTCATACTCCTGCCTCCTTCTCCTTTGGCCTTCAATCTTTCCCAGCATCCAGTTCTTTCCGAATACCTCAGTTCTTCACATCAGGTGACCAAAGTGTTGATGCTTCACCTTCAGCATCAGTCCTCACAATGAATATTGAGGGTTGATGTCCTTTAGGGTTGACTGGTTTGATCTCCTTGCAGTCCAAGAAACTCTCAAGAGTCTTCTCCAGCACCACAATTTTAAAGCATCAACTCTTCAGTGCTCAGCCTTCTTTATGATCCAACTCTCACATCCATACCCGACTACTGGAAAAGTCATAGCTTTGACTGTATGGACCTTTGTTGGCAAAGTGATATCTCTGCTTTTTAATACACTGTTTTAGTTCTGTCATAGACTCTTAGAGAGGCCCTGTAAAATAATGAATTCTTTAAAATATATTTTTTCCAGTGGCATTTCTGCAGAACTGTGTTACTTTAGATGTGATTTCATGCAAAAATTAAGCAATGTGCCTCTACTTTTAAAAACTGTGAAAGGAAGCATTTTTAATCCCTTAATGTCTTTAATATAGAAAGATAACATTAGTTTTAAGTCTTTGTACCCAGGGTTGCTCTCTTGATTCTTTGACTTCTGGTTTCTTCCAATTCTTCCCTGCTAAATAGATGAAAAGTAGAGGAGGAGATGGCTCCTTGAGGAGAGGAAAGTTTTCTGATCCACAGTAGAAAGCTCAAAATAGATGTACAATAAATGCTTATTAAATTGAGAATTCAAATGCCAACAATTTCATGTCATGAAAAGATATCCATAAGATTACATCATGTGATCAAAGAATTTATATCATATAATCTCAATATATATCATATTGATATAATCTCAATTTATAGCTCATATCATGAAAGTGAAAGTGAAAGTTGCTCAGTAGTGTCTGACTCTTGGCAACCCCATGGACTATACAGTCCATGGAATTCTCCAGGCCAGAATAATGAAGTGGGTAGCCTTTCCCTTCTCCAGGGATTCTTCCCAACCCAGGGATTGAACCCAGGTTTCCCACACTGCATGCAGATTCTTTACCAGCTGAGCCACAAGGGAAGCCCAAGAATACTGGAGTGGGTAACCTATCCCTTTTCCAGGGGATCTTCCCGACCCAGGAAGTGAACTAGGGTCTCCTGTATTGCAGGTGGATTATTTATCAACTGAGCTATCAGGGAAGCCCAGGAAGCTCATATCATATTTATTAATATAATTTCAATTTTCAAACAAATGTACATACCTATACATACATATAAAAAATAAAATTACCAAAATATTAACAGTAGAGCTCTGAGTGGGGTTTTTTGGTTGTGTGTTGGTGGGGAGGGGTCTATGTATTATCCAAATTTTCTGTAATAAATATGCAGTTCTCCCCATCCCCCCAATATATACTTTTTTAAAAGGCAAGAAAATTAAGGTTGGTGCATTTGGCTGGTGGGATAGGTCTTTTGAGGAGAGGGAAATAGTCCAAACACAGACATGAGATTCCAAGAAGGTATCAGCCAGGAAGAAAATGAAGAAATCATCCCCCAGTTTACCACGGCAACCCTCCTGACTACAATTCCGTGCTCATGGGCTGGCTTGCAAGTTTAACTTTCAAAAGAGAAGAGGTGCGATTGTCCTTCAGTTAGGAAAATGTATTTGTTGTCAATCCCATGGACCTATAAATTTCTGGAAACATGGAGAGATATTTCCTTTCAGAGCAACCATACCATTTTTATTTACCTTTCTTGATATTTATCACACTCCACTTTGTTGTTGTGTAGTCACTAAGTCATGCCTGAGTTTTTGCAACCCCACGGACTGTAGTCCACCAGTCTCCTCTTTCCAAGGGATTTCCCAGATAAGAATACTGGAGTGGTTGCCATTTCCTTCTCCAGGGCAACTTCCCAACCCAGGGATAGAACTCAGGTCTCCTGCATTGGCAGGCAGATTTTTTATCACTGAGCCACAAAGGAAGCCCCTACTCTCCACTTTGCATTGCATCAATTTATGGGAAAGACAAGAGGGTAGAAACTTAAATCAAAAGTTACAAATTCAGGACCTGACTTTATCACTTACTAGCTCAGGGACATCAAGCAAGTCATTTATCCTTTTCAAATCTCACTTCACTTGACGTTCAAAGAATGTTGTACCATAAGAATAATAAAAGGGAAAAGAAGGACACAAAAGTCAGAACCAAGAAAAGACAAGAGATACAAGTAAGTTCCCTATAAGGGTTGATAGTGCTTCTGTTTTGGTCTGTCTTTCCTGACATCCGTTTTTGTGGCTATCCAGCAGGCACCATCCTTTTCATCAGTCTGCTAACCTTCCTTTTGGAGACTACATCATTAACCTTTTTTTAAAATTGTAGTTGATTCACAATATAGTGTTAGTTTTAAGTGTACAGCACGATTCAATTATATAGAGAGATAATTTCATATATACACATATATTCTTTTCTCAGATTCTTTTCCTTATAGGTTATTACAAAATATTGAATATAGTTCCATGTGCTATACAGTAGGTGCTTGTTGGTTATCTAGTCTATGTATGGTAGCGTGTATATTTAATCCCAGCCTCCTAATTTATCCCTCCTCCACTTTCCCCTTTGATAGCTAGAAGTTTGTTTTCTATGACTGTGCTTCACTGTTTTGTAATAAGTTCATTTGTGCCATTTTCTTAGATTAAACATGTAAGTGATATCATATGATATTTGTCTTTGTCTGGCTTACTTCACTTAATATGACAATCTCTTGGTCTACCCAAATGGTATTATTTCGTTCTTTTAAATGGCTGAGTAATATTCTATGTGTTCTTTATCCATTCATCTGTTAATGGACATTTAGGTTGCTTCCATGTCTTGGTTACTGTAAGTGGTCTCCTATGAACATTGGGGTGCACGTGTCTTTTCAAATTAGAGTTTTCTCCAGATATATGCCCAGAAATGGGATTGATGGATCATATGGCAACTTCATTTGTAGTTAAGGAACTATATCCTCCACAGTGACTACCAATTTACATTCCTATTAGCAGTGTAGGAGCATTCCTTTTCTCCACACCCTCTCCAGTGTTTAATATTTGTAGACTTCCTAATGACAATTCTGACTAGAGTGAAGTTATACCTCATTGTTGTTTTCATTTGCATTTCTCTAATAATTAGCGATGGTGGGCATCTTTTCATGTGCCTTTTGGCCATCTGTACGTCTTCTTTGGAGACTGCTTCATTAATCTTGAGAGTATGTGTCCCTCCCACTGTTGACATCAAAGGGACTAGCTCCCCATACTGAAGCTGAGCCAGTCGGAAGGTTATCTCAGGACTTGATCTTGAGTGAGTGACCCAATCACGGAGAGAGTCAGGTGTCTTCCTCACTTTGGCACAGCAGCATGACAATTGGTTTCTGTGGCCTCACTTTCCAGAACTTCTTTGGTTCATATCTGTTTTCCAAACTTGGTCTTGGAGTATCTCATCTATTTTGGGAGCTCCACTCTGATCGTACAACATTCTTTCAATGGCAAGTCAAGTGAAATCTATAAAGGATAAATGATTTGTCTGGTACCCCTGAGTGAATCAATGGGATAGCCAGGTCCTGAATGTATATGTTTTGATTTAAATATCCTTTCAACAAATTCCTCTTTTTTGCCTAAGTCAGCTAGAAATAATTTTTGTGGTTTGCAACCTAGAATCCTAGCTTATTCACAGAACAGAAATAGAAACATATTAAGTTACAAAATTCTCCTATCTAAAAAGAAGATGTAGACCATTTCCTCATTTAGTTCCAGAGACTACATTCAAAAAGTAATTTCCCAAGGGGCAATACAACTGGAGAGGGTGACGTCATTAAGTAACATAAAAAAAATTATGTCCCTATGAGACTAGATACTCTGTGAGAGCCAAGAACTCTGTGTTTTATATCTTGTTCACCTACGTGCACCCACAGCATTAGCAGGTCCTACATGATTGCCTATACGATGGGTATTTTTCCATATCACCTGACTCCTCACTCTCCCTCATTATCAGCAAGAATACAACCTGTCAAAATTTATTCTTTGTGCTTCTGTCCTTTCTATTTAATCCAAAGCCACAGGTGGAAGGCAACCTGGGCTAGCAGATCATGGACCTCACCCCTGAAGACTGCACAGACTGCATGTTGGGGACATGGAACAAAAGAGACAGCGAGCCAGCCCCAGAGCCCTTCCCACAGCCCCAGAGCCCTTCCCCTACATTTCTGGCTGGTTTAATAACATGATAAAAATTGATTTTAAATGCCACTCATACAACTTCTCATGGTTAGAACGACAAGCCAGTCCTCAGGCACAGAAACTACTACTCAGTGGGATCTGTTGGCTCCATCTGCAGGAGGCACACACACCCAGGGTACCATTCTGCTAAGAACTTGCTTTTTCAAACCCCATTGTTTAAGGACATTTTCTGCTTCTATATTGAGTCATGTTGATAATAAGATACTCATTTTCTTAAACTTCTCACTTAAACTATAGACATGTGAATATTAAAAAGTGGACCAAGAATCCAATAATATTTTCCAGAAGAGTATTTTCCTCTAGAGGGTTGGGTAAGTCCATGAATAGTAGCTTCCATTCACCCTAGAGTAGCCTTTGCCTGGAGTCCCCCTGACATAAGTTGTGTTTCCTCAGATACCAGGAAACATCCAAGTGTGGAATAAGCCTCTAGAAGACAGATGCTTTTCCACCATCTCCCCCCTCTTGCTCTCAGTTTCCTGGGCAAGATGTGTGCAAGCCAGGAGAATAACTTCCTCAAAGACAGAACCAGAATAAGGAAAATGGTATCTTAAGAGGGCTGCAACTTGCAACGCCACAGTGCCTGTTTTGAATTGAAAATGGGCAAAGTAGCAACTCCTACTTTGTCCTGAAGTCAGTCCTCATAATAGAGTCAAACTGTTCCCATCATCCTCGATGAAAAATGTTGTAATTCCTGCAGAGTGCCTAGAGAAGCAGTGGAAGATATTCAGCTTGTTGGGATCCGCTTTTCACTGCCTCCCTAGTATGGACTCATGTAAAATTATGTTCCAACAGCATCAGGAAAGCAAATTATTACAGATCTGAATTAAAAAGCCCAGGGCCACCTCAACTCATTAGCATTTCCATGGATGGCTGGGCAGCTTCCTTTACCGCTCCCACTGCAGAGATTCCTTGCCAGTGCTTGAAACTTGTTCACCAACTCAAGGCAATTCTCCAGGAAAACAGGTCAGCTGATGCAAAAAGGGAGGCAGCAAACCAGAGCTGAGGCCACCAGTGGCCTTAATGGAGCCTCAAGGGTTACCCTCTTTGCTTTTTCTATTAAGCATTTATTTAAACTGAAATTTACATGTTTGACTTCAGTCCAAGGACTAGTATTTTGAGCTCATCCTATTTTAAGCATATAATAATGAAAATCAGACCTGGTTTTTGTCTAGCATCTCTCAATTTCCCAAGAAGGGAGAAAACATATTCAACCTATTTGTGCTTTGTAGCCTGAGGATGCAAACTTACCTGCTTGCCCCCCTAAATTATTACTTTCACAGATTTCCAGGCATCCCTCTTCAGTAACATTTATCAGAAAGCAAAGCTTCGAACAAGTAAGGGGAAAAAAAACTTGTCTGAACACGTGGCAATTTTATAAATGTGGAGTTCTGTTAAGCTCTCAGATGTCTGGGAAGTTGTGTAAACATGGACCGATGCTTGACAATCTTGCAGCTGTGGTTTTCTGTTTGAGCCAGAAGATAACAGATGTCTCTGGGCAGCAATATGTGGTCACTCCGAGTGCTTCTCACAAAGCAATCAATGAAGCGGCAAAATGGCATTTTAAGTGCAGTGTTGGGCAGGGTTGGGGAGATGGAATGGGAGTAGGAGGGTGGGGAAGAGGAAGAAAGAGAATTGTACACCTGAATGCAAAGTCAGGAAGCACTTGTCACTGAGGCCATACTTTCACATGCCCACATGTGTCGCTATAATAACCACTCAGTGGGTCATGGCTAAAGACAAACAAGAAAGTGGTGTTCAAAGAAAATTTTGGTCTGAAATACTTCACACACAAATCTACTTTTTTAAAAGCTTTATCAGGTTGCCGCCATCTTCAAAGAACATCAGTATTATTGTCACAATCCTAAAATCAATTCACAACAGACACTTGAAGCTTTCCCAGGGATAAGAAGTGTATGGTTTGCTTGTCCACTTCTATTAACCAGGTCTTGACTTTCTAAAATACCCTCCTACCTTTAAGGGGGATTTTAAAAAGTGCTCACCTACAATTCTTTTCAATTCTGATCCTCTCCCAGGTATGTAAATGAATATACAGCATCCTGTTCAAATGGAAAAATGGTGGGGGGTGGGTGGTAACTGGGATGGCCAACAGGATTATGGCCTGGAAACTATGGGCAGGGAGGGGGCGTCTCTCTTTGGGGATCTCTTTGCTATCCCCTAACCTGTGTCCATGACATCCTCAAAGTCACATCAGACTCACTGCTGCTTTTCCCCCAAACTGATACTTTTTTTTTTAATTTTCTTTACTTTATTGTGTTGGTTTTGCCATACAATGACATGAAACCGCCATGGGTTTACATATGCTCCCCCTCCAGA
>ML661902.1:6118597-6189587 GCA_007570785.1 Antilocapra americana
AGACAGCAAAAGGATCACAGATATATAGAACAGACTCGTGGACTCTGTGGATGAGGGCAAGGGTGGGATGATATGGGAGAATGGCATTGAAACCTTTTAGTTATCATATGTGAAATCAATCGCCAGCCCAGGGTTGATGCTTGGGGCTGGTGCACCGAGATGTCCCAGGGGGAGGGAATCGGGAGGGAGGAGGGAGGGGGGTTCTGGAGGGGGAGCATATGTAAACCCATGGCGGTTTCATGTCATTGTATGGCAAAACCAACACAATAAAGTAAAGAAAAATTTAAAAAAATAAAAAATAAATAAATCTCAAATTATTCAGTGCCTTCAATGGCAGAGTAGCTCATCTCTGACTCTGAACACCAGACCTTGCAGTAAGACCGACGAGACTGCCAAGAGTCGTTTAGGAAAGGATGGGTTAATTTCCTATGAGGTGAAGATGTTCCTTTAGAGACTCACCAAAATTCATTATGAATAGGATCTAATGGTACTAAAAGGTAGCTCATGGGGAAAATTAAAGACAAATTTTATTATCTTTCTGCCCCCAAAGTTACTATATTAGAGCTAGGTCTTGTCTCATTACTATCCTTGGAGTTAACGTTTAGGACCAAGTAGAAAGAGACAGCTTTCCTTAAGTTTTAAGTCTATGTATCTCCAAGAAGGCAAAGTGGTTGTCTGAGGAGGCCTTACAAATAGCGAGAAAAGAAGAGAAGCAAAAGGCAAAGGAGAAAGGGAAAGATACACCCAACTAGATGCAGAGTTCCAGAGAATAGCAAAGAGAGATAAGAAAGCCTTCTCAGGTGAACAATGCAAAGAAATAGAGGAAAACAATAGGATAGGAAAGACTAGAGATCACTTCAAGAAAATTGGAGATACCAAGGGAACATTTCAGTTAATGATGGGCACAATAAATGATAGAAATGGCAATGACCTAACAGAAGCAGAAGAGATTAAAAAGAGGTGGCAAGAATACACAAAAGAACTATATAAAAAAGGACTTAATGACCTGGATAACCACGACAGTTTGGTTCACTCACGTAGAGCCAGACATCCTGGAGTATGAAGTCAAGTGGGCTTTATGAAGCATTACTATAAGCAAAGCTAGTGGAGATGATGCAATTCCAACTGAGCTATTTAAAATGCTAAAAGATGATGCTATGAAAGTGCTGCACTAAATATGTAAAATTTTAAAAACTCAGTGTCCACAGGACTAAAAAAGATCAGTAGAGAGGCAATGTCTAAGACTGCTCAGACTAGCATACAATTGCACTCATTTCACATGCTAGCAAGGTAATGCTCAAAAGCATTCCAGCTAGGCTTCAGCAGTATGTGATCCAAAAAGTTCCAGACATACAAGCTGGATTTAGAAAAGGCAAAGGAACTAGAGATCAAATTGCCAACCTCTATTAGATCATGGGAAAAACAAGGGAACTCCAGAAAAATATCTACGTCTGCTTCATTGACTATATTAAAGCCTTTGACTGTGTGGATCACAACAAACTGTGGAAAATTCTTCAAAGGATGAGAATACCAGACCACCTCTCAGACTACCTTGCCTCCTGAGAAACCTGTATGCAGGTCAAAAAGCAACAGTTAGAACTGGATATGGAACAATGGACTAGTTCAAAATTGGGAAAGGAGTACATCAAGGCTGTATATTGTCACCCTGCTTATTTAACTTATATGCAGAGTATATCATGCAAAATGACAGGCTGGATGAAGCAAAAGCCAGAATCAAGATTGCCAGGAGAAATATCAATAATCTCAGACATGCAGATGACACCACCCTTATGGCAGAAAGTGAAGAGGAACTAAAGAGCCTCTTGATGATGGTGAAAGAGGAGAGTGAAAAACCTGCTTTAAAACTCAGCATTCAAAAACTAAGATCATGGCATCTGGTCCCATCATTTCATGGTAAATAGATGGGGAAAAAAGCAGAAACAGTACCAGACTTTCTTTTCTCAGGCTTCAGAATCACTGTGGATGGTAACTGCAGCCACAAAATTAAAGGATGCTTGCTTCTTGGAAGAAAAGCTATGATAAAACCTAGGTAGCATACTAAAAAGCAGAGACATCACTTTGCCAGCAAAGGTCAACATAATCAACGCTATGGTTTTTCCAATATTCATGTACAAATGTGAAAGTTGGACCATGAAGAAGGCTGAGCACTAAAGAACTGACACCTTCAAACTGTGGTACTGGAGAAGATTCTTGAGAGTCTCTTGGACAGCAAAGAGATCAAACCTGTCAATCCTAAAGGAAATCAATCCTGAATATTCATTGGAAGGGCTGATGCTGAAGCTAAAGCTCCAATACTTTGGCCACCTGATGCAAAGTACTGACTCACTGGAAAAGACCCCAATGCTGGGAAAGATTGAGTGCAAGAGGAGAAGGGGACAACAGAGAATGAGATTGTTGGAGGGCATCACCAACTCAATGGATATGAATTTGAGGGAATTCCATGAGATAGTGAAGGACAAGGAAGCCTGGTGTACTGCAGTCCGTGGAGTTCCACAGAGTTGGACACAACTTAGTGACTGAACAACAACATGTCCATTCTGAAGTCAGAGTTCAGTTCAGTTCAGTTGCTCGGTCATGTCTGACTCTTTGAGACCCCATGAATCACAGCACGCCAGGCCTCCCTGTCCATCACCAACTTCTGGAGTTTACCCAAATATTTTTCTGGGCTGGCTAGGAAATCTGGGGATGAAGAATAAGTTAAAGGACTTTCAATTTCTATTGGTGGAGTGTTATCGTCTTATAACCTTTCAGAATTTTACCTCTAAGCCTGAAGGAAGACATGTCTTTGTTCCCCTCATTCCAATTAGTTGCTAATCATTTGAAACCTGCTTCATTCACACTGAGGCTTAGCTGCATAGGACTTTCAGAACTAGGGATTGCAAGATAGGAAATCCAAAACAAAAGGAAACAAACAAAACTGTAAAACTTACGTCATGATAATCAGAACTTTCTGGGAGTTTTCAAAACCTAAATATTACCATAAACTTATCACATTAAAAAGTACTTTATAATCAGTCTATATTGTAAGATCTGCTTGACTATTAGATATAGAAATAGGGACAGATTCTGAGACATTGTTATCAGAGCTATGAATTAGATGAATGAGGCTGTAGAAGTCCAGGTCATGGTTAACTGCTGAGAAGCTTGTTTTCCCAGCTCTATGAACCCAAGTATTTTTATGTACAGGCTGCTTCCTTGCTGAGTCTAGGTAGTGCTCCCTTGTATTGAACAACTGATTTGTGAAATAAACATAACCAAGTAAATTACCTGGGGAGATTCCCAACCCCAGAACTATTAATTAATTGCTTGGAAGTATGTCCCTCAGGTCCCTTTTTGTATATATTTTTATTGTTTCTACTACTATACTACCAGATAAAACCATTTTGAACTTCATAACAGCTTTTAAAGGGTAGCTTTACTGTTTCCAAATTACAGAATCAGAGTGTTAGCAGAGTTAGTCCCCAAGAGCAGTCACCCAAAGGTGGTGGTATCCTCTAGGTCCACATGTCCCAGGACCAACCATTTTCTTGAGCATCATTGCTGAGACCCTGGAAAGCTTTGTGGGCAATTACCATGGAAGGGTGCCACTTCGCAGCAAGTCTACCCCAGCCCCAACAGACAAGAAACTGAAGAAAAGCAAGAAAGGCTTCTTCCCATCCAATCAGACTCTGTAAGCTTCCTATTAGATAGCTGCAGCTAATGTTATGCTTCTGCAGTAACAAAAGCTAGTGTCACAGGGAACTTGCATGCTGAAAGAGCCCAGCTAAAGAGAGCTTCAGCTTGCAATCACAGAAAAGGATGCTACTGATAGCAGTATGCTTATTTCCTTCCTGATAAATTCCCAGCAAACCAATACCTTATGCAGAAGGAGGTGATCTTTGGGCATAGTTAATCTACTACTGATCATTGACAAACTCTGTGTTAACTTGTATGGAAATATCTTCAGAGTTACACAGGATTATATATGTTCCTTTTAGATTTTTTCTTTATATTTCAGTAGACAGGAATTAAATATAGATGGAGATCACAAGATAGATAAACTATGGACCCTCGTTACTGATGCTTTATGAGAACCTGATCCTTAATCCACTGTCAGAGTTACGATCTATAACTGAATAGGTGGAAACTGCATGAAAGGTGCCACCACTATTTTCATCTTGTATATTCATTCCACTCTCCACTGGGCTAGATATGTACCTTGTCATGGAATAGAGAAGAAAAAACATTCTCACATACAGACCTTATTCTTTCATCATTTGTAATATAGTTGCCTGCTCTATAATTCCTGCCACAGAGAAGGGCTACATACAGGTCAGCTAGTTAGAAGTAAAGTCATTGTTTTGGGTAGGCATCTTGATAACGTTTGGACTTAGGAGCCAGTTTATCTGGCTTTGAATCTCAGCTCTGCCACCAGTTACATTACCAGTTGCCCAACTCATCTGTAAGATGGCAGTAACAGCATCTGCCTCATGTGATTGTTCTGAAGGTTAAATAAGTTCACTTATGTGAAATGCTTATGTGAGGTACATACAGCAGATAGTAAACTCCATGTAAGCATTAGTCGTGAACATTGCTATTTGACTGGAATACAGTACACTCATTTATTCAGTACAATAAGTTAACTCATTTAGTTAACTATATGTAGACATCTTTTAATAACCAATTTATGGCCAAGGTGATAATTTACAATATCTGATTTAATTTTTCCCAAACTAAAATTCATGCAGCCATTGGGACTTCACCACCCTTTCAATTAGGCACTGATACACACCTAAGACTACTGAAGGAGAGACATTTAGTCATGTCCTCAAGTACTTCTTGGCCCATGTGGAGGCAAAGTGCTCTTCTATTTAAAAGTGCTCTTCTAGTTAAAAATACTTAACTATGTGGCTGTATTCCAGCTACTGCTCATAGAGCATCATTTCCTATTCACTGCTCTCAAAATTTATCAAAAACTCAACTGTAAAAGCATTACTTATAAAAGTTCAGTAGTTAAGAATCCACTTGCAAAGCAGGGGACATGGGTTTGATACCTGGTTGGAGAACTAAGATCCTACATGGCGTGGAGCAACTAAGCCTGAGCGCCGCCCTACTGAGTCCAGGCACCACAACTAGAGAGTTTGTGTACACAAAAGATCTCTCATGATGCAATGAAGATCGTGTGCCACAAGTGAGACCTGATGTAGCCAAATAAATAAATAAATAAAATTTTTAAGTTTTCCTGAAAACTTACACATTCCTCAAAACAATTAAATCATCATCACCATCCTAAAAGAATTTTATTAGGGTTATTGTTCTTTTCATTAAAGAGTATCCTCTCAAGAGGGATTTAAGGAGAAATTTCTTTCTGGTCTCACTATCAGAAATTATAATAGAAGCCAATGTTTATTGAGCGTTACCAAGAACATCTGACTTGTCAAAGCACTTTTTGTGTATTAACCCATTTAATCTGAGTAGATACATAATTATCTTTGTTTTACAAGTGAGAACACTGAAAAACAAAGGGATTAAGTAACTCATCCATATTTAATAGCTAGTGAATTGTAGAGATTAGAACTCAGGTAGTCTATCTCCAAGGAATAGTTTCCAAACCACCATCCTATACTGACTCTTGGAAAATATATACTGACTCCTGAACAGCTTTTTGATCTTGTCTCATTGACTTTTGTGAATCAAAAACTGATTTGAATTCATTACTAGGAAGTTCAGAGCCAAGTTCCTAACCACATAAGAGATCTTATGGCATAAATTTTGTATCATAATCTAAATTCTAACTTTCATCTTTTCTTATTTACATTTTTCCCTTGTCCCATCATCCTTACTCACTTACAAAAATTATGTGTGCCTGATATCAAAACCTATCCAGAACAGTAAAGAAAGAAATATTACAAGCCAGTCTTACTCATGAACATAGATGTAAAAATATTAAAAACATTAGTAAGCTGATTTAAGCAATATACTTAAGGGAAAAAAAATCACAACCAGATTAGATTTATCTAAGGAATGCAAGAGTAATTTATCATTAAAATTAAAAAACATGTGAATAATGAAATTCATCATACCAACAAAAATAATGAGAAAAATCACATGATTACCTGAATTTATGCAGGGAAAAATATATAATAAAATACAGCATCCACTAATAATTATCCAAAAATCTTAACAAGCTTGAATTAGAAGGGACCTTCTTTCCCTTCCATTAATAAAGGGATTTTAAAGATAAACCTATAGAACATAACACATTAATGCTGAAATACTGAACATATGTCCTTTAAGATGAGGAACAAGACAAGGGCTCCCATTATCTTACTATTCAACACTGTACTGTACCTAGTCAATAGAGAAATGCAGACTAGAGAAGAAGCAAAACAATTACTATCTGGTGATGATATGACTGTGTATATAGAAAATAAAACTCTACAGGTAAATCACTAGAATTAATAAGAATCAATATGCAAAAATCAATTGCATTATATATACAACAGAAATAAATAAGGATCAAAGTTTTTAATAGTTACCTTTCTCAATAGCATTTTTAAAAAATTTATGGAGAAAAATTATAATCTAGACTTAAACTCATTTTTAAAAGCCTAAAAAGGACTTCCCTGGTGGTCTAATTGTTAAGAATTCGCCTGCCAATGAAGGGGACACAGGTTCAATCCCTAATCCAGGAAGATTCCACATGCTGAGGAATAGCTGAGCCCGGGTTTCATATCTACTGAAGCCCATGCACTTAGAGTCTGTGCTCTGCAACAAGAGAAGCCACTGCAATGAGAAAGCTCACTCACCACAACTAGAGAGTAGGCCCTGCTCACCACAACTAGAGAAAGCACACGTGCAGCAACAAAGATCCAGTGCAACCAAAAATAAGTAAATAAATATTTTTTAAAACCTAAATAAAAGTAGAGATATATCATGTTCATGGGTTGAAAAACTCAATAATTTTAAAATGTCAATTTTTCCCAAATTGAGGTCATCTCACTAAAAATCCAAGAATTCTGTGTATTTGTTTGTGAAACTTTCCAGGAAAATTCTAAAATTCATATGGAAAAACAAAAGGCCTAGAAGAGGCAAACTCCTACTAACAAAAGACATGGTGAAATAACGTGTCCTACCAGATATTAAGATGTTTTACAAATGATAGACTTGAGACAGTATAGTATTTGTGCAGAAACAGACAGATTGATCAAATTAAGTAATGATTCCAAAAACAGTCCTATACACATATGTATGCTTGATGTCTGACAGAGGTGTAAACCAAATAAGAAAAAAGACTTTCTATTAATGGTGCTGAGACAGTTATCCACAGGACTCTTACTACACACAAATATCAACTGCAGAATTAAAGTCCCAAAATGAAATGGTAAAACAGAAAACTTTTAGATGAAAATACAGGAGAATATTTTAATTACCTATGGATAGAAAAAACATTTGCAAATAAGGCCAAACACATAAACCATAAAGTTAAAGCTCAATAAATTTGATGGAATTAACATTAAGGACTTCTATTTACAAAATATCCTATAATAAAGGAGAAAAAAATGTCATATAATTGAAGAAAACAGGAGCAATTCATATAAGCCACAAAGGAATCATAACCAGAACATATAAATAACTCATGTGAATCAATTTTTTAAAGGCAAAGGCCCAGAAAAGAATTTGAATAGGTCCTTTCACAAAAGAGGAAATCAGAATGACCCACAAACATATGAAAGAATGCTCAATTTCATTAGTAATCAAGAAACACAAACTAAAATACAATGAATTATAATGTTATACCTATAAGACTAACAAAAATGTAAAAGTCTTTCAATTTAAATTTTCAAATAGCATGCACTGATGAGGACATGGAGCCAAAGGACTCATCACCCACTTTAGGTGAGAGGGAAATTGGAGAAGTCACTTCAGTAAATGGTTTAACATAATCTAGTATGGAAAGATGATGAAGTCATACCACAGGATTATATATAGGCACAGAACTGGCTTTGTTGGAGAAAATTAAAGCAGACAATCAGCAAAGCATGGATGGTTCATTGCTGGCTCAGTCTCCCACAAAAAAGTATAAAGGGTCAGGGTACCACTAGATGCACCAGGGAGCTCTGCTCCAGAGGCAAGACCTTATGAGAATGGCCTTGCTAATATGTGGAACAAGGGGTGGGTATGGGGTTTGGTCAGTGTCCTGCAAAATGTAAATTATTTTATATTTTTCTTCAAATTTTTATATAATTTTTAAAGGTTAGTTTCCATTTACAGTTACTACAAAATATTGGCTATATTTCCTGTGTTGTGCAATGCATCCTTGAACCTGTCTTACAACTGACAATTTGTATCTCCCACTCCACTACCCCCAGAAAACAACAAAATTCTGTAAAGCAAGTATCCTTCAATTAAAAAAGAAATCAACAACAGAATTCAAAAAAGGCAAAACAGAAGTATATATTTTTTGCATGTGTGCTCAGTCATGTCTGACTCCTTACAACCCCATGAACTGTAGCCCTCCAGGCTCCCCTGTCCATGGAATTATTCAGGCAAGAATACCAGAGTGGGTAGCCATTCCCTTCTCCAGGAGATCTTCCCAATCCAGGGACTGAAGGTGAGTCTGCTGCATTGCAGACAGATTCTTTACCACTGAGTCACCTGGGAAGTCCATATAGTTTTTAGGGATATACTTATAAATGGTAAAACTATAGAGAGAAGCAATGGAATAATCATCACAAATGATAATTTTAATATTATTGCACATGTATAAAAGGTTTGGTGGGGAGTGGTGGAAGGGGCAGTCTTTCCCTGGTAGTCAAATGGCTAACACTTGAAGTTCCCAATGCAGGAGGCCCAGGTTTGACCCCTGGTCAGCAAACTAGATCCCACATGCTACAACTAAAACCCAACATGGCCAAGTTAATTAATTAATTAACTTTTTAAAGGCAATTTAGTTAGGAAGCAGGGGGAGATGTAGCTGCAGAAGGGCCCAAAGGATGCTTCTAAAGCACTGTTAGTGCTTTTTATCTTAACCTGAGTGGTATTGACCACAAGTGTCTGCTTTATTATTATTCTTTTAATAGTACATATACATGTTTACACTCTTAAGATAGTCCACAATTTAAAAACCAAAGTTACAAGTACATGAAAAACAAAGATAAACCTTTGAGCAGATTTTAACTATTATCCTTGGGATAAATTTCTCAGGACATTATTGCTAAATCAAAAGACATGAACACTTTGGAAGAGTCAGCATTTATACACACTTCAGTGACATCCCTTATTTTAAGCTTTATTCTATTATATATGCACATATGTAAATTGCTTCACTCTTCTGGATCAAGATGCAGCCTAAATGAACCAACAATAAGATGAGGATGTGGGAATATATGCAGGGAACAGAGATCTGTTTTCCTGTTGGAAACATTAATAGATTAGATTTCTGAGGAGACAAGCAAACATGATGGTGGTGTTATCCCAGGATTACAGATTTGGAACCTTCCTCATGACCCAATGTAAGAGACCAGAAACTCTTCTCACCTTCAGCCTATGGATATGCTTCTGGGCTTTTCTACCTGTCCATAGTTGTAGGCCATCTCAGACCATCTAATATCAATCCACCTGGAACTCATTGTGGCCTTTTCCTATTTGTGCATGAGATTCTTTATCAGCTCATCTTGATAGAAGTGCCAAGTGACTTCAAATCCAACAGTAGCTCTTAGCAAAAAACATAGTGTAAACATCCTAAGAAATACTTCCTTTCTTCTGAGGCTTTGCGGGTTGTGAAAATAAATATTGTAGACTGGTCCTGGGGAGAAATAAATCTCCCCCTGGTACAAAGATTGCAGGAAAAGTAGAAGCCTCTGCATCTCCCACGTCCTTGGCCTAGCATTGTCCCAGGGACCACCCTGCTGATGCCCCATTGCCCTCTCCCCACATCGCCAACAGAGCCCTTCCCAGGCAGAGGGAAATACTTGTCTCCACACCTGTCTCCCTCTTTCCACATCCTGCTCTATCGTGTGCACCTTTTACCCTCCATACCAGCATGGTGCTGATACCTATAATGTACCCTACTGCTGAAAGGAATCACCCTCAAAGACCAGTAACATTGCCATCTTTTTACCCAAGGGACAATGTGGGTCCAGAATGGCAAAGAAACATGCCACAGCTACAGAGAGGGTGGTAAGAGGCAGAATTGTTAGTCTTCTGAAGCCTATTCCCATTTACTGCCAGGGCATGAAGTTTTCAGTAACAACTGTATTGTATACAGTTCTTGGACTCCTCAAGTCTGTATCTCTGCCCTGGCAGAAACAAAATGAGCTAATTAAATGCTTGCCACAGGCTTATTTTGGAAACTTCATGGAGTGTGTGAAAGCCTGAATGAATTTCAGGCCACTATTGATTACTTCAAATGCGGAGGAAGTCATCCAAGTATGGGAAGAAGGTGAGGAAGCTAAACCCCGTGGCCGAGGGTTATTAATATTGTAATGCTTTTGCTTATTGGTGCAGAAAAGCAACTCTTGGCTATATAAGGGACTAAAGCTTTAAGGCTATCATGGAGGAGAGTAAATAGAATCCTTCAAGGTTGAAGAAGAGTCCAACCAAATACTCTATCTAATTGCTTTGGAATAACCAAAATCACCTGCTTACTGTGTGGGGAAGAAAATCAATGGATTGTATTTAGAGAACACTAAAGGCACAATTGGGTCATTCTCTGTGGGGCTAGTAGTGAGTGTTACCTTGGCACAGACCCCCTCAGACAGGCAGCGATTAAATGAAAAGTAGTTCTTGCTGCTTAAAATGATCTAACAACTTTTAAATACAAAATAGGCCATTGCAAAACTTGAAGACTTCCAGTGGATCTGTACAACTCCCCGCGATTAAGCGCTTTCAGGGGGTGTGTGTCTCTTCCCCGATCCCTCCATCCAGCACACACACCAGGAAGGTGTGACTGAATCAGTGGTCACACTGATAAGGTTTTGGGATCACAGCATTAGTCTCCATCACAAAGATTTCTGGGAACCAAATTAAATCTCTCCTATTTCTCACAAAGAAGGGTGTCTTATAGGCTTTCACTCCAGTTTGGCATGTCATACTTTTGAACTTTCCTATCTAAAATAACCTGACATGGTAATTTCCATCACATGGTGAAATCACTTCAGAGAACAAAGGATGCTTTGAAGAAATACGCACCATCCTTAAATAGTTGGCACAGGACCGACCCAGACCAAACGGCCTTGGAAACACCTGGCCCTGAGCTCTGGCTCTTCCAACTCATCACCTCTCTGTATGGACCTTTCAGTGATAATATTTAGGAAGCCACTAATATATGTGAGAGCCTCAAGTTGGAATTTGGGTGGATATTTAAACAAGGAAGATTATATGTTTCAGAATAATTTATGGATCAAGTGATTTCTAATACAGTGTCAAACTAAATGATTCTAAAAACACTTTAAAAATTAAGAAGAGCTTTTTTGCAATATGGATTTTCAGGAGGCAGTATTAATTTATTCTGTTAGCAAAAAAAAAAGGGGGGGGTGGAGTGTAATTCATTCTCTGTTAGCAAAAGAAAGTGTAACTTAATTTGCAGATTATTCTAAAAGTCTGCCAGTACATGGCTCATGTGTCCCCTGAAACTTTTCATTCAGTCCATTGGTTGTCAGATGCAGAAACTCCTGCTCTATAATCTGTTGGATCATCTCCCTCCTCATGTTCCTCCAGCTGCTGGCACAGCCTCTATCTGAAGCCTTTGCTCCACTTCAGGCCTCCTTCACATCTCCTGCCTTTTACATCTTCTCAAGCTCTCCATTGCCTAGAGACAAAGTTCAGACTCTTCAGCAACACCATGACCCCTCACAGGACCTCTAGTCTACCCTCCAGCCTCACCTTTGTCTGCTGCCTTCTAGCACCCTGTGCTCCAGCAGAGCTAGAGATCCCCCCCTCAAATTGGTCTGGCAATTCATGTCTCTGTCTTTTTATACAGTACTCTGCCTACAATAACTTTTCCTTGCTCCCTTATCAGAAAAAATTCTACTTGTTCGATACCCAGCTCCTCTCCCCTCTCCTCTGCACTTCCACTTCTTTCTGGAACTGTGTCAGCTACACATTTATCATCCCAGGTACACGACCTTGTGCATCTCTGCTGCTCTCGGTGTCCAGCACACAGAAGCCGCAGTACATCTTTGCCGAAAGAATATATTCCAATGCATTTCCAGAGAAATGATATTGTCCCCAAGAGTCAAAATTGGAGAGGTATCATACACTTTACAAGGAGCAGCCACTTAGTGAGGTAACACCCACACCCACTGAGTTCACAAAAGCACTTATTGTATCACCAGATTTGGATACATAGTGCTGATGCTGCTGTGTTGGCAACATTGCATCTCTCCATAGTCACATATTTTCCCAGGGAGATGCTCCTTTTTTCATCTCTATCCGAGAAAGGCATTCTCAAAAATGTCCTCTCTAAACTTGAAGATTGGAGCTGCTTCTGTCTCAGGAACTAAAATGTTGTCTGTATATCTCCTTTGGTTTTAACTTTTTCATAAAAAGCAGCACTTACCACGTGGATTCGTCTATTCAGTAGCGTTCTGGGACACAGGGACAATATGGGCGCACCAGCTCACCCACTGACTGGCACAGACTAGGCACTCAAGAAGTGATTGCTGAATTATAATTGTTGGCCTGATTTTTAAACATATATTTTTAAAGGATACTTCTCCTCAGTCTTAAAAACGTCCCTCTCCACTCTTGGGTCTAGATATTCATTGAGTTCTACACTCCACTTTCAACTCCAAAACAGGACATATTCACCTTTACGGACATGACTGTTAATACGGTCCTGGTTTGTTTCAAATGGTGTTATTTTTTAAATTTCTGTAGTATTAACTTACATATAATCGTGTGGCACAAAATTTGAAAGGAATTATACTTATATTAAATATAACAGATCATGTGGTACAAAATTCTAAAGGAACCAAGATTGAAAGGAAAATTTCTTCCCCTTCCCCTTGTCTCCTTCTACCCTTTTTTGAAGGTAATCAATGTTGCCTGTTTTCTATCCTTCCAGGGACAGTCTATTCATATACAAGCAATCCATATTTTTTTTCCTTTTATCACAATTGCCAATGTTTCATATACAGTGTTCTGTACTCGCTCTTTTCACATAACATTCCTTGAAAGTTGTTTTGTATCTGTTCATAAAAATATTCTCACTTTTTTTTTTCACAGAGCCTGGTCTTCTACTGTGGCTGTAAATTACTCCTCCAAGTATGGCAGGTGGAGTGCCCAGTCCCTAAGACATTCAGGCCACCATTCAGTAGCTACTGTATGACAAATGCCATGGATCAACCACCAGGCAACATAGATCTCTTGAAAATGAATATTGGCTTATATGTATCTGGCACTTATATGGACTGATGCCATACTCTGGTCTCTGTTGTACCATATCTAGCAAAGCCAACTGACAAAAAAAATGATGAAAATAGAAAAATATGCTTGTGACCTCCAGTGCATCCACAGGGCTATAAACTCTGAACACAGTCTTTGGTTGATGACTCAAGATGAACATATGGTTCCCTTAGAAATTACTCAGCAAGTTTCTTTGGAACTTGTAGTAAATCCAATGAAACTAGTATTGGTGAGATATACTTGTTCAGCTTTATTATCTGTGTACCACTTACACTTTATTTATATTACATATAATTATTATAACTACAAGTTCATCTCCATCATCATCATTATATGACTGGAATAAGAATCAATACAACTTTGGAAGATACATTTAAGGCACTTTCTCTCTTCCTTCTTCTTCTCCTTCTTTCTTCCCTTCTCCTCCTCCTCCTCTCTTTCTCTCTTTCATTCTCTGCATTGTATAATACATGAGTCATCAGGCACACATGACTTGAGTTCTTAAAATGTGACTAGTGCTATAAGCACAAATAATAATCAGATTTTGAAGATTTAATATGAGTAGATATATGTACTATCTCAGTAATAAGTTTATATTGGTTATATATTGAAATGATATTTAAATGTGCTGTGTGTGCTCTGTCACTCAGTCATATCTGACCTTATGGATTATAGCCCACCAGGCCGCTTTGTCCATGGCATTCTCCAGGCAAGAATACTGGAGTATTCCAGTATTCCACAAGCAACTGGAACCCACGTTGCTTGTGCCTCCTGCCTTGCAGGCAATTCTTTACTGCTGAGCCACTGGAGAAGTCTGGTATTTTGAATATATTGGATTAAATAAAATATATCATTAAAATTAATTTCACCTGTTACTTTTTCATGTGTCTTCCAGAAAATTTTAAATTGCAGATGTAGTTCACATTTATATTAGACAGTCTTGGCCTATGGCATACATTTATTTCCTACTTTATATGAAGGCAGACTAGTGGGATAAAAGTATATTCTCTTTTAGCTCTTAGAATCCAGGCTTTGCCTTTCCTCTTGTTTAATACATGTAGAGAATTTAAAATTCAGAACCTAAAACATGGTTTATCAGAAGGTAACAAAAAGAAGAACCAAAAAATGAGTTATTGAAAGTACAATAGGTACTAAGGGTTAGGAATTTCAGAAGCATCAAGATGTCATTTTCACCAGCAGGTAACATTTGGAGAGGCTTGGAGAGATTCCTAACTCACTGGGAACAGGAAAATGGAGCATGGCTAGAAGGAACAGCAACTGAAAAGTCAATTCTGGCTTAACCAAGTCTAAACTCCTTTCCAAACATCCTCTGATGTTCTCTTCATCCAGTTTCTTTTCTCCTTTACCTATTTACACTTGAAAACGCAAAAGCAGAGTGTTAATCAGACTTGGGTTAAAAAAAAATATCCAGGATCTCATACTGCCAAAATAAAAATATCATAATTTCGGATGTCTTTTATAAAGAATATGAATGATCAGACCTGAATTTTCATTATCAAATCTTTTCCAAGTTTTAATCATAAGAAGAACATTTTGCCAGGCACCAAGAATGCAAAGTTGTTCAATCGCTCAGTAATGTCCGACTCTTTGTGACCCCATGAACTGCAGCACACCAGGCTTCCCTGTCCTTCACCATCTCCTGGAGCTTGCTCAAACTCATGTCCATTGTGTAAGTGATGCCATACAACCATCTCATCTTCTGTTGTTCCCTTCTCCTTCTGCCCTCAATCTTTCCTGGCATCAGGGTCTTTTCCAGTTAGGTGGCTCTTTGTATTAGGTGGCCAAAGTATTGGAGCTTCAGCATCAGTCCTTCCAATGAATATTCAGGACTGATTTCCTTTAGGATTGACTGGTTTGATCTCCTTGTATTTTGCCAGGCACCAGGAATGCAAAGTACACAGTCCCTGTTCTTAGGAGGCATAGAGTCTACTGAGGACAGATAGCAGTGTGTCCATCCACAGTAAGCAAAGCTCTCTCCATTCTCTTTCCTCAATGTACCCTTCTCTCTCTGCTCTTTTCATCCTCATTCCTTCCCCATCAGGAAAGATATTTTTGTGTCTAGCCTCCTTGGAGTGACTCGAGGGAACTCATTTACCACCATTAAGTAAGTAGCTAAGGCTTCCCTAGTAGCTCTGCTGGTAAAGAATCCACCTGCAATGGTTTGATTCCTGGGTTGGGAAGATCCCTTGGAGAAGGGATGAGTTACCCACTCCAGTATTCTTGCCTGGAGAATTCCCATGGACAGAGGAGTGTCGGACGTGACTGAGCTACTCAGCACACAAGCACAAGTAGCTAACTTCCTGTGGTGCTGATACAGAACATGCTGTGTAGGAGTTGTCCATCAGAGACACAGCTCAGTCCCAAACTGCCTGCAGTCCTGAGCATGGGCCCTTGTGACACTAGGTTTGTGACTCATATGTGAATCACCCCGGGTGTCTTCTGTCCTCCGCCTCTGTAAGTACGGCCGGCGACTCCTAAACAGCAGGGACACGGGCCTGGAAAACTGCCCCCTGCTGAAGTGCATCTTATTCACACAATGTGGCCTATATTTTGAGTCAGACCATTCCACCTAAAGCCTCTAAATCTCAGGAGAACCCAGCTAGCCAGTCCTGAATTGTGTAGAAACAGTAGAGAAAAACTTCATGACATTTGTATAGACTGTTGAGGGATTTTTTTTTTTTTTTGCCCCGACACAGACGGACAGTCAAGGGGAAGAAGACTGTTGGATGATGTCTGTGCCCTTTTGAAGTCATATTCCAGCATTTTGCATTTTATTCCATTTCTTCTCCTTGGCTAGATCCAGCCTATTAGTTCCTTGGCTCCCACCCCTCCTTGACTTCCATTTACTCCACGTTCTTTTCTCCGTGTTAATGGGTAACAGAGCATGTACTGTAAATTAGCATTTATAAAAATCAATTACTCTGCTTCATAAGACAGAGCAGAAACTCAGATTGTCTTCATCAGATCATTTGTATTTATCTGTTAATTATAAACCCTAATTGTCTCTTTTTATCATATTAATTTGCACAAATTGTACAACTTCAGAGTTAGGCAGTTTTCAAGTCCTTGAAATACAATTATTCTCTCAACATTCTTTTCAGAAACATGGTATTCATTAATGATTAGGTTGGTAAAAATTAGCAGTTCTGATAATTAGCCTTAGCTTCTCCTTGGCTTTTTTTTTCCTTTCCCCACTAAAATCCTCGTTCTCACAATTATGCATGCCTGTGAGCCTCTGACTGTCCCCAGCTCTGATTTAATTGGACTTTGTAGCCCATGAGACTTCACAGGGTTTGGTCTCTTGTCAAAGTAGCATACAATTCTATGCCAGTGAACTTCTTCCAAGTAGGTCTGACTCCCACCCATCTCCGTAGCAGAACCTGGACTTCTGTCCCTGAGGATTAGTCTACTTGCCCATCCTTTGCTATCAAAAGACTTAAACAGCAAGGGAGGAAGAAGGCTTTCCAAACTCCAGTCCCAACTGTGAAATCATTGCAGACTCTTACCCTTCGCAAGTTGGCGAGCAAGCAGGATAAAGAAGGGCCTCTTCAGGCTCTCCCAGCCTCCTCTCTACCATGGCTCTGTTTCCACTTAGTGTGGCAGCCACTTAGGAGGAGTCATACATCACAGAGCACATATCAAAAGGCCAGAACAAGCTTTCCTCTTTTGAGAAGCTGCACAAATCTGGATTATGTGAAGGAAATGATCCAGACTGAAGGATAAGGTACCCTGACTTCCCTGGAACCAAGTGGCTTCCTGCCTAGGGGACTGCAGGCACATTCCAGAGGCCTTGCATCCAACTCTGATGACACTAGCAGACAAGCTGCAGTGTTCCAAAGGAGCAATGAGGAAGGAGACCCCCTGCTCCTGCTGCTTCCCATAAGGGAACAGAGATGAGGATTCTGTCCTATCCCATCTGGGATTCCAAGTCACATTCCCTATGTGGGCTTCGCCAAACATAGGATGGCCGTCTAAGATTATAGAACCTAGCATCTGATACAGTTAGAATTTTGTGAATTCTCTTACTGGGTATCTGTAAATGATTAACTCATGATGACTCTTGCCCCTTCAGAAGCAACAGTCAGAAGCTAGGCCAAATTTCCTCATCTATATGATCTGAGCTAGGACTCTAGCCAGGTACAAATTTGCAAGTCAATACCTTAGGTCTGTGAGCTGTGGTTCTCCATGGATTTTGTTCATTTTATTGATTGAGGGGGTGATTCTGTGGGAAGACTGGCTGACTGGAAGAGACACACTAGATGGAGTATGGGGTTATTTGCTCCATCAAATATGAAAGACTTCTCTGTATATTCTGAAGTCAGGAACTCTCTATGATACCCTTCAGATCAGGTTACTTTTAAGAAAAGACATCTTCTCCCACATACAAACCACTCACCAGACAAATCTGTCAACAGTCTCTCTGCGCCTAATTTTCTCTCATGCTGGCTGGCAACAGCTTGTGCCACAAAAATGTGGTCAGAGTGCCTCTCAACAATCTCTTCCCAGCCCACATTTTCCACCAAATGGGGCGGTTCATCATCTTATGCCAGCTCCTTACCTCAGGTACCAAATTCGGTGACAAGGTAGGAAGTTATTCCTGCAAATGTACAAATTTTGGCTGAAAATAAAGCACTGACTCAGCCATGTGGGACTAAACTGTCATTTCTGTGAACTAGAAGACAAAACAGCTACCATTCCCCAAGCTGAGTTGACAAGCAATGGCCAGAGGGTGAGAATACATCTGCCCGGTTAGTACCATGGGGAAAGGGTAGGGGAGGGAAGTAGGACTTTCCAGACCAAAGAGCCCCTTTATGACATCTGGGTACTTTTAGTCATCTCATGCTTACTGCAAGTGTCTTTGCCAGTTATTTTCCACCTCAAGGCCTACTGTGAATCAACAACAGTGTGCCAGACACACAGATCTACCCTTGTCTCTCACACATCCTCCTTGATAGGTATCTTCATACCCTCTTCTGCAGCTCAGACATTCCCTTCCTTAGACCTTGGCACAGCAGACTCCCAGATGGCTCTTCTCTAAGGAGAAGCCATGGGTTATGAAACTTCAGCCACTGGTTGTCACTGAGTTCCCATAGGTGAAGAGAAAGATGATGGCCACTTGTTCCAAGTGTAACCACTCTTCTGGGAACCACAATTTCAAACTGAGGCAACAAAAGAAGCCATGTGAACTCTGCCTCAGGCATGTCTGCTGTTAACACATACCACTTCTTTGTGAGAATAAGGAAAAGGTCCTCCTTCCCCAAGATATTTGATTTATTTGCATCTGTCAAAATATCATTATAATAAATACATAAATCTACCCCTTAGATATGGACACTGGTAGAGTGTGTAACCTGTGCAACTACCTGTAGTATCTCTATCAAAGATGTAAATCAAGAAATGGTAAGAGTAGCTAATGAGCTCTCTGTATGAGTCAAGAGCTGGGCCGAGCATTCCACATGTATTATTCTCATCTAATCCTCACATCAAGCCTAAGTACTATTACTATTCTATTTAGATTTTTAAAACTATGATACTAAGATTCAACCATGTGCCCAGACCAGAAGCTCCTAGGTGACCAAGCCAAGATTCGAATGTAGATCTTATTACAGAATCCAAGCTCTTGACCACTGTGCTCTATGAAAGTGGAAACACAGCAACCTGTGTTTATTGAAATAAATGGCACTATCCCAGAAAAGATTTCCTTAAATTAGAGCCTTGAGAAAGGAATTTGGATGCCTGTGATCTGTTGAGGGCAGATCAAGGTCATCAGGGTAGGGAAAGAGAAAATGCTGAGCAAGGACATGGACTCAGGTAACATGCAGCCTGGCCTGATCCACGAGGCTCTGGAGCATAAATCATACAGCAAAACTGCCCCAGCTTGAGACACAAGAGCCAACCTGTTGTACATCCATATATCATCCAGTCACTGGCCATGGGGGTCGAGAAGTAGAAACTTCCATATATCTCCAAGTGAGGTGACTCCCAGATGTAAGCCTGTGGCTGTAGCACTTAACAGCAGCTGAAGAACACATGTACCAACAAGCAAATGGGACCTGGGTGGGGCACTATGAGTTACGCATACATGCTGTTGGGTCCAACTCTTTGTGACTCCTTGAACTGTAGCCCACCAGGCTCCTCTGTCCCTAGGACTTTCCCAGCAAGAATACTGGAATGGATTGCCATTCCCTTCTCCAGGAGATCTTCTTGACCCAGGAATCAAACCCGTATCCCCTGCAGTTCTAGCATTGGCAGGTGGAATCTTTACTACTGAGCCACCTGAGAAGCACTATCGTACATACTAAAGGTACCCAGTACATTTTGGCTGAGTCAGCAAATGAGGCCTATGGGATGTTTTTACAATACAATTTCACTTGAGTTAAAAGTGGAATTTTACATCATGTAACACTGAAGTTACAAGACAACCACGACCAAGCTTATGGCACACATAAGGTGCTTGTCACTATCTGTGAAGACAGTCACAACACACTGGTCAGACTTTATCATTCTAAAATTCAAAAGCCAGCTAGACGAGATCAGGCACATTCAGGATAGTATGGCCATAGATTACTATTAACAAATATATGTAGACTCTAGAAAAAATGGTATAGATGATCTTATTTGCAAAACAGAAATAGAGACACAGACATAGAGAACAAATACATGGACACCAAAGAGAGAAAGGGAGGGGGTAGACTGATTTGAGAGATTGGGATTGACATATATATACAATTGATACTATGTATAAATAGATAACTAATGAGAACCTACTGCATAGCTAAGGGAACTCTACTGAGTGTTCTGTGGTGACCTAAATGGGAAAGAAATCCAAAAAAAGGGGTGTAACTGATCCACCATGCTATACAGTAGAAATTAGAACAACAGTGTGAAGCAATTATACGCCAATAAAAATTAAAAGAAAAAAATGCAGCCAGACTGCGACTGCCTACTCCAAACTAAGAAGGGAATTTCTAAGGTTAATACCAGCTTCCAAACCATCATTCCAGCCTCCTTTTTCCATGCCATCCCTTCAGATACCCTATGCTGCAAGGCCCATTTGTAGAACTCTCCCTAATTAACCCTAAACTTTCTCACTCTCATGCTTTTATTAATGCTGCTGCCTGAACTTAAAGTGCCCACTTTTATCCCTTATCTGCCTATTAAAATCTTAGTTAAGACTCTTCTATTCCAAGAAATAGAAGCCCACTCAAGTTAGCTTAAGCAAAGTGGGATTTATATAAGGAACCCAAATCTCTTAAGAATAATGGAAAGGGCTTCACAAATGAAATGCTAGCAGAGCTGGACAGTCAGCTCTCTCCCTGACCTGTAGTGCTCTTTTTATAGCACAAACCTTTGATGGTAGCTTCTCCATTAAGGCTGACTGCTTTGTTGCTCCTTCCACACAGGAGTGGGCCTTCTATAGCCACATCCAGCCTCATAATCTGCTCCCACTCTGCAGCCACAGGTATTGAATCAGGAAGAGACACCTGGTATCCTCTGGAGCAATTAGAATTTGGAAGTCAGACTAAAAGTTGGATTCAAATTCAATCTGGCCTGGTGTCTTGATCAAGAAAAATAGAAATGAAGAAGGTAGGGGATGGCTATCCTGCATCCACAAGATAAATCAATTAGCAGAGAAGGCCAGTTTGCAAACAAGAAAGGACAAAGCCACAGTGTGGTGAGAAATGGCCAGGTTTTGACACCTTTTCAGTTTCTGGTTCCCATCTCAGCCCTGCTCATCCTTGAGTGTCTGTCATCTCTCATCCCTTCCCTCCCCTTCCCATCTCTTCTCTTCCCTTTTATTCTTCTTCCTCCTCTGCTTTCTCTCCTCCTCCCTTTCCCCTTCTCCTCCCCCTGCCCCACCACCTTCTTCTTCTCTCCTCCTCCTCTTCTCTCTCTTCCTTCTTCCCTGCATCCTCACTGCCCACCCCCCGCCTTGCTTTACTGATCTGCTGTCCAAATCCACATGTAGCTGCAGCAGCCTCCTTCGTGTCCTCTCAGCAACAAAGCCACCATTCAGCTCTTCTCAATTCCAGATTCAGCCCTTGTGTCATCTCCCCTAAGACTTGGTCTGACCAAGGAAATCCAGAATCCCTTGCAAACACAGATGCAGAGCCCATAGCCCCTACAGGCAGGCATGGACTAAATCACCCCAAATATCAGTGTGCCTGGAAAGGTCTGCCATGTCCCCCAGTCTGATGCTCCCTCTATTTCCCATCATATGATGCTTGCATCTCTAATAACTCTACCATTTTCCATGCTATTAAATCTTATTTGTATATATAACCCGACAGCAAAACCTTCTTGTGTGCATTGTGGGCACATCATACGCACTAAAAACAGTAACTTTAATCTGATTGGTGTACATCAATAGAAGGAGGTAATACTTGCAGTTTGATGTTTGATGGCTGGTTCAAGAGATGATAAGTATTTAGGAATGGGGAACCCTCCAAAATATATTTTCTTCTATTTTTCTAATTATTTTGTCTTCTCTGATCCAGAGTACTTTATATGTGTTTATTAAACACTCATCACATTGAGTTGTCCTTATTTATCTAAATATCTAATGCCTCAACTATCAGCTCTCTGACGGCAGGGGTTATATCTCTATTATCTTTCTATCCCTAACCTAGTACCAGCCTGACACAAAGAAAATGTCTACCAAGACTGTTGGAGTGAACTGAATCCAAATCCATGCGAGATTTGGGCTGAGGACATCTCACCTGCTGGCCCTAATTTACCTGCTTTCCTGAGTGCTCTTTGAGGTCGATTGTGCTAAAACTTTTCTTGGAAACCACAGTTCTGGCAAGACTAGCAAACTTCCTTCTCTGAAAGGGCTTGCTTTGTTTGTTACAATAGAAGAGCATGATAAATAATTTTTCCCATAAGAAACATGCTTCCGCATTTTGACAGTTTTGACAGCCTATTGTTTAAGTTTGAAAAAGGAACTCAGAAATAATTTACAGCGGAAACATGGCTCAGGTGTCTTCCCCTGATGCTATTGGTATCTTGAGACTATCCAGAAATGTAATTTATACACACAAATGCATACACAACAGAATTTAAGTGTGCTCTGTGTTCCCACAGGGTGTCCAAATACTAACATTTGCCATCTGGCCTGCTCAGCTGGCTGATTCTGATGTCTTTCCCAAAGCCTGGATGTACCTTTGTTTACTAGCCAAACATCTATGGAATCTGAGCCCCATGCTAGGCACAAAGGAGGCAAAGATGGAAAGCGGCGCCATACAGAATGAAGTCAGAAAGAGAGAAACAAATACTGTATATTAACACATATATGAAGAATCTAGAAAAATGGTACAGATGAACCTATTTCCAGGGCAGGAATAGAGACACAGGTGTAGAGAATGGACACGGGGGTGGGCAGGGGAAGAATCGGGAGATTGGGATTGACATCTATACACTATGTGTGTGCGTGTGCTTAGTCACTCAGTTATGGCTGACTCTGCAACCCCATGGACCAACAGCCCACCAGGCTCTTCTGTCCATGGGAATTTTCCAGGCAAGAATACTGGAGTGGGTTGCCATATCCTTCTCCAGGGGATCTTCCCAACCCAGGGATTGAACCCACATCTCCTGCACTGCAGGTGGATGCTTTACTGTCTGGGCAACCAGGGAAGCCCCACATGCACACTACCATGTGCAGAAATAGAGAGCTAGTGGGAACCTGTTATAAAGCACAGTGCGCTCAGCTTAGTGCTCTGTAATGACTCAGAGGGATGGGCTACGGGGGGCGGTGGAAGAGAGATTCAAGATGGAGGGAATATATGCATACATATAGCCAACTCACTTCTTTGTACAGCAGAAATTAATACAATACTGTAAAGCAATTATATTCCAACTTTTTAAAATGTGAGTTTAGACCATGAAAAATCATTGCATAATAATCCCCTTAGGAAAAACCAAAAACTATCACGTGCTAAAGTAAATCTTAAAACCAGATTGAGTGTTTTAAGTGAGTGTAGGAAAAGGATCCATTAAGTCTGCATAGGCAAGACAAGGAAAGATCACACAGGAGTCAACTCTTGAGAGTGTGAGTGGAGGGTAAAATTATCAGAAGGCAAAGGATGGAACCTGAGGAGACACCAACATTAAAGGATAAATCAGGACTCTGAGAATTCAGGGAGAGTAAATCCATGAAAAGGTAAGAGAAAGCATGGATGTTCAACCCAGGATGAGAACACAAAGTGACGTTAGGATTTGGTGTTTTGGAAGTCACACTGAGCTTTAAATTCATGGTCTCTGGAGCACCTGCAGAGAAACCTGCCAGAAACATGTAAAATTTTCTTTAAAGTTTGGTCAGCAGCATCTACATCACTTGAACACTTGTCAGAAATGCAGAAACCCAGGCCCACCCAGGAGATTCATGTGCACATTAAAGTTTGTGAAGCAACCACACCTTTTCCCAGAAAAGACACAATTTGGGAAGGCTGATGAGATAGGTGACCTACAAGGAACTGGCTTCACAAGGTTTCAAATTAAAACATCAACTTGACATCTCAACATAACATAACAAAAATATATATAAAATATTCCTTTCTATAACCTTGTGAATTATGAATCATATAGAAGATATTATTACTCCCATTTACTGACCATAAAACAAGAGGCTGAAGAGGTTAAATGCCTTGTCAATGACCACAGTGATAATAAATAACAGAGCCTGCACTTGAACCCAGATCTTCAGATTTACTGACAGGGGAGAGGATTCTGTTCACTGAAAAGAAGAGGAAGTTAGAAATGCGTCTGAATAAAATATCATTTAAGACAATTCAGTTTCCTTTGCTCTAATGATGGGCTTGTCAAGCAGCCTTCTGATGACTGCTCTGACTTCCTTTGAGTTCTAATTCAGAGATGGGGTATCCTGGAACAAAGAGAAATGACAAGGAAACAGACAAAACTGTATATGAATAAGCTGACATTATTGTAGATCCTCTTTTTCTTTTTTTTCTGAGGTGGTTAGAACAGATCAGATTTTCCAAAAACAACTCACCCCAAGTAAAACTTAACTGAGTTTATGAATCATTAAAGCTCAGAGTCTGTCATAACCCATGTGGCCTTCACAGTAAGATATGCTGCAGCAAAGGGTCCGGGAGAGAGTACATGGGGAATGAGCAGGCTGAGAATCCACCAGGCTTGGGGCTGGTTTCCTCAAGAGGATCAACTCTTCAAAACACAATGTCTAAAGAAGCTAGGTCTGATCTGGGCCAGCAATGTTACCCAAGAGTTTAATCTAGTGGGTGAGATGTGGCATCAGATGTTTCTGGGTTGATGTAATCATTTTTCTAACTAATTGGTAGACAAATTATTGTTCTGTGGAAGTCAGTCTAGTTTGAAAGAGTTTTGGCCAATAATAGTATTCTCTTCTTGGGAAAGGAGTTGGCAAAAGTTAAATTGGGCTCTAACCAAATGGTCTTGGGTTCAGGGCAAAGGGCCAGCCTCTAGTGGGAAGTAAAGTTAAGAAAGCAAAACACACAACAATATATCATGCTATTTACAAGCATGGATTTGGGGATCCGGTAGGTCTGGTTTCAGATCCCAACACTTCTACTTACAGTATAACTTTGTCACTTAACTTCTCTAAGCCTCATCTGTAAGTCTCAGTTAATAATAACTGCCTCAGAAAGTTGTTAAAAGGATTAAAGGACAACAAATTATGTAACACACTGAACATACTGTTGTAACTCAGAGGAGACATTCAAAAACTAGAAGTTATTACCATCATCTTTATCATCTGGTCTGGGCATTCCCAATGGAGCTGAGGGTCAAGGCTTCAGTGGGTAGATCCCTGGGTGGGATAGGCTCCAAGAACATCAGAAATGAAGCAGAAGACCTCAGCTGTGAGTAGATACATGGCTTTGGAAATATTACCAGTTCTGGGCTGGGCTGGCCTCATCCCCGATCTGGGATGAGCTGCTTGGTAGAAGGATTTAAGTACTGTACCGAGTATGGCCTAAGAGACTGGACAAAAAATATTTATTCCTGAGGCCTAGTGCTAGCTGCTAGTCAGCTAGCTCTTTTCCAACAATGATAAAAGCTTTGATAAAGAAATGCCTTATAACTGTTGACTACAGAAAATGAGCTGTATCTTTCCAGTTAGCCTTGTCTTTCCCAGTCTTCACCCCACCCTACCTCTCCACCAATCTGAGAAAATACTAAAAATGTATTGGCAGTGTCTTGCTATTTATTCTCTGATAGAATGATTTCTCTGGAATATAAACAAAGGAAAAGGCCTTTAGGTGACATTCACTCAAGCTGGTAGGAGAAGATAGAAATATTCCCTCTAGCACTTGGGCAAGTTGGAGAAGATCACTCCTAAGATTTCTTGATACGACTAATACCCCAAATTCCCTGGTGAGCTTTGTTATACTTTTGGAGGTGAGTAAAACTGTTTCCAGGGCTCCCAAGAGAGACCCACTATGATCCAAGATAGCTAGCTAATATCTGATGCCAGGCAAATAAAACTTCTATATTAAACTATTTCATCGACACTAATTCAGTGACCAAGGCTGAATTCTCACAGGTCTACTGTCTGTCCTCTAGGCCCAGATCTGTGTTCTTGTTTTAAAGACCACAGAACTGCAAATCATTCTTAGTCAGTAGAGAATTGATGAAGGTTTTTATCTTCTGGTTTTTATCCTCCTGGTTTTTACCTTCACTCTGTACTGTACAGATGATCCTGCCACAGCAAGGTTATTCTCCTTTCTCTCCCTTTGTGTTCTGGGGTCATAGTTTGGCCTCAGGCACCAGCCTTCCAGTCCCTTCCATCTTAGCTTAGAGACTTTTTGGTGAAATGCTAGAACTGAAAGTTCAAAACCATGAACATGGTCAAGGCTATCATTTCCAGCCTGAGAGCTGAGGCCAGAGATGCTCAAAGGGTTCATCAAAGGCTGGCAAGGGAGTCTGCTGTTACTTTGACCTCTGTTTCTCCAGCTCACAACATGAATAGGTTTTATTTAAGCATAAATGATACAAAAATGTTTGCTAAAGTTAAAGACAAAATTAACAGACTATGACTGGTAGAGGGGGTGGGTAAAGATGGCAGCCAGGCAGATCAGAGAAACTCTTTCAGCTACAACCCTCAGGTGAGATTATGGCAATAATCTATCCCATCCCACCCCCGAAAATAGTCACCCTGTCTTCTTCTTAAAGGAATTGCTGGAAATGTGAGCCTATTTTAATTATGCCAACTGAGAATGTTTCTTTTTACTCTTTTCACATGTTTGTCATTAGAAAAATAAAAATCTTCAATTTAGGCCACTTCATATAGCTTCCTTGTATAAGTTTTCAGTCTTTTTTGAAGTTGAGCTATGTTTTCCTTTAAGGGGATGTCTTGCTAAAAAAAAAAATAAAAAGCAACAGGCTGATTTGAGGCTTGGAAGCTGCCCAGACCATCAGAAAATCCTGGGGGCCTGCATATCAGTCTCTTTGAAATTTGATTTCCCTATAATAAAGAGAAAGCGGCAAGGAAACTCTCTGAGCCCCAGCCCTCCAGGGCCAGCTCTCTAGGGCCAGTGATTTGTAGCCATCGATAGGGTTAAGCCTCTTCCTTATGGAGCCCTTTGTCCTCTCAAATGTAAAATGGTTGTAAAGGCAGGAAACCCAAGGTCAGCTTCCATTTGGAGCAAGCCTAGGAACTGGGGTACTCTGCTGGGGAGTGGCAAGGAGGTGTATTTTCATTTACATTTGACCTGATCTTCTATTTCAATGGATTTTCCTTATTCTCTTTCCCCTCTACTCTCCCAAATGGAGACTGCTCAAGGTTTCAACAGTCCAGCACCTTAAAAAAAAAAAAAGGAAAAGCAAACTCACATGGCCAGACCCTTGGCATCCCTCCAGTTGCTACAGCTTGAGGTAATCATGGTCAGTATCAGGGCATGATGTTTATTTGCAAAATATCAATCTGTCAACAGGCACAAAGTTTTAACTGCCTGTTAAATGGCAAATGGACCCATGCAGAGACTGTATGAAACAAGTTCCAAGTTCTAACAGCAAAGCCTTACATGTGCAAGATTATGCTTTTTCAGATAAAAATAATAAATAATGTGGCAACATTTACCACCAAGATCTTCAAAACAATGGTACTCTCTAGGTTTCTTGATTTAAGTTTCATCCCTCTAATCTTTTTAACTGAAGGCCTACTCTGTGCAAAAACTGATGGGCAGTGACAGTTCCTCTATCAGCCCTAAAACCCTGGCTTAATGGCTTCAGGGAGTGAATGAGAGCATTTGACCCAGTGAAGATGTATGTTCAAGATGGCTACTTAGAATGGTAGAATTTTGGAGTTTGTTGGTGACATCAGAAAAGACCAAAGTCTAGAGAGATGAAGTGACTTATTCAAGGTCACTCATACTATTCCAAAGCCAGGATGAAAGACCAGGTCCCTGAAGGTCCTCTCCAGAGTTCCTTGCCTTGTAGTCACCTCTTTAGTTTAGCAGAGGCTCATCAACATGAGTAACAAGGAGGAAGGCAGACCCTTTGGCAGCAGAGAGGGTAGCACACATAGCACTGGGAAATTTATGTCTGGGGTTCGCTCCTAGGGAAAACGACTGTAGCTACTGCTCATGTTACAGGAAAAGGTTGGGGAAAAAATCAACATCAAAAGGGTCTGCCTGACTCTGAAACATGGAACAATGTGAAGAACAGAAGAACTATTCACTCTTCTGGCAGCCAGTCTCCCTAATGAAGCACACCTCGCAGTATTTGCTCTCTTGTGAAGCCTGCTCACTTAAGTCCAGTGCAACAGAAACATGCTAGCCTTTCATCTTTCATTTTGGAATGCTCACTCTTAGGATGCACCTTCTCAGAACCTGGCCATCAAGCTTTGAAAAGCCCTAGCTGTCACTTGTAGAGACCAAGTGTAGCTGGAGTTATTCAATGGGACAACTCCAACTGAGCCCTCAACAAATACCTGCCAACCACACGAGTGAGCCTGATGGTTAGCCAGCCCCTTCAGGTCTCCTAAAGGCCATGGCCATATCCAACATCTGAGCAGAATTGCAGGAGAAGCCTCTGGTGAAAACTGTCCAACTATGCCCAGTCAACTCAAAGACCCATGAGAAATAATGACTGTGTTCAAAAGCACTCAGATTTAGGTGGTTAGTTACACAGCAATAGATACTTGGAGATTTTTTTACACAGAATGGAAAAAACAGGAACTCCTAAAGATCCCTGGAAACACATCATTTTTAATTGAGGTCTTCCATGTGGTTAAAAAAAAAAATCATACAACCTGAAAGAGAGGTATGAATTTTTGTGGAGTGAACGCTGGCAAACTGTGAGGTTTATGTGAGCAAATAACCAAAAGCATCACACATCAAGGACACTGAGGGGAAACAGATACTGTTCAAACTTAACCTTAATGAATGCCCAAGGACATTCATTATGCACGTCACCCTAGCAATAAATACTCCAGAAGTAAATCAAATGGAGGACAATGCAGAAGAGTGAAGGAATGAAAAGAGTAGTCAAGGGAAGAAGGAGGCATATGCTCTGCATGGTACAAAACCATCTGGAATGCTCCAGAGGAGGGTGAAGCCACGTGGGATGAACAGAAGATCATGCTTTGGAGTCTACAAGAGATCTCCCAAGTCATTCAGAGGAGAAACAAGCAAAGTTAAGAGGGATAATGAGAAATGTTCCAAATGTGCATGGAGAGAAATGTCAGGGCAGGAGACAAGAGGTCTGGGAGTGACAAGGAAGAGCGTTCATGAACAGCAGCAGCAACATGAGCTAATGGAGCAATTATCACACAATAATCAGGCTTCGTTGCTAAATGTTCACAGTCACTGCCCAGGGTGGGCCTTGGAGTAATTCAGCCAGTTGCTTGATCGTAGCAGAAATGGCCAAGACCTCTCCCTAGGACCCAAAGTTCACAAAGGTCGCTGCTGGAGTCTTAGTTAAAAAGAAGCTTTGGATCTTATTCCTTCCTTCAGGTATCACAAAGATTAAGAGCAAGTGCCTGAGTCAGACTCACTTGTTCCAGGAGGAGACATTTGATGGAAATCAAGGCTGGCTGAGAATGGGATTCTAATGACCTCAGGGAGCACGGACATTATTTAGAGCAGTGACACCACTTTGGAGACAATTTCAGTTCTATGTTTCAAGGCAACCTGGCATTACCTATACATTTATATCTCCTTCAGGGCCTCAAATATAACAAGGTAAATCAAGCTGAAGTTACTTATCACATATTAAAATCAAATATCCTTAAAAGAGCTTCTACTATGTACCAGAAATTGGGCTGGAAATTTTGCATGTATTCTATGTCCAATGGCCATGTTACTGGCCCTTGCTAAAGGCCAATTGTTAGAATTTGGAGTTGCTGTTGGGGTTTTTCCCTGTGAAAGTCAGAACTGAGAATGGCTCGTTGAACTCTGGGTGAAGGAAACAGGAAACAGCTCACTCAGAAAGTTGGTATCCTGATACTATATATACCTTCAAGATTAGAAAGGCAAATAATATTATTTTATTGCAAAATGAGAAAGCACAGAGAAAGGGGAGACAGGAGTAAGCAGCAAAAACAGGAACAAATGATCAGCTGCTACGAAAAGAACAGAGAGACTCAGGTTGCAAACAGAAACCCATCTACTTGGTTCTCACACAGAGGAAAAGGCAGGAGAAATGAGGACACAGGCACAGTGTGAGATGTGCCTATCCTGCCCAGGAAGTCTTTTCTCCCTTTAACAGTACATGCTATCTGAAAGCTAGCACCTTCAAATTGTTATTAAAAATTCCTTTTATCTTAAGCTAATCTTCAAGCAATAAGAATCGCACAATTTAGGGTTGTTGCTGAGGTTGTTTTCCAACAACAACAGAAATGACTTAGCTCCTGAGTTACTGGAAGCAAACACCCTAACACCTAAAGTAAATTTCATGGCCCAGAGAGCCCAGCGACCGCAAGTTTTATATAACCGACTTCACCAGGGGATCCCTATACCAATAGCCAGGTCCAGGGGAGGCAGGAGAGTTTACAATGAGAATCCTAAGTAAGTATCATTTAGTTCCTCCCTACATGTGTTTCTCCACAGGCTTGGAGCCCATTTCCCATTCAGCTCTCGCTTGCTACCAGCCAAGGAATGTGTTTTCAATACACACAGCCCAGAAGGCTCAGCACGAAAACAAACACAATTTCAGAGTTCTCCAAACACTGTTTCAGAGTCAGAACAAGCTTTTGTGGAATATATAAAGACAGGAATATCTCTGAGAATCAACCAGAAGACATGAAAAACTGAAGAGGTTTCACAACTAAAGTAGGTCTATAGTCACCCTGGGGGCAGAAGGCACAGCAAAAAAGCCCTTTTGTCCCTCAGGGAGGGCACAAGGGAACAACACTGATTCACATACCTATGTACATACAACTTACATGTGTACACACACACATACACACAACACACCTATCTCAAACTGCCCCATCCCTCCCCAACTGTACTCTCTGAAGACCTACATGGTGAAGGCCAATCATACCCTAAGTTGATTAAAGTGAGCATCTGAGTAGGAATCCTATCCTTACCTACAGATGGTCCAAAGTAGCTATTAAGGCCTCCTGTAGTATGTGGGGTGAGACCCAGTATACATAGGCCTTTGTATCAATGATTCGTGCAACAAGTAATCCCACAATTTATCTGCCCACAATAAGCATTTATTATTTTATATGGTTTCTGATCATACATATGGTTACCCTGAAACAACTGGGTGGTTCTGCCTCAGAGGGTGTCACCAAGGTTGCAGACAAGACATTGGCAGTTGTCTGAAGGCTTGACTAGGGCTGGGATCCGCTTCCAAGATGACCCACTTAATATCTGTTGACTGGAAACCTTGGTTCTTTGCCACATGGAGCTCCCCATGGGGCTGCTTGAGTGTACTCACAATACGGCAGCTGGCTTTCCCCAGGTTATGTAATCAAAAAAGAGCAAGACAGAAGTCATAATGCCCCTTATGATCTAGCCCCAGATGTCACACATTATTTCCACAGTATCCTGTTGGTTTACCCAAGTCAGCCCTAGTGACTGTGGGAGGGAACTTCACTAGGATATGAATTCCAGGAGGACTGTGTCACTGGGGCCTTCATGGACACTGGAGTTCCCACAGCATTAGAACTGTGCTCTGTCTGGTTCCTAGTGTCTCATCAGTTCTTGCTGGTTCCTTGGCCGGCCTCCTAGTTCTTCTACTTGGTAAACCTCAAACTGCCAACTGAACAATGATCACTGGTGATTTCAAATACTTTTCTATTGTTTGGAACATTTACAGTAAGAATATGTTTTATAATTTAAAATGCTTTCAAACTAACATACTGCCAAGTTGATCAAGTTTCCCAAATTTTTATGGTCTTTCCATTGTTTATCATTACTATGAAATTTAAGGCTGTAATTTTCTGGATTTCTTACCAACTAAAAAAAGATTTGTGGTATATATGCAATTATTCAGATTCACTAAATTTCTCCATTGTAATTGAATTTAATTACTTGGTGACCACAATTGTAGTTATGCTCACATGAATATATCTTAAGAACATAGTTACAATTTCTTGGTTGCACCAACCTGTCATTATAAAGAGATCATATTTCATTAAATACTTAAGAGTATTAGTTGGTTACAAGTACTAGAAAATCCAATGAAAAGTGGCTTAAACAATAAGGAGATTTTATTCTCTCACAGCTCATGAAGCTCCCACATCTGTTATACATCTGTGTGAATCACTAGCTCTATAGTGCCACCAACAGTTCATGTCCTTTCCATATTCTGCTCTGTCACTGTTAGCATGTTGGTAACACCCTCTCATAGCTGCAAAATGGACTCTATCAGCTCTTTGGTATTGCATCCCCTCACAGCCACATCCAAAGCAGGAAAATAACCTCTTTACCTTCCGCTTGTCCTTTTTAAGAACAAAGAAACCTTTCCACACAAGTGATCCAGAAAACTTCCCTTTGTCTCTCACTGGCCAGAATTACATCACATGTCCATTTTTTTTTTAATCAGCAAGAGGGATGGAATTACCATGATGGACTTATTCACCCCTAACCCTGGGGGTAGGGTAGGGGGGAAACAGCCTCCCCTGAAGACGGTCACACAATACCTGAACTAATGGTAGTGCTGTTAACAAGGAAAAGGAGTGCTGAGGTTTCAGCGTTCATCAATCAGTTGATACTGCCAGACATCAACCTCTTCTTCCCAACCCCCATAGTGACTCAGCCAATTCTGAAAGGTCCCACAGGATGCTGTCTCAAGCAAGCCTGGAAAGAAAAAAATGATAAAATCATCTCTGCAAAAGAAGTACTCTTGTGCCTTCCAGTTCTCCCCAGAACTCATAGCTTAACTCCACAACAAAGTGAACTTGTAGAGGAAGTTCCCTCTCCTCAATCTAAGGTGTGCTTCTTGAGTCTCCTCTTCCCAGCCCAGAGTTGCCTTCTTCCCAGGATGACTGACAGTGAGGAAATCACTTGTAGCCACCCACACGGCATGAAGTGAAGCCTGGTCCTACGGCTCTCATTACAAACACATCAGGAATCGCTAGGTCAGTCCTAGTAAAGTCAGGGTTACTCAGCTTGGGACAACATCAGGTGCAGGACAGCAACAACACAGCAGGTATGACATCGACCAAGACCAAGTTCAGGTAATTTCTGAAGTCTATTCACAGGTACGACGTCAAGTACAGGGCTGCGTATCTTGCCTGTCGTTTTGTGATCTCTGGCTCCTAAATGTGTGAGCAACTGTTTCAGTAAGCACACACACTTACGAACAAGCATAACAGAATGCAGAGGGTAGCAAACTTATTCTAGTGAAGGGCTGGTTAACATTTAGGCTTTGAGAGCCATACACTATCTGTCACACTCCTTGCTGTTGTAGCAGGAAGGCAGCTATAGGCAATATGCAAACAAAGGAGTGTAATCATGTTCCAATAAAACTTTATTTAGAAAACAGGCAGCAGGCCAGATTTGTAGCATAGCCCATAGTTTGCCATCTCCTGGTAGAAGGCATAGGGCAACTTAAATCTACATAGAGGATAGTTTTCCCACAAAGAAATAAAGATGTCTAGAAATTTCTACTTTGATCAAATATATACATAATTTACATTAATAGTATTTAGATATTTACTCGCAGAAAAATCTTGAGTTCACAGTTTCTCCCTCCAAACAATGCATAGGTACTCAAGATATTTTTACAAACAAAAGTCCCAAAGCTAAATTTAAGCTTTTATCTCTTAGGAGACAGACACTGCTTTGAGGTTTATTTATTTATTTAATGATTTACAAAGTTGTGTTCAGTTCAGTCACTCAGTCGTGTCCAACTCTTTGCGACCCCCATGAACTGCAGCACGCCAGGCCTCCCTGTCCAACACCAACTCCCAGAACCCACTCAAGCTCATGTCCATTGAGTCCGTGATGCCATCCAACCCTTTCATCCTCTGTCGTCCCCTTTTCCTCCTGCCCTCAATCTTTCCCAGCAACAGGATCTTTTCAAATGAGTCAGCTCTTCACATCAGGTGGCCAAAGTATTGGAATTTCAGCTTCAACATCAGTCCTTCCAATGAATATCCAGGACTGATCTCCTTTAGGATGGACTGATCTCCTTTAGGTCTCCTTGCAGTCCAAGGGACCCTCAAGAGTATTCTCCAACACCACAGTTCAAAAGCATCAATTCTTCAGTGCTCAGCTTTCTTTATAGTCCAATTCTCATATCCATACATGACCACTGGAAAAACCATAGTCTTGACTAGACGGACCTTTGTTGGCAAAGTAATGCCTCTGTTTTTTAATATGCTGTCTATGTTTTTCATAACTTTCCTTCCAAGGAGTAAGGCGTCTTTTAATTTCATGGCTGAAATCACCATCTGCAGTGATTTTGGAGCTCCCAAAAATAAAGTTAGCCACTGTTTCCACTGTTTCCCCATCTATTTGCCATGAAGTGATGGGACCAGATGCCATGATCTTTGTTTTCTGAATGTTGAGCTTTAAGCCAACTTTTTCACTCTCCTCTTTCACTTTCATCAAAAGGCTCTTTAGTTCTGCTTCACTTTCTGCCATAAGGGTGGTGTCATCTGCATATCTGAGGTTATTGATATTTCTCCAGGCAATCTTAATTCCAGCTTGTGCTCCATCCAGCCCAGCATTTCTCATGATGTACTCTACATGTAAGTTAAATAAGCAAGGTGACAATATACAGCCTTGATGTACTCCTTTTCCTATTTGGAACCAGTCTGTTGTTCCATGTCCAGCACTAACTGTTGCTTCCTGACCTTACTTACTGCTTTACAGTAAAGTGATTAAGATACAGATAGATACAGATAAAGATATATACATTCTTTTTCATATTCCTTTCCATTATGGTTTATCACAGGATATTAATATATTTCCCTGTGCTATCCAGTAGGAACTTGTTGTTTACTGTTTTAAGTGACGGTCTTTCTAGCTTCTGGTAATAAATCAAGTTTAGAAGAAGGTTAGGTTTCAAGTTTCAGCCAAGACACCTATCACATCAATGCAGTTCACTACGGCAAAGAATAAAGTTTATTCCAGAGTCATCATCAGGTTCAAAGTCTCAGCACCAACCTCCACCACTTAAGGGGATCATGCATAGTATGTCACAAAATGAAGAAGCTGTGACAATATCCAAAAATGTTACAGGAAGAGATAAAGCTGTATCGCTTGCAATCTGTAGATATTTGCTGCCCAAAATCACCTCCTTCTTCATATGCCACAAACACATATTTTATCAGAGAATTGAGCTCCAAACTTAACAGATTTTTTTTTTCAAACTGGACAGATTTCTAAACTGCTTGTTTTACTACATGCTTTTACTCAAAAGACACAGATGCTCTTCTGACTACCTCCCTAGAGAAAACAGTAACTCATCCTCTGCCACCAATGCCACTCTAGCAGGAGTATTAAGTCTAGGAAATTTTAATCTCCTTTAAAATAATGCCCATTGATTGTACATAGTAAGCACTTACAGTCCTGATCCACTCTTGTGTGTACTTACTGAAATTTATTTACTCCCTCCATCATCAATCACAGAATCCCTGCTCAGAAAGGTGCTGGGGCAGTAGGCAAGCTTGCTGTTCCAAAGCTTAGCCAAGCCCTGACTCCACACACAGGGCCAGGACATCGGCAGGTGTGTTCTCCTCGGTGGGGAGCAAGTGCCAAACACCCTAAAATGTGTAGAGAAAACACAAACTCGCAAACAATAGGAACTAACTAAGGCTAAATGCTGGGAAGATCAGTGAGTGGGTACATGGGCTTTTATATTTAGATCACTGAACGATGTAAAAGGAAAAGATTATTAAATTTAATAACTGCTTCTTACTGTTATAAGAATAAGACAAGTCATGGCTTTTAGCTTCAAACTACTTCCTCGCATATACCTTCTGAAAAGTGTGGTGATTCCCACTATTTTATCATAATGGCATGTCAAGGGTAGGTGAGGTAAATTGTAACAAAAAGAGATTTGGAATATTTAAACCAAAATATCAGTGTATTCACTTCTGTGGCTTTTAAGAACACTAATAACATATTCTTTCCTATCTGCCCCTCACCTATGATTCTTGTTTTCTTTGGAGCTTTTCCATTACAGCCACCCAAATCAGTTTCTTCACAGCTCCATGGTACAGGGTCAGGGGCTGAACCACTTGATTTCTCATGTTTTCCCCTTCCATTTTCTTTTCCCAATGAGACAGCTATAGTGGGGCAACCCACTAGTTGGGTGGCATGGCAACCCATGATAGAACCACACCTTCCTGTCCTCCTTTTCCTGAACATTTCTAATTTAAGCACATTTAACAATAGCCCAAGCAAAGACTTGAACCTATCAGACTCCCTCTGACCATGACCCTAGGGCAGTGTTCTCAAATTTTAGTGTCATCAAAATCACCTCCAGGGCTAGTTAAAACTCAGATTGCTGAGTTCCTCTCCCAGGGATTCTGAAATTTTGCATTTTTAACCATTTCCCAGGTGATGCTGATATTGCTGGTCCAGGGACTATACTTTGAGAACCACTGCCCTGGGGCATTAGACCAGGATGTGGACTGATAGAATCACTTGGGTTAATAATAAAATAATAATTCTGTGAAGACCACCAGGTACATCAGCCTTCACCTCTCTGGCTACCAGATCTGGGATTTGGAAGCAAAGGCAAGTTCAGTCAGGGAAGGCCAGGCCTGGGAATCCAAGTAGATCCTGAAGCTCAAACACAGACTACAGGAGATGGCGAGCCTTGTAATCAGAGCCCAGGGCTGGAACCATATGACTGGTTTAAATTCCTGCCTGCTCTCATAGGCATCCCTGGTGACTCAGATGGTAAAGAATCTGCTTGCAATGCAGGAGATCTGGGTTCAATCCCTGGGTCAGGGAAGATCCCCTGGAGAAGGGAATGGCAATCAACTCCAATATTCTTGCCTGGAGAATTCTATGGACATGCTCTCCTACTGCAACCATGGATGAGTCCCTTTCTATCATTAAAATAATTTCTTCATCTATAAAATGGTGTTGATAATCATAGCTACAACTGAAGGGAGTGGAGGTAGTCCACGTAAACCATGCAAAGTACAGTGTTTGGAGAATTCCAAATAAGTTAACTGTAAATGCTCAATAAATTCCTAGCATGAAAATAAGGCCAAGACTTGGGCCTTATTAGACTAAGAGGACTAACAGACAAAGCCTAGCCTGAGGCTGGATGACCAGTCTACGTGGGGAAAAGAAAGCTAAGATACAAATAATACATTAGCCAGAGGTGAAAGTAATGTCTCTAATACAAATTTTCTGCCCAGCAAGGCTTTGGATTCAATTTGCCCAGATCTCTAGCACTAACATAGCAGATTCCCCTGGAACTGAGCCCTCCTCTGCCTAGACCTGAAGTCTGCTCCTTTGCTAGAGTGACAGTCTCTTGCCCTGTGACCTGTCCTGTCACCTTGCTGCCCACAATGAAAAAACCAAACTATGCTAAAGCGTGTACCCCAAACACCCCACTGTAAAATCAATTAACTCCACAAGACTTTTTTTAATAAGCAATGCTCTAATCATATTCATAAAAATGATTTTCCTACCCTCACAGTTTTCATGTTGCCCAAATAAGCACGACTGTGCTATTTGCCAATTCCAATTACTTAGCAATGGCTGCCTGGGTTTATGCATATTTTTAATTATTAATTAAATTTCTTTTATTTTTTTTAATTTTTGAATCATATAAGTATGCATGTTTAAAGTTAATAGTCAAATAATTCTACAAGCTTTACTACAAAAATGTGGTAGCTTCTCTCCCATAGCCCCATTTCCCCCTTTCATGCAGTCATTACTTTCACATCTTTTCACCAGTTAAATGAAATCAGTCTCTGGGTCTTTAAATAACACTTTTGTACTCTGCTACTTGATTGTTTTTTTTCTCCCAGGTTTACACATTATTTCTTAACCTTCTGCTATAAATTTTAAAGTTTTTATTCTTTTCCTTTTATCCATCTCACTGTACTCAGGCACCTTTCCCATTTTTTCATCTTCCCATCATAATTAAAATTCCATGATTTTAGATAGATCAGTATTTTGAATTTATAATATTATCACTATATGAATGCTATTCACAGATGAGTCATGTAATAATTATAATTACTTTTTTTCTGCACAACTTTTTATTCTCCCTGGAATTAATAATTGTTTTATTGTCTTCATTTACCTAGTTTTCTATGTGAAAGTGAAAGTCGCTCAGTCATATGCGACTCTATGCAACCCCATGGACTATAAAGTCCATGGAAATCTCCAAGCCAGAATACTGGAGTGGGTAGCCTTTCCCTTCTCCAGGGGATCCTCCCAACCCAGGAATCGAACTCAGGTCTCCCACATTGCAGGCGGATACTTTACCAGATGAGCCACCAGGGAAGCATTAAAGCCTATATTTGACAGTTGTCTAACTCTTTTCTCAAGCCATTCAACACATGGAATATCCTGTGAATCACGTCTTCTTGGATGTGTTCTGGAGATTTCTGATCTGCTCTAATATGTCTGTGCCTGGTACTCTCACTGTCTTGCTGGTGTCTCCCTTCACTGTTTCTGATGATTCCTTTTGCTCCCAGTGAAGATGTCCTTATTCCTCCTTTATAATCCAACTGATACTTTGAATAGGTATCAAGTTCAAGACTGGCAATCATTTCTCTTAGAATTTGAAAGCATATTTTGTAATGTTTACTAGATTCTAATTCTGCTTTTGAGAAGTCCTAAGCCATTCTGATACTGATCCTTCATGTGGTGTACTTTTTCTCGTTCTTAAAAGCTTGCAGGATCTTCTTTGTCCTCAATATTCTGAAATCTTATGAGGAACTTTGGTGTGAGTCTACTTTTATCCATTTTAAGGGGGTATAATAAATAAACCCTTTCAGTCTGGAAATGTATGTCTTCCTCTAGAAAATTGTCTTGAATTGTTTGATTGATGAGTTTCTCTCCCCATGTTTTCTCTATTTTCTTCTTCAGAAACTTTTGTTATTTAGATGTTAGACCTCTTGAACTGGTCTGTAAAATTTATTAACATCTCATTCTTATTTTCTATGTTGTTTTATGTTTGCTTTATTTTAGGGATACTCACTCAACTTTATCTTTAAATTTTCTATTGAGTTTTTCAAATTTGCTATTATATTTTTAAAATCTAAGAGTTTAGTTTTTAATCCACTTAATGTTCCTTAATATTGCTTTTTAAATATTCATCTCCTGGCTTAGTCTCTGATTCTTCCAAATTGCTTTGTTTCTGTTTGTGTTCCCTCTCTCTCCCCACCACCCTCCTTCCTCTTCTCTGTCCCCATTTCCCCCCTCATTAGACATCTCCTGTGATGTTCTATAATCTTTGGTTATATGCTGATAGTTGAGTGAGGACTGAAAAGCTGATTGTAATACAGGCACATTCCCAAATATAATTGTATATTTATCCTAAAATATGATCAGGGTTGTTTCTGTATTTTATTAATTGCTTTTCACCATAGTCACCAAAAAGGATCCTATGAATGTCACCTTGAAAAGTAGATTGGTTACTATTAAAGGTAGAAAAGAAGAAATAAATGAGCAACATCCATAGCATTATATATATAGGAGAAATCATCAGATCTCTCTTCCAAGTTTCTGGAATTACTGTGTCTTTCCCCTGAAATGTTTAAAGAATGAAGCAGATAAACTGCCTTTCCAAATGACTTAAGGACAAGTCCCTCTCACCTAGCATTTGAATCAGATTTTTTTTCACAAGACTGATTTGCTGTACTATGTAGAGATGCTAACAACTGTACCCCAATCACATGCTATTCTTGGATGACTTGTTCACATCCCTGGGAAGGACATTCTTGTGTTTCCTTCTCCTCCATCACAGCTGAGTGGGCCATAAATGGGCTTAACTCAAACTAGGCCACTCAGATTTTCTGTGGCAGGGAACTGGAAATAGGACACTGAGAGACATGGTTAAACAGTGGGGATTCCTTGAACTTAAAGGTTAAATAGGGTTGAAGCCAGGGTTTGTACCATGATCAAACTAAGTCAGAAAATCCATGAGAAAGAAAGACAGACAATGCCAATACACAGAGAGCAGCAGAAGAAAGCAGATGTAAAAGAGTGGAGATAAAAGAAGACAGGATGTCACCAGAGACTGAAGAAATGATTTAGTATACTGACTGACTTTCCAGATAACTGGGTGTCTATGTTCCATACCTGCCCTGCGTCCTTTCAGTAAATTCACTCTGTACTTAAGCTAGTATGTGTGAGCTTCTATTCTTTGTCATCAAATGAGAAAAGAATCACCAAGCACAACAGTCAGAATCCAGCAGGAAAAGATGCCATACTTAAACATGGTAACAGAGGAAGATCTAATAAAAAGGGATTATCTACAAAGAGGGGCTCAGTGTAAGCCCCTCTACAACCTGGGGTGTAGCCAAAGAAAAAAGTGTGAAGTGAAAGTGTTAGTTGCTCAGTCATGTCCAACCCTTTATGACCCCATGAACTGTAGCCTGCCATGCTCCTCTGTCCTTGGAATTCTCCAGGCAAGAATACTGGAATGGGTACCCATTCCCTTCTCAAGGATATCTTTTCCATCCAGGCATCTAGCCCAGATCTCTTGCATTTCATGCAGATTCTTCACCATCTGAGCCATCAGGGAAGTCCCAGGTAAACAGTAAATGGTGTCTACTGCTACAGTCTCCCATGTTCTTTTTAAGGCACCAAATACATCACAGTTATCATAAGATCCTCTTTTTTTTTTAATTTTCTTTACTTTATTGTGTTGGTTTTGCCATACAATGACATGAAACCGCCATGGGTTTACATATGATCCCCCTCCAGAACCCCCCTCCCTCCTCCCTCCCGATTCCCTCCCCCTGGGACATCTCGGTGCACCAGCCCCGAGCATCAACCCTGGGCTGGCGATTGATTTCACATATGATAATTAACATGTTTCAATGCCATTCTCCCATATCATCCCACCCCTGCCCTCTTCCACAGAGTCCATGAGTCTGTTCTATACATCTGAGTTCCTTTTCCATCTCGCATGCAGGGTTCTCATTACCGTCTTTCTAAATTCCATATATATGCGTTAGTATACTGTATTGTTGTTTTTCCTTCTGGCTTACTTCACTCTGGATAATAGGCTCCAGTTCTGTCCACCTGAGTAGAACTGATTCAAATGAATTTGTTTTTAATGCTGAGTAATATTCCATTGTGTATATGTACCACAGCTTTCTTATCCATTCGTCAGTTGATGGGCATCTAGGTTGCTTCCATGTCCTGGCTATTGTAAACAATGCGGCGATGAACATTGGGGTACATGTGCCTCTTTCAATTCTGGTTTCCTCAGTGTGTATGCCCAGCAGTGGGATTGCTTGGTCGTATGGCAGTTCTATTTGCAGTTTTTTAAGGGATCTCCACACTGTTTTCCATAGTGGCTGTACTAGTTTGCATTCCCACCAACAGTGTAAGAGGGTTCCCTTTTCTCCACATCCTTTCCAGCATTTATTGCTTGTAGATTTTTGGATGGCAGCCATTCTGACTGGTGTAAAGTGGTACCTCATTGTGGTTTTGATTTGCATTTCTCTGATAATGAGTGATGTTGAGCATCTTTTCATGTGTTTGTTAGCCATTTTTATGTCTTCTTTGGAGAAATGTCTGTTAAGTTCTTTGGCCCACTTTTTGATTGGGTCGTTTATTTTTCTAGAATGGAGCTGCAGGAGTTGCTTATATATTTTTGAGATGAATTGTTTGTCCGTTGCTTCATTGGCTATTATTTTCTCCCATTCTGAAGGCTGTCTTTTCACCTTGCTTATAGTTTCCTTTGTTGTGCAGAAGCTTTTAATTTTAATTAGGTCCCATTTGTTTATTCGTGCTTTTATTTCCGATATTCTGGGAGGTGGGTCATAGAGGATCCCGCTTTGGTTTATGTCGGAGAGTGTTTTGCCTATGTTATCCTCTAGGAGTTTTATAGTTTCTGGTCTTATGCTTAGATCCTTGATCCATTTTGAGTTTATTTTTGTGTATGGTGTTAGAAAGTGTTCTAGTTTCATTCTTTTACAAGTGGCTGTCCAGTTTTCCCAGCACCACTTGTTAAAGAGAATGTCTTTTCTCCATTGTATATTCTTGCCTCCTTTGTCAAAGATAAGGTATCCATAGATGCGTGGATTTATCTCTGGGCTTTCTATTTTGTTCCATTGATCTATATTTCTGTCTTTGTGCCAGTACCATACTGTCTTAATGACTGTGGATTTGTAGTATAGCCTAAAGTCAGGTAGGTTGATTCCTCCAGTTCCATTCTTCTTTCTCAAGATTGCTTTGGCTATACGAGGTTTTTTGTATTTCCATACAAATTGTGAAATTATTTGTTCTAATTCTCTGAAAAAGACCTCTGGTAGCTTGATAGGAATTGCACTGAATCTATAGATTGCTTTGGGTAGTATACTCATTTTCACTATATTGATTCTTCCAATCCATCAACACGGCACATTTCTCCATCTATTTGTGTCCTCTTTGATTTCTTTCATCAGTGTTTTATAGTTTTCTATATACAAGTCTTTTGTTTCTCTTAACACACATTTATTTGCTACTAAAAATTAAAACACATATCAAAAAAGATGTATTACAATTCAAGTTTTTGAAAACCAGAAAATCTACTTAATGCACTTTGCTCTAATTAGGCTCTAGCCAAACCACTAATATTTTCTTTACATTCCTTCTCTACAAGTTACTTGCTTCAAATTCTTGATACTGGGTTTCACCTCACTGACTTCAGGCTTCTAAGGGACATGAGCAATGGTTCTTATTAGTGCTTCTTTTGTTCAAAGACCTCTGAAAGGGCAAGAAGAGAGAGCATCTATCTTAGCCTCTCATAGAGAGTATGAACTTCCTGGCAAGACTAGTGATCATAGATAGATGAGCCCAGGAAACTCACAGCAACCTACCAGGAAGGGATGTGAGAGAATAAATATTCTGACCCTGCTCCCCTCCTGACCTCTAGTATACAGTAGATGTTCCTGCTATCAAACCTACCAGGAGGCAGAGGGCAAGGGAACCACTGATGCCGTCAACAGGTGAAGAGTTGACAGGGAGGCAAATGGAAAATGTCAAGGGCACAAGGTCACTTTTGTCCACATTTTCAGGAAAAAGCTAGCCTGGATTCCCAGGTGGCTCAGTGGTAAAGAACCTGCCTGACAATGCAAGGAGACATGGGTTTGATCCCTGGGTCAGGAAGATCCCCTGGAAAAGGGAATGGCCACCCACTCCATGGGAAAAATCCCATGGACAGAGGAGACTGATGGGCTACAGTCTGTGGAGTTACAATGAGTTGGACACAACTGAGCATGCATGCACTTCTCCTGATCCCTGGGCAGCCTCTCTTGAGCCCATCTGTTCAACCGGGAGTGGAAGAAGCAAAATCGAAATTCAAACTAGTCCCAAATTCAGCTTCCTCACAGATGAGTACATTTAATTACAACATAGCACCCACCTTTCACTGTGTTCATCACAGATTTCCTTACAAATTTTTTTATTTCTTTATTTGGAGTATAATTGCTTTACAATGTTGTGTTAGTTTCTGCAACTAGTACAGCAACACGAATCAGCCACAGGTATACCTATATCCTCTCTCTCTTTAGCCTCCCTCAAACACACACCCCCCCATCCCAGTCCTCTAGGTCCCTTTCAAATTTAGAAATATGAGTTGTAAGGTGTCCACTTTGGAGTGCAAAAGGAATACAAAAGTATGAAAGCCTGTTTACTTTCCTTCAGAATTTCCAAGGCAGGAGTCTATGCCTTCTCTTTCCCTTCTAGCTTCCCAGAGCTCCTTATGTAGTCATTCTCAATGTGTGAGGATGAAGCATAAAATAATCAGTGAATGAGAAACCTCATGCACGCACGCACACAACCTCCTCAGAGAACAGCGGCTACATAAATTAGAGGTTCACCCTTGGAAGAAGAGCTGAGAAAGGTAAAACTCCTACTTAAGAATATCATATTTCTTTTAAATTTACTAAAATTCCTATTAAGAATATATATGAATAATCTTCAGTTACGACAGAAAGCTGGCATGAGGTCAGAATTTCCAGAACCTTCCTTGTGGCTGCAGAATGTCTTCATCTCCCCAGGAGGGCCTGGCAGAGCCCTCTCAGGGCAGGCCAGTGAGCCTTGATTGCATGTCACCACTGCTGTCTGGTTTTTGATAAGCAGATAAAATTGGTGATGGGCCTTTCATCTTCAGATCGTGGTTAGAAGCCCTGCGTCACTGAGTCATAGTTAAAAGCTGCTCCTTCTGGAGACGGTGGGAAATGAGTAGGTGTGCTCAGCCCACCTCTTCCTAGATGAAAGCTCCCTCATGAAACTACCTCAGTACATCTGGCACAAATTAGCCAGTGCAGATTCCTGTGGTGAGGGAAGGGGAGACTGAGAAGAAGCTCTGAACTCAGACTCTGAGAGTAAGGGAACCCAATTATGGCAAAACAGAAAACACCCTGAAAAGACTATTATTAAATTACTAGCTCTAATCACAGGATCTCAAAGGGTAAGAAAGGTCACCTCTATCTCATGCTGAGGAGCTGGGACCACATAAATATCAGCATCCTCCCTTCATGAGTGAGAACCTTTCCAGAAGTGTGAAATCCCTACATGAGGTGACTAAAGTAGAAGCAAAATCTCCCAGTCCTCAAAGACTTTCCATGATCTCTATTTTCTACAAATGAGTACTGACATGAATGGGCAGAGAGCAGTATCGGGTTATAACTCTTGGCAGAATCAGTCCTCAGGCCTTCCTAATGCTTGATGTGAAATCATCACTCAGATCACTATTATTACAGGCCCGAAGAGACCGGGCATATGGGTTAAGGTGGGAGGCAGGTGAAGGGCAGAGCATGAGTAATGTCAATTTGTCTGTCTGACAAGTGCAAGCCACTGACCCACCAAGGAGATCAGTCTAAACAAAAATAATGATTAAAAGGAACAAAATCAGGTCATTTGCAGTAACATGGACGGACACAGAGATTGTCATACAGAGTGAAGTAAGTCAGAAAGAGAAAAACAAATATCATATATTAATGCATATATGTGGACTCTAGAAGAATGGTATAGATGATTTCATTTGCAAAACAGAAATAGAGACACATATGTGGAGGACAAATGTATCGACACCAAAGGAGGGAAGGGAGGGGTGGGAAGAATTGGGAGATTGGGACTGATATATACACTATTGATATTATGTATAAAATAGATAACTAACAAGAACAAATCGGCTCTGTGGCGCAATGGATAGCACATTGGACTTCTAGCCAGCCTGGGTGTCGTTATTCAGAGGTTGTGGGTTCAAGTCCCACCAGAGTCGAATTTTGATGGCTCCTCCTTCACTCCCATTTGGATACTTTTGGACTTCCCTAGTGGCTCAGACAGTAAAGCATCTGCCTGCAATGCAGGAGACTTAAGTTCAATCCCTGGGTTGGGAAGATCCCCAGGAGAAGGAAATGGCAACCCATTCCAATATTCTTGCCTGGAACATCCCATGGACGGAGCAGCCTGGTAAGCTACAGTCCATGGGGTCGCAAAGAGTTGGACACGAGTGAGCAACTTCACTTTCTATGTGAAGAATATGCTATGTACATGAGAACATGCTGTGTATCTCAGTGAACTCTGCTCATCCTCTATGGTGAACTAAATGGGAAGGAAATCCAAAAAGAAGGGATATATGTGTATATATACATACATATATATATATATATATATATATAGAGAGAGAGAGAGAGAGAGAGGACACTAGCTTTTCTATATGTGTGTGTGTGTGTGTGTGTGTGTGTGTGTGTGTGTGTGTACACACAGCTGATTTGGGCTTCCCAGGTGGTGCTAGTGGTAAAGAACTCACCTGCCAATGCAGGAGATGTAAGAAATGCAGGTTCAATCTCTGAGTTGGGAAGATCCCCTGAAAAAAGGTATGGCAACCCACTCCAGCATTCTTGCCTGGAGAATCCCATGGACAGAGGAGCCTGGTGGGCTCTGAGTCCATAGGATTGCAAAGAGTTGGACACGGCTGAAGCAATTTAGCACACAAAGCTGATTCACTTTGTTGTACAGTAGAAACTAACACAACATTGTAAAGCAATTATAGTGCAATAAAAGTTAATTAAAAAGAAAAAACAATGGTTGCCCATGGTTACAGGTCAGCAAGACCCAATGGGTTAAAGTACACAGCAATCTGTGCCCTCCTGTGGGTCTCTTCTATGGAAGATGGGAGGAGGATCAAAAGGAGGGGATTCAAGGAACTACACAGGTGACGAAAGCAGCAGACACACTTATTTACCCTGGCTTTTGTTAGTGTAAATAAAACAGATTGCCTTGTTTGGCAAACCTTTTGCAAATTCTAGAAAGGACATTGTACAGGCTCAGTGATGTACTCTCTCTATTGAGTAGAGGAAAAGAACACGTGGGGAGAAGAGTGCCAAACAGATCTTCGCAAAATTTCAATCTGTGAGATGAGATTGTGTCATCCATTGTGTCCTAAATTTGGGACTAAAGATGCTCCCAGATCTGGCATGAAACACCTATTAGCATTTTCTGTGAACTAACCCTTTGTTGAGTAAGTTGCAAAAGGGCATTTATGATTTCATTTTCATAAAATCATAAATGAAAACATAGACATGTCTATTTGCACATAGATGCATAGAGAGATGACTGGAAGAATGTTGTAAAAGTATGCAGAATTTTAAAAAGTATGCAAAATAATTATTCCTGGATTGTAGACATTCAGGGAACTTCATAATTTTCAAAATTGCTTGATTTTCTACAATGAAAATGTATTATCTTCATAAACAGAAAAAAAATTGAAATCATTTTCCTTAAACTACTCAGAAAACAACATATTCAGAAATTTTATTATAAAAGGCAAGAGAAAGAGCAAACCTTTACTAACTGCTTCTGTTGCACTCAGGACTACATTTGGTACAGACCCTGTGAACTGTCATTTTTATTCTACACCTAAGACCTGACTTCTCTTTAGAAATCATGTAAGTAAGGAGAGTGTTGAAAGAACAAAACCATCGATGTTTAATTCTATATCCATTCAAATTATCCATCAAAAGTGAAGGAGAAACAGCAATTTCGCAGACATACACACACTAGAAAAACTTGATAGAGTCCATTGCGAGCCATTTTGCACTACAGGAAAAGTTAAAAAATCTTCAGGCAGAAGGAAAATTTTGTAGGTCAGAAAGTTGGCGATACATAAAGAAAAGACTCAGAGAAGAAATAAGATAAAATAAAATACTTTGTTTTCTATTTTTAAAAATAAGAGTGCTTAGTCTGACCAAGACTTCTGTAAGTGTTATCAATCTTTCAGCAAAGCAGAGAATCCTAGGCCTGAATACTTTCCCCTTCAGCTTAGGAAAGAATCCTAGGGAAAGAGGAGGTATTGTGTAGAAAACACCAGCCTGGGAACTGGCTCTCCAAGGACCCTCTGAGCCTCCCCCAGCTAATGGCAGAGCTGAGCTCTGTATCCAAAGAATACTGCCTACCTCGCAGAGATGTGGCCAAAACAAGTGAGAACAAAACGCCTCATGATTTCTGAGCAGCAGATATATCTGTGAGGAGGCATGTGCTACCCATGACACACGTTCTGGGGAACATCCACGGTGAAAGCAGCAGACCATTTTCTGAGGCCTGGTTGACCCTACATTAAAGGACAGTACTAGCAATCAGGAAACCCAAGTTCTAGCCCCATGATAATCATTCAGAATAGCCAAGCTTCTCTGAGCCTCCCTTTCCTCACTGTAAGCAAAAGGCTTTACCTAGAAAATCTCTAATGTCCTTTCCAGTTCTAGGAATCTATGATCCATGATCTAATTCCAACCATTGCTTCTGGATTCGTTAAACAACTGCCCTAGTACGTTTAGCTGGTCTACCAGACATTGCTTCAGGGCCCAAAATTATGTGTACTAATGCAGAGATGTAAAACGTCTTTTGTAATCTGCGTAGGATTTTCTACCTACTTAGCTTTATTTCATAACCCACAATTATCTTTGAAAAACAGACAAGTCTATTTACTCTCTATTATCTGTATTCCAGTTGGGGCCAAACCCTTCCTCCTCATTTAGGGAAAATCCCAAAATCTCAGGTGGGAATCAGGATAACTCAGGAGATTTGTCACTATGAGCTTGGAATCTTTCCAACTGGGTCCAAATGCTTTATTTCCTAAGAGCTGCTTTTGTAAGGCAGGCAAAAAAGACTGAGTTAATAGTTAGAATTTATAAATGGTTTTTGCAAATTAAACAAAATTCTATAACTAAAAAGCAACCAGTAGAGTGGATCTGTTCTATATTATTTCCTCACAAGCAAAAATTCAAAAAGCCAATTAAAGCCCCCAGGAACAGTGGGTAGACACTTTCTTATCAAAATGGGCCAGAAGAGTGAATCAAACCACCCAGGAAATCATATATCCACCCCTTAATAATATTAACTGGAAAAATCTCAGAAACAATGATACCATGAACAATTATAAACATGGACTGCAGATGGCTGAATCACAATAGTCAAACTCAATTGCTTTTGGAAAGAATTAGCCAGAAATGAATTTAAATACGTGGTTCAGAGGCTGATTTCTAATATTTTATCTGGTGCAATCCACATCCTGTTTGCCAGAGTAGGTGGGCAAAGACACCAAGTCTTTCAGATAGAGGGCCACCTTCTTTGATTTGGAAATTCTTCATAAACAATATCAAGCCACTATTCAGCCCCTCCTCCAAAAGGCTTATTCTTTTGTTCACTGTGGAGACATCATGGGCTAGAGATGCACTAACACCTTCCTCTCTTCACATTCTTTGCAGGACGTTAGCCCAGGGGATCCATCAGAAATCCCCTGCTTCATGGTTTCTAAACAGTCATTTGCAGGATTCACTCCTAGAAATCTATTTTCTGAAGTCTATTTCACAGAGTTTAATAGGTTCTCTATTTAAAAAACAACCTTTGAAACTACTCAAATATATTTCATGCATCTCTATTGAATCATTCATTTGACAAGTCTGCTGTTATCTGCCTGCTCTTTAAAATATATTTTAATTGAGCCAAGTATGTGTGTGGAGAGAATTTTTTTTCATTTCTAGAGAAATGTTATATCTAAGGGTACATCTTAATCCAAGTTAGTAAAAGAGTCTATTTACTTTCTCTGCTTTGGTATGTTCTACCTTTTAAAGAGGCTAATGAGGTGACTCATATTTTTGGCTGACTTCTTGAACATCAGGTCTTCTCTGAGCAAGTAGCTCATCTTTTATACAGATACTGGACACCTGCCCACCCATCCAGCTGAAATATTGTTTGTCCTGCTTCCTCTGATAGGAAAAAATATTCAGGCTCTGTCTTCCCACTAAGAGAGTGGGGAGGGGATGGTTTGAAAAATTTGATGGCACCAGCTCTGAGATTTGCCCCTATTGTCTCTACTTTCGAACACGTCACCACTAGGCAGCAGGTGACCCTAATTCCATTTAAAATTTTCTTCTTGCATCCGTGGATGCTTTCAAACCTGGTTCTAAATACCAGCATAATGCAAGGAACTGAACATACCCAGTAAATAGGAAGGAAAGTCAGAGATCTGTTTATAGTTTCATGCATTTACCATGCACTGTTTCTTCCCTACTTTTGCCAAAAATGTTCATCTTTCCACTCATTCAACTAACCCCCCATCCTCATATCCTTAAGGCGTCCTCTGTTCCAGGAAGCTTGCCCTGGCCACAAAAGTACACATCTTGATAATCTATCACTCCCCTCTGGCTGCTCACATATCTACCATTGCATTTAACTTCACTACATTATAATTACCTGTTTATAGGTCTATCTCCCCAATGAAAACAGGAACTAAGTGTTTTTCATTTTTGATTGCCTAAGCTTGATCCAGTCTGGCACGTTAAAAAGCATCCAGTTGGAGTGAGAATGAGTGGGCATTAATGTTGTTCAATGGTTCTGAGTTGTTAAGAAAATAAGTACCTGAGACTCAAAGGCAAAAATATATGCAAATAATAATAATAATAAAAAAGCAAACTGAAATTCCCTTTTTTTTAAAGTAATACACATGGCTGCTTGTTCCTTCACACACCAGTGCACATACCTCACTCTGCCTGGTATTAAGATTGGATATTTATATAACCCACCACTCCACCAGCTCTATCATCTTGGCTACTACCACATGTATCTCCATCAGCACACTACCACCTCCACAACCTCCTGCACTATTCTTTCCATCACCTCTATCACCTCTAATACACGGCACACTTCCACTTCCATCTACACCATTGTCTTCAGCCTAACCTCTACTGCCTCCTCCACTTCCTCGACCACCTCCTTCACCCTCTGGCCACCATCTCCACTGTCTCCACTGCCTCCAAAACTCCATCACCTTCCCCAACTCTTCTACCACCACTTCCACCTTCACTCCTTTCATTCCCATCTCCATAACCTCCACCAGCTCAACCAAAATGTTCACCACCTCTGTTATAACCATGACCTCCACCATCATCACTTCCACCCTCTCTATCTCCAATTCTAGGTCAATCCTGAATATTAACTGGAAGCAGAAGCAGAAGCTCCAATACTTTGGACATCTGAGGCGAAGAGCTGATTCACTGGAAAAGACCTTGATGCTGGGAAAGATTGAGGGCAAGAGGAGAAGGGGAAGACAGAGGATGAGATGGTTGGATGCATCACTGACTCAATGGACGTAAGTTTGAGACAACTCCGGGAGATAGCAAAGGGCAGGGGAGCCTGGCATGTGCAGTTTATGGGGTCACAAAGAGTCAGACATGACTTAGCAACTGGACAACAACAAAGTGATTTTACAGGATTAATTCATCAATTTTCAACAACAAACCCAAAGGTATTATTATCAACTCTACTCTACTGACAAAAAAACTAAGGACCAGAGAGGTTAAGCCCTATGCTCAAGACCACACAGCCCTTGAACCCGTGTGCTAAGTCCCTCACCTTGAGGGAGCTGAACTCCCCTGCTGGGTGTGCAGACTCTAACTGCTGTAGTCTGTGTCCATAGGCTACTACATATCTTAGCTATACATGAGGGGGTAAATAAAAATTTCACCTAGAAAGCAGTCCATCAAGGATCAAAGATGTGGATAATATCTACCATCTACTTGGAAGAATATCATTACTGTCCTGTTCTTCTGCTAACACTAGACTGCTGGTGTTAACTTGTGACCTTCCTCTCCCTTTCCATTTCCTGAGTTCTCTGGGTTTAAGATGGGAAGAGAAAGTAGGGCGGTAGAGAGAGGTACAATCTATCTGTCTCACCTTCAAATAATCCATGATTAGCCTTAGGTGAAAAATAAGTCTAAGAGTATTCACTGGAATTTTTAAATTATTTTCAAAATGAATATATAAGGTATTAAAGAAAAACACAGTACTTAAAACATTTATGAAACATTTTATGTTTTTCAACTCGTACATACAGGAAAAGAATAAAAACTAGGAAGGATTCTCCCACTCTGAGTATCATATTCAGGTAAAAAAGCCCTTGTATAAAATGCACAAATCCCTGTTACATAAAAAAACTTGGTTCTTTCAATTCATGGGCTTTTAAAATTTTTATTGAAATAAAGTTGATATACAAAATTATATGTTACAGGTATACAATATAGTGATGAACAACTTTTAGAGACTTATTCCATTTATAGTTATCATAAAATATTGGCTATATTCCCCATGTTGTACAGTATATGCTTGTAGCTTATTTTACACCTAATAGTTTATACCTCTTACTGCCCTTCCCCTGTATTGCCCCTTCTCCTTTCCTCTCTTCACTGGTAACCACTAGCTTGTTCCCTTTATCTGTGAGTCTGCTTCTTTTTTGTTATATTCACTAGTTTGTTGTATTTTTTAGATTCCACATATAAATGATATCATATAGTATTTGTCTTTTTCTGTCTAATTTATTTCCCTTTGTAAAATACCCTCCATATCCATCCATGTTGTTGCAGATGGCAAAATTTCATTCCTTTTTTACAGTTGAGTGGTATTACAAAAATAAACAAATGAGACCTAATTAAACTTAAATTTTTGCATACAAAATGAAATCATCAACAAAATGAAAAAACAATTTAACGAATGGGAGAAAACATTTGCAAATGATATGACCAATATAAGAGTTAATCAGCTCAGTTCAGTTCAGTTGCTCAGTCAAGTCCGACTCTTCGTGACCCCATGGACTGCAGCACACCAGGCTTCCCTGCTCATCACCAACTCCCTGAGCTTGCTCAAACTCATGTCCATCGAGTTGGTGATGCCCTTCAACCATCTTATCCTCTGTCGTCCCCTTCTCTTCCTGCCTTCAATCTTTGCCAGCATCAGGGTCTTTTCAAATGAGTCAGTTCTTTGCATCAGGTGGCCAAAGTATAGGAGTTTCAGCTTCAACATCAGTCCTTCCAATAAATATTCAGAACTGATTTCCTTTAGGATGGACTGGTTGGATCTCCTTGCAGTCCAAGGGACTCTCAAGAGTCTTCTCCAACACCACAGTTCAAAAACATCAATTTTTCGGTGCTCAGCTTTCTTTATAGTCCAACTCTCACATCCAGAGCCAACATGTATAAACAGCTCATACAACTCCACATCAAATAAATGGGCAGAAGAACTGAATAGATGCTTTCCTAAAGAAGACATGCACATGGCCAACAGACACATGAAAAGATGCTCAACATCTCTAATCATCAGGGAGATGTAAATCAAAACCACAAAGAGACAACACCTTACACCTGTCAGAATAGCTATCATCAAAAAAAAAAAACACCCACAAATGACAAACGTTGCCAAGAATGTAAAGAAAAGGAAGCCCTCTACACTCTTTGTGGGAATGTAAATTGGTGCAGCCCCTGTGGAAAAACAGTAAGGAGATTCCTCAAAAATCTAAAAACAGAACTGCCTTGTGACCCAGTAATTCCACTCCTGGATATATGTCAAAAAAACAAAAACATTAATTCAAAAAGATAGATGCACGCCCAATGTTCATAGCAGCATTATTTATAGTTGCCAAGATATCAAAGTGTCTATAAACAGATGAATGGATAAAGAAGATGTGATATTTATTTATTTATTTATTTATTTATTTATATTTATATAGTGGAACACTACTCAGCCATAAAAAAAAATGAAACTTTGCCATCTACAGCAACATGGATGGACTTGGAGGGCATTTTGCTAAGTAAAATAAGTCATACAGAGAAAGACAAATACTGTAATGATACCAATTCATGTTTATAGAGCCCTAAAGCAATGGCAGCCCACTCCAGTACTCTTCCTGGAAAATCCCATGGACGGAGGATCCTGGTGGGTTGCAGTCCATGGGGTCGCTAAGAGTCGGACACGACTTTCACTTTTCACTTTCATGCATTGGAGAAGGAAATGGCAACCCACTCCAGTGCTCTTGCCTGGAGAATCCCAGGGACAGCGGAGCCTGGTGGGCTGCTGTCTATGGGGTCGTACAGAGTCGGACACGACTGAACGACTTAGCAGCAGCAGCAGCAAAGCATGTCCATAATAAGAGCAAGTCTTAAGTTAGGAATGATTTCACCCTCCACAGCAAACTAGACCAGAATTTTCTTCTAACCCTTTGCTTTCTTAAACAAACAAACCAAAAAAATAGCTTCAAACAAAATTACACAACTATGGTGAAAGATATTGTGATGTGGCATTCATATCCTCCTTCAGAACTGAAGGGTTTATTACTTCCTGCTGTCCCCATGGGAGTTGCCCGAGTGAAAATGGCCACCTAACCCAGGCTGAGGCACTTGTTCAGCACAGACTTATTTCATGACTGGTAGTAGTGAATTAAAGTTTAACTCAACTCGAAAGTGTTATCCCAACTTCAGAAATTTGCTTTATCGCATCTCCTCTTAGCCCAGATTTCCTAGGTAAAAAAGCTTCAGTTTATAAGTAATACATGTTTACCCTAACAAGACAAGCCTATAGGCAAATACAGATGACATATGGGTCTTTGGAAAGGGCCCACATATATCTATGAATTACCATTCTTCTTGATGTCCCATCATCATGCTAAAGTTAAAAGAAATCACCTTCAGCTAAGGATATGCCTTATGTTCTCTATTTTCTCCTATTTCCCCCAATTTTTCTATCTAACAATACAAACTATGTCTAAAGAAGAGAGAAGGTTTTTTTCAACTGCTATAATTTTGTTATAGAGCCTCCCACCACTACATCAGGCAAAAAAATCTACCAAATACTGAATGAAAAGATACATAGATACAAGCTTAATACAAAAAAAAAATTTTTTTCCTGAATTTAGTTTTTACACACAAAATATTTTAGCAAACTTTAAGTTTAATTTTTAATTTCTACCATTCAGGTAAGTTAGTTCATTATTTAGTTAATTTTCATTTTATTATTAATTTCCAGTTTTATCACAGCATAGTCAAAGAGTCTTAGGAAGTTGAGCCTTTGGAATCTATTTAACTTCCTTTTTTACTTACATCACACAGGCCAGAAAAGAATGCATTATATGTGTTTGTCATGTATCTTTTCTTATTTATTTTACCTGTTTGCCCTATTAGTTTCCAACAGGATTATATTAAGTTCCAAACATATTTGCTGATCTGTCTTTTTCTTCTCTTAGGTCAGTCAGTTGTTGCTTTTAATATCAGTTCAGTTCAGTCGCCCAGTCATGTCCAACTCTTTGCAACCCCATGGACTGCAGCATGCCAGGCCTCCCTGTCCATCACCAACTCCTGGAGCCTACTCAAACTCATCTCCATCGCGTTGGTGATACCATCCAACCACCTTATCCTCTGTAATCCCCTTCTCCTCCCACCTTCAATCTTTCCCGACATCAGGGTCTTTTCCAACAAGTCAGTTCTTTGCATCAGGTGGCCAAAGTACTGGAGATTCAGCTTCAGCATCAGTCCTTCCAATGAACACCCAGGACTGATCTCCTTTAGGGTGGACTGGTTGGAGCTCCTTGCAGTCCAAGGGACCCTCAAGAGTCTTCTCCAACACCACAGTTCAAAAGCATTGATTGTTCAGCGCTCAGCTTTCTTCATAGTCCAACTCTCACATCCATACAGGACTACTGGAAAAAAAAAACATAGCTTTGACTAGACAGACCTTTGTTGGTAAAGTAATGTCTCTGTTTTTTAATATGCTGTCTAGGTTGGTCATAACTTTCCTTCCAAGGAATAAACATCTTTTAATTTCATGGCTTCAATCACCATCTGCAGTGATTTTGAAGCCCAAGAAAATAAAGTCTGTCAGTTTCCATTACTTCCCCATTTATTTGCCATGAAGTGATGGGACTGGATGCCATAATCTTAGTTTTCTGAATGCTGAGTTTTAAGCCAATTTGTTCACTCTCTTCTTTAACTTTCATCAAGAGGCTCTCTATTTCTTACTCACTTTCTGCCATAAGGGTGGTGTCATCTGCATATCTGAGGTTATTGATATTTCTCCCGGCAATCTTGATTCCAGCTTGTGCTTCATCTAGCCCGGCATTTCTCATGATGTACTCTGCATATAAGTTAAATAAACAAGGTGGCAATACACAGCTTTGACGTACTCCTTTCCCAATATGGAACCAGTCTGTTGTTCCATGTCCAGTTCTAACTATTGTTTCTTGATCTGCTACAGATTTCTCAGAAGACAGGTCAGGCGGTCTGGTATTCCCATCTCTTGAAGAATTTTCTACAGTTTGCTGTGATCCACTCAATCAAATGCTTTGGTGTAGTCAATAAAGCAAAAGTAGATGTTTTTCTGGAACTCTCTTGCTTTTTCAATGATCTAGCGGATGTTGGCAATTTATATACTGAGATCTTATTGTTAGCATCAAAAATGTTCATGATTGTTATATCTTTTTTACAAATATACAATGTCCTTTATTTTCACTTAAGTTTTTCATCTTAAATTCAATTTCTCTTATATTATAAGTGCTACCTGTATTTTCTTTGCTTCATATACACTTGATGTATCTTTTTCCATTTCTTTATTTTTCATTTTCTGTATTATTTTGTACTTGAGACTTAGGTTTTTATGCATAGCACACATCTAAATCTTTGGTTTTTTAAAAAATCTGACTTTTAATTCATCACATTAATATAATGTGCAATTAATTTAATTAATGCACAATTAATTTGATTGCTCACTTACATACATTGTGGTTGTTTTACACATTTATTGTCTTATTTGGTGCTATTAAATGCTTTCATTTTACTTCTTTTTCTTTTTTCTTATTCCTTGGTCTCCTTTATATAGTTTCCATTTTATATCACTGGTTTAAATGTCATAATCCCATAATTATTGTTGTGGTAATTGCCCTAACTTATTAAGATTCATACTAACATTCAGTTTTCCTAACAGTATCTAATATTTATTTCCTTTCAATGAGCCAAAATTTAAGTGCCTTCTCATTTTTTGATCTCTTCCTACACTGTTCCACAAATGTCTAACAAGTTTAATGTCCACACATGACTCACAAAATTTGTCTTCTTACTTAAAAGTCACTTTTTATACATACTTTGAGTTTTAATTTCCACAAATACAGACTTAAAGGAAATCAGACATATCAAGTCATCTACCTAATCATTTCTCTCCTTCCTAGAAATATGTCTCTGATAAATATACATTTTAAATCGTCACATCAAGTTTTGAGTTTCCACTTCTTTGCCCTTCTCTGACTATAGCTGACCTAGCCCATGTCCTGAATTTTATCATGGAAGAGAAAGGAAATGGTCAAATAAGGTATATGTGCCAGTTCAAGTCACAGATGTCCGAGAAAGGTAAATGGCAAAGAGTCTGCCTAGTGCTGAGCTGGCATGAGCTGGGAGACAGCTGCCCTAGGCCCTGAGCCCCAGAATGAAGAAGGCTAGCCCCAAGAAGCTAGAAAAACAGATAATATAAGCCTAAGGCCACCCCAGTACATTCCATGCACAAACTCAAACAGCACCCTGAATCTAACTTTGTATCTTAAAGGCTGAAATATTTAAAGGTGCAAAGTTGAGGTTAACTGTGATGCCTGTGGTGTGCAGATCAAAAACTGTGTACTGAATACCAACTATCACTGTAAAAACAGGTGAAAAGACACTGTGTCTGTCCCCAAAGTGCTCACAGACAATTAGAAAAGGCAAATGTATATAAGACTGTGAGATGTACACCATTATGAAAATTTTTTCGAAACTCAGTAATTCCCAAGAACAATCACTAGCACTCATCATCCTGGGGTACAAGAACAACTGGGGAGCTGAGAGAGAAAAATACTTTCTCTTATGGACCAATTGCCTAGCATACAAATCACTAGAATGGCTTCCCTTCCCCCAAATGGTCTCTTTCACTTATTACTAACACTGAAATTTTCTTTCAGAGACAAAGCCTGTCTTTCTGCAATTAGAGAAAACAGGCTTAAAATAGAAGTGCTGTGGGATGGTAAGCATATGCAGAAATTAGGTCAAACCCATGTGTGAATGACTAATGTCAGATCATTGCCAGTTTTGCTAGCAGACAGAGGTTAGTACTTCAGAAATGCGGGGACCCTGGAGGGCCCAAGCACCATCCCATTAAAAGAAAACTGGAACATCAAAGAATATGTAGGCATGTGTCAAAATATTGTTCTGAATTTGTTCTGTTGACTTTTTATGGAAAACCAAATAGAACCCAAAGAGATACTGATTCTTATCTCTCTCTTCGTCACCTCAGAAGAGACCGTGTCTTGAAATCCTACTCTCTGTCTTCGTTTCCTGGCATCTGGCCTTCTGAATTCATATTCTGAATCCTGTAAATCATGAATAACTCTAACCTAGCTATTTCCAGACCTTTGCCCAGATCCCTCCATCCTCCAGTTCTTTCCTCAGGAGGGTCACTTGATCACGTTTCAACTGATTCCCAGAATGGCCCTTAGATTTCCTCCAAGGTGTTGCCAGATCCTTTGAGGACAGCGATCACCTCTCACGCCTCCCCATGCCCTTGATTAGCTGATCATTCGTCCCTCATATTAACATCATCCACAACAGCTCTTATTGCTCCTTTCAGTTCTCCCTCTCTCCAAACAATTAGGTCTCCACATGGGTAGACAGTCAGGACAGAGGGTTTTCTAGGGGGAGAAATGAATCTGATGCCTTTTATGTGCCTTCAGAGCTCCAACTTGGTTTAATAATCCCTGAGCACCACTTTGCGTGCGGCAAGGTATAAATATATGCTAATAGGAGGTCTGGCTCCTTGTCACAACACATTGCAGGCTGCATTCGTGCAAGATAGAATAAAAAGATTAGATGCAATCTTGAAGTCAATCAGAAGCAAGAGGAAACCAAAAAAAAAAAAAAAACGGAGCTCAGATTGTCAACAGGAGAGGCAGAAAAATGACTTGAATCAAATTGCAGTTTATCTTGTTAAGCGTTAAAGGAAACCAATTTCTTTCAGAAATTGGAAGGCAATTTAAACATTTCTACAGTTTTACTAAAGTTTGAAATTTTCCAGTGAAAGAATAAGGTTTTCTTTATTTCTGCATATCTGACATTTTCCCTGTACTCTCAGGGACTAGAAAGCCCTAGATAAGAGGACAGTTAAGGAAAAGAGAGCTGTTATCAACAAGGAAGGAAAAGAATCTGTTAAAGAAATATTCATTTGATTTCTCTAGCTCTTTCAGGTTTCATGCCAAAAAATAAAATAAAATAAAACTATGGAAGCTAGAACTACATACAAAAAAGCCAGGCTACAAAATCTGGCCTAGTCCTGAATAAATAACCAGTCTGGATTAATGGACAAACATGGAAGTCATATTCAATTTAAGAAGGTCAAATAAAATAGGCCATTCTCAAGACCAAGCTACATTCCACTAAAGTTGATTATATCACAAACCAAAGGTAGTATTCATAATGAACTCAATCTTCTGGGATAAGCCTCTTTCTCCATTCCCAGAAGCAAGAATGTATTGACAGTGGCCTGTTTTGCAAAACATAAATTGCTACTGCTGCCCAGCCTGAAACATATAATTCTCTTCATTGTATTGAATAAAAATTACTATCTAAACCTACATCTTCAGAGTGAAGACCAAACCTTCCCCAGCACTGTGGTCCCTCTGGAAGTGACTTGGTAGAAAACAAAAACAAACTTTTTTTTCTATCGTATCCTGGACAATGTTATCCTGGCTACATCATCAGGAATACCAGGTTTTAAAGGAGACATCTAGTGTTAATGGCCATTATCTCAGGAAAAGGATCAGCCAGAGTGAGGAAAGGGACCCTCAAATTTTACTGAATATTGAGTGTTGTTTGAATATTTTACAGTGAAAAAATCAATATTGCTTCTGTAATTTTTTAAAATGCACTTTAAGGTGTTATGAGATGAATATGCCAAGACTTATTTCAGATCAACACCTCTGAAACACTGCCAACTCTTGTGTGAGTTAATGTTTGGTTAAGAGCTGGACAAAGCTCAAGTGGAATTTGCTGCCACTGTGGCTTTGGTCTTCCTTCCTTTCTTCCTCACATACTCATTCAGTCTATAAACACTTACTGAGTACTTACTACCTCCTGGTCTGAAAAAGAATGATGTGAAGCTAAATTTACTCCATTTAAAGAACAAATAAGAAAAAAAGAAATCAGAAATGGCATGTAGGACAGCCAGTTGTTCTCTATTATGATGGAAAACAAAATCTCAGACAGATTCATCAGGGAGAATATTCAAGAACCAAAAAAAATGTGCTTCCCTGGTTTCTCACTCCTACTGACAACTTTTCCCTTTCAATAACTTGTTATGTGCCAGGAGCAAACAATATGAAATCCATTCCTAATGAGCAATAATTATAGCTTTAAGAAGCTGTACAATCAGTGTTCACTGATTTCATTATTAGATAGCACCATAAATTATGCTAATACTGATAACAGTTCTGGATGAGAGAGGTCCAGATCCGGGAGACTGCACTGGAATTATTTACATCCTCTATTTCTGAAACAATAGACCCAGCAATTTGAAAATCAGATGATCTAATTTATTCTGGCAGGACACACATGTAACAAGTTGCATCAACCATAAAATTAAATAGGTTTCTTTTTTTTCTTTTTTATATTTTAAGTTTTTCTCCTTGTTCTTCTCCTATCTTGCATATTACCAATCTCCTTAGATGAGAGATTTCTAATTATTGTAAATCTTGCTTCTAAAATCGTTCAGTGATAGTGATTGATGATGTCATATGACCAGGGTGGCTTTAGCACACCCATGTCTTCATACAAGCTAAGCCTAAAAATGGTATACCTGAAAAGTCACAACTGCCTACCTGGATGCAGGAAAAAGTGCAAGGCTTTGGTGAAAGGGAATTATTCCTTCTTTTAATCAAAATTCCAAAATTTTAAGGGCTGACTATGAAAGGACAAACTCCAGATGAATATGGAGAATTGGCCCAGGTCTCCCAACTGCATCTCTCCTGTGTTAAACACTTCCTCTTGGAATTTTCTCACTTCTCTTAATAGCAACACAGGCTACCATTTTTGAGTACTAATTGTATGCCTGGTCCCTTCCAAAGGGCTTCATGCACACTACTCCATTCAAAAAAACCCTATGCAGTGATTCTATAGTTTCCATTCAGCAAGTGAAGAATAAAAAACTCAGAAGGCAACACATACCCATTGCCTAAGAATACATCGTAAGAATCTCAGAGAAGCCAGGATTCAAACCCAGGAGTACATGAGACTGTGGCCTTTGACAATGAATGTGAAGAATCGCACATTAATCAACTCCAAATGTGGGGTCCTTCCTGAGGCTTCAGGAAAGGGCAGCAAAGGGGGAAATTTTCCCACATGATGCCCAGAAGACCTCCTTAGAGTTCTCATTAAGTGTTGCCAAAGATATGTAGCAACTAGAGCACTGATACTCTCTCAGGCAATGCCAACCATGTAGTCACTTTGGAGAACTCTGTGGTAGTACCAGCTAAAGCTAAACAGTCACATATATCCTGTGATTGAGCAGTTGCATTCCTAGGTATATCCCAACAGAAAATGACAGGCACAATAATGGTTAGAGCAGCATTACTCAAACTAGTCCCCAAACTGGAAGCAATTCACATGCCCATGAACTGTGGGCAAATGAACTGTGATATAATCATGCAATGGAATACTGCACAAGAATGAAAAAGAACAAATGCCTGATACATGAAAAAACATGAACAATTATACCCCCACAGACATAATGTTGAGTGGAAGAAGTTAAAAACAAAGAATTCACACTATATGATTTCAAATACTGGAATTTCAAAAACATGATAGAAGGCACAATAATGATTATCCATGGGCTGCTGACTGGGAGGGGCTGTGAGGAAGTTCTCTGGAATGGAAATTCCTATATACGGATGCAGGTGGTGGTTACAAACCATATCCATATGTAAAAACGCATTGATCTATTCATTTAACATTTGTATACTTTGTGAAGCTATATCTCAATTTTTTAATAAACATTCTCACTGGGCCTTTCTGTCCCTCCAAAATCCCAGTCAATGTGGCAATTGGTCCCCAACCTTTTCCTCTTACCATCCCTTCAAACCTCACCCCTACACTGTACTCCTTCCTGCTGCTTTATAGGTTTATTATTTTCTGTCTGGCAGCTTCATGTCTTTTTCCTATATGGATCAATTTCACTCTCTCTGGCACCTACATTTCTCCTCTCCACACATTACCATAACCAACAGATCAAAAATTCCAGCAAACAGAACAAACAACTCTCCTTAGAAGAGCATAAGTGTGCCTTTACAGACGAGTCTCAATTATTCATATCAGTCTCCTTTGAGAGACAGTTAAGCTCTCTGAGGGCAGGAGGTATAAATCCCCAGATACTCAGTAAATGCAGGGTTGTAGTAAGTGAACATTCTTATTCAACACAAGGCAAAAACCTAGACCACTCACAAAGTCCTCATCTTCCACTAGAGGGCTAGCAATCGATTAAAGTATAATAATAGACAAGAACACCTAAAGTTGGCATCATAAAGCTATGTTCCAGAGGCATTTGCCTGAAAATTGTAAGAAGCAAGATGGTTGACCTCATGATCACATGTCATTTTTATTACTTTTAATCTTTTTATCTCTTCCTATCTTACTGCCTTTTACTAAACAAACATAACCAGGCAATTCCATGATCAGGAGGGAACAGAATAACAATAACTCCCTTGGAGTTTTTGGAGGAGAAGACAAAAGGCAAGGAGTTTAAGCATATTATTAAATCATCTATCCTCTGAAATGTAAGAAACAGATCACAAAATCATGCTGATGTCATTTCTTGATTTTTAGTAATACTGATCCTGGAAGGGTGACAGCTGTTGATGTTCAGTCACTAAGTTGTCTGACTCTTTTGCTACCCCATCTGACTGTAGCCTGCCAGATTTCTCTGTCCATGGAATTCTCCAAGCAAGAATACTGGAGTGGGTTGCCATTTCCTTCTCCAGGGGATCTTCCCAACCCAGGGATTGAACCTGCATCTCCTGCATTGCAGGTAAATTCTTTACCATTGAATCACTGGGGAAGTCCAGAAGGGTAATCAGTTTCATTTTATTATAGGGGTGAAAGAGCCATTCATCTACTTGCTTAGGGAGCTACTCAATGGTAGGCATATCATAAGAATAAACTTATCTTTCCAACTAGCTGTACACTAGCTAACAATCACTGGCAGAGTCTCAAAATTCAAACTCTGGAGTACAGGGGAAAAAACAAAGACAAAAGGATCAGTCCAACTTACCAAGGAAGAATAGTTAGCTTTCAAGTCCATTTTGAAAGGCTGTGCCATGCCAGGTTTACACAAGAGAAAAATCTTTTATTCAAATCCTTCACTCAAATATAATTAAATGGACTAAAATCTGAGTCATGTAAAAGGCCTCAATTGTTAGGCTGTCAAAAGTCTGTTTGAAGTATAAGCCATTTTTCTGAGTATTGATATATTGCAGGTGTTTATGGAACATTGTATCACACAAAACATTTCCATGTTTAGAAAAAAAATGCGCCATTCCATCCCAGTCCCCAAGGACAGCCACCTTAGTTGGATGACGATTGTATAAATACAGAAGTTAGCTGCTAAAAAATGCACCTTCACTTCTTAGAAAAGTATTCCTATGTTTATCTTCTGGTGGAGCTGGGCTTGCTAGACGTAAACCATTCTTCACCAGTAACAAGTAGAGGTTTATTTTTGTCATTCATAAAATAAACCAGGGCCCAGCCAAAGGAAATGACTCCTGGAGGCAGTTGTGTAGTAGAAGTGTTGTAGAAGTTACAAATGGCTCTGTGGCCCAGGCCATAAACAGTCTTCAGGAAGGCTGGTGCTGAGCTGTTGATGTTAAAAATCACCTCATTAATTATGTTTGTAAACAATGCAGCTGTCTGTGCTTGCACGCCGGCTTCCTTGGCATCATAGTATTTGTGACAATAATAACCATCATTTCAAGCCTAGCAATAAATAGTCAATCCAAGAAGCTCAAGTGAAATCGCATCTGGGAACTGCCACCTGGTCATTCAAAATACTTCCTCACAAGGTAGGAAGACTGTAGTTTGTTTTCCACTCAGAAGACACTTATCGGCATCAACTACTCCATCAGAATTTTTCCCATCTCAGTTTTTGAAAGTAACAGGTGAATGACTATTGCAAGATGAGGAACAAAACAAAGGGAGACACCAAGAGTCAAAAGAAGAGGAAGAATGGCCCAGAAAAGGATATCACGTGATAGAGCGCTCAGAAGGAGTGATGGGAACAATCTTTCCTCTGGTGAAGGATCAATGAAATCAGGATTTGTAGTCAGAGTACCAGTTAACCAGCCATGCCTCCTCAGCACCCATTCAGTTATACTTTTATTTTACAAAATATTTACTGAATACCTACTATGTGTCAGGTATGTGCCATGTGCTGGAGAAAATTCACAAGCAGATATCCATTTTAGATGCCTGTTGGTGATACAGTTGAAACATACCTAATCAACTCAGTAATTATATAATCCAAGTGGCCTAGTATTTATTTTCTTTAAAGGCACACTTTTGGAGCACACATTTCTAAAGTTAGCCCAGCAGTTAGAAGCCCTTAAAACTGAACAAAAAATAAGAGGAAAATATATTTTCTGTGTCACATAGGTAAGCTGGAATTACTAGACCTCTTTCCATATCAGAGGACAACACCTTCATACCTCATTTATGCCTCCTCTGCATGTAAATTCTGATTCTGAACTTCACTGGAGAGAGATAAATGTGGTATCCAATTCCAAAGCATTACCCATTTTCCCTGTCTCTGTCCCTCTCTTTCCCCTCTCTACTCTGTGTATATATTAATTTTATAGATCTTTTTATTGTCTGAACTACACTGGTTGCGTGAGAAGCAGAACAATAGGCCAAGAAGTTCCATTTCACACATGCCATCCTTATAATTCAAATAGGACAATAAAGAGAGAGAGAGAGATCTATAAACTGGTGATAAATCAGTGTCCTAAACCAAATTAACCAGCGAAATAGATTATCATAAAAATAACGCCATGAAAAATATTCTTCACCTTCCTGGTTCAGCCATCTGTAATGGAGAGAGGAAGGCATGTGTGTGTCTGTGTGCATGTGTGTATGAGACACACACATTTAGAGATGCACACATAACCTTACACACACAACTCGTGAAGAGACCCGGGGCCACCCAGTTTATATGTGCTGCTAGCCCCTCCAGGAACAGGAGGGGGCAAAGAAACGCCAGGATTGCTCATTAGTATTTCCCAGTTTCTAAAAGTTCAGTTTTTCTTCAACAAGGTAAACAAAAATACCACGTGTTAAGTATTGTGCTAGACCTTGAAGAAACAAAATGAACTAAAAGAGACGCAAGGCTTATCCTCATAAAATATCCAGGCAGGGCAGAATAGGTAGACAGCAATTAAATAAGGTCACATATAATATTTTTAAAACTAAAAATCCTTATATGTGCCATTGAGAAAAGGCACAGCTGCACTGTAAGCAGAGACCAGGGGAACCTAAGCCAAGATAAGGTCAAGAACAAACAGATGATCGAGCTGCAGAACCAGTAGGGTCTAGAAAGATATAAACAGTCAAGGAGCAACATCCTACATTAGTAGGAGGTGTGAAACACTCTTTCACAGGAGAAACCTGAGAAGGAAAAGAGAAGGAAACACGACCCAGCCCTCAGGTAAAGAGAGGGTGGGGTTGTTCCCATCAGAGGGAACTACATCTACAAAGACTCCGAGAACAGAGAAGAGATGGCACAACCCAGAACCAGAAGAAGGTCACAAAGGGCAGAGAGCAAGGGCAGAATGATGCTGGCAGAGACACAGGAGGTGGGCAGAAGCCCATGGAGGGGAGGGGAGGGTGACAGAAGGTGGTCTTGGGTTTTCTTTCGCAGATGCTAATGTTGTTTCCATGTGGAGAAGAGTTTGACCTGAGATAACCAAGACACTGGGAAGACAGGTATCAGTCTTCCCGAGGTTCACACGAGTCTAACTGGGAGATTGGATCTGAGTCTCATGCTCATTAGCTATATGACCTTGGATAATTTGTCTCACCCCTTTAAGCCTCAAATTCCCCACCTGTAAAATTGCAATAATAATGGTTTTAGTAGGGATTAAATGAGCTCATGCCTGCAGAGCACCAAACCCACTGTAAGCCTTCAATAAATGTTAGCAACTGGTGGTGCTGGAGATGGAGAGAAATAGATTAGAGAGATATAAATAGTCCACTAGACAGCAATCACTCTAGCTAACTCATCACTAGGAGGAGTGAGACACCTCTTCTTTCCCAGGAGAAAGGTTGAGGAGGGATGAATGGGAGAAAAGTGATTGGTACCACTATGGAAAGTTTCCTAAATTTGAAATAATTTTTGTTTCTTATGATAGCACTGCCAGTAGGTATCTGAGGCCACTGAGAAAATTAGTTACTAAAAAATGCTCAAATAATATCTTGAACAACCTTAGGGATAACAGCAAGAAAAAGATTACAGAAAGGCAAATAACTTGCCCAGGATCATGGGCTGTCATTGGGTAAAGCCAGGAGGCGAACTTGGGTTGCACTCCAAGTTTACAAGTTTTCCAGGAGGGGGCACAGCCTTCAGAGAAGTCCAAACCCAACCCTCCCCACTTCCAGAAGCTTTCAGTCTACTCACAGAAAAAAAAAAAAAAACAGCAAGCTTCAAGAAACAAGGTACATGTGAAAGGCCAGCTCTATTGTTTACACTGAAAATTATGGTGACAATATAGATTGCTTTGGTGTTTTAGTAAGCAGTGTCAAACTAATAGTGTTATAAAATACTTCTTGCCTTTGGATCTAGTAACATCACTTGAAGGCTCTATCAAAAAGCAGATAGCTGGAAATTCCCTGACAGTCCAATGATCAGGACTTGGAGCTTCCACTGGTGGGACCCAGGTTCAATCTCTGGTCAAGGAACTAAAATCCCACAAGACACACAGTGTGGCCAAAGAAAAAAAAAGGATACAGTTAATATTATATATAAAATAGAACAACAATAATAAAGCCCTACTTTATAGCAGAGGGAACTATATATTCAATATTATGTAACAAGTCATAATGGAAAATAATATGAAAAAGAATATATATATACATATTTATGCATATATATATATATGACTGAATCCCTTTGCTGTACACCAGTAAATAATACAACATTGTAAATACCTCAATAATAATAATAAAGATAGCAGCATTATTTACCAGTTGCCAAAGGCAATTGTTATTTACTCTTAAAACAAATTGGTTGGTACACTATTTACATATCCAAAACTTCTAATTCAGTAAGAAAAAGAGTTATCCTCTGTATTAATCACAGACTCGAGAACTGAAAGACTTCCTTAATTAAGTCAGACAGAAGCTTTAGGCAGAAGCTACTTGTGGGAAGCTTATGGTAATTGATCTTGAAATTAAGCACCTGTTCAAAATTCGGACACAGGATTTTTGGTGTACCCCCTGCAAAAATCTCACTCACAAAAAAACCAGAACTGGTTTCCCTGAGCTGATCCTTGAGGGCGTCCCCTTTAAACTTGCCAGCTCTCCCTGTAGAAGATAAAATCATGCAGGGGTATGGATTAGCTATCATGTCATTACAGCAGGCACAGCCGTCTGTTACAGGTAAATTGCTAAGCAATGTAATAACAATGCAGTTTATTTACTGTGCAGGGTGCTTATCTACAGAAATGTTCCTGACAAACAAAGAAAGGCACAACTAAATGTCTTTTCCTTAGAATTACAGACTGAAGCTATGCCAGCACCCTCGGAGAATAAAAATGCTAAATAATCCCTATAAAAAAAGAGTCCCTAAAAACCAAAAGCATTTCCTAACAGAGGAAGCAGAAAAAGGAAATTGGCAGATAGGATGTCCACAAGGTCTTTTCCAGGCTCGCGTTACCATTGACCAAAACACGACAAGGGGAAGAGAGGTGAGGAGGACCCAAAGGCCAGTCAGGCTGCATCTGGACTCAGAGCGGTCATTAAAATACGCCAACAGTGATAGTGATGATGACGAGGACAGTGAGGCCGGCTAGCACCTGTCACATGCCTCTCATCTTCCACTGTACTTTCCAACATTATCTTTTAATTATCAAAACAGCCCTAGTCCTACTATTACTCTCATTTAACAGTTAAAGAGATTTACAGTAGAGAATTTGTCCACTAAAGCTGTCACCTTGAGATTGGAAAACAGGCTGCCTCCCTCAAACAACAGAGCTCTTAATCTTATACTAGACAGCTCTCAAGAATCTGAAGGACTCACCTGAGGTTGGACTGGCATATAGGATTCCTGCCCTCCCCTGGCATCAGCCCCCACCTTATACACACACCCTCCATCCAGTGAAGCCTACAGTGGCCTCACACTCTGTGCTGCACAATGACAGTCCTACTGCATGAAAGTAATATGAAGGGCACCATTTTACTGAAAACCTAGTAGATATCCTTTAAACACACAGCTTTCCATGAACAGAACAAGTGAATTAATTAATGAAGGAATGAAGAACCCAATTAAAGAGTCTACAATGAACCTAGAGGACATGACTGGAATGTGATTTCTTTACAAGAAAGCTATAACAATCAATAGTATAAACATATCTGAAGGCAGAATGTATCCATGGAAGAAAGGCCATCTGCCCTGAGTTCAGAAAAATGGAGCACTATTGAATCTGGTAGTGTTTATTCAATTTTGCCCCAGGGAGAGAGGGGATGTATCCCTGGTAGTCAATATAGAAAGATGTACCAGGATTGTTCCATTCACTTCAGTAGATTTTGTGTACCTACTATGTGCCATAGGGTGTAACAGGCACTATGATTTAGTGTGCGCTCTCTCTCTCTCTCTCTCTCTCTCACACACACACACACACACACACACACACACAGTTCCTAACATGGAGGAACCAGAAATAATAACAAAGAGACCAACATATAAACACTTCTTGAATGCGAAGCACTACAGTAGTGGTATGGGAATGAAGCACAGAAGAGATATACTTCCTCTGTCTCAGGTCTAGGAAAGCTTCCTGACATGTCTCTAGAGCTGTGTTTCAATGAATAAGCAGGCATCATTTAGGCTACTAAAAAAACACCAAAAAAACTCCAGGCAGAAGAACCAGAAGTTATCTATATCACAGCTGGTTGGGGATAAAAGTATTAGTCCAGAAACTGAGGGTGATTATATGTTCAGTAACCTTAGATTTATCCCAAGTGAAATAGAAAACTACCAAAGGACATTAGCTGGAGAGGAACAAGGTCAACTTTCATTTAGAGGGATCATTCTCATAGGAGTATAAACAATGGAGGTAAATGAAGAAAAAACAAGGCACAGAAACCAGTTAAAAAGACACCATCAAAGTCCCATGTAAGGGTATGTCCTGGGTCAATGGTAGCTAAAATGAAGGGGAAAGAGAAAACTGAATATATATAGCAAATGATGTTATCTATTGGATAGTTGGAAAGGATGGAGGAAAGGAAAAGAATCTAGGATGACTCCAAGTTTCTGGCTTGGATGACCAAATTAATGGTAATATCTTGAAATGAGATAGGAAATACAGAAATATATGAGGGATGGGAAATTTGCATTTGGAAGATGAAGGAAATTAGTTTCACTTTGAATATGTGGAGATTGCAGTGATCACTGGACATCCAAAGGGAATTGTTCAGTGGGCTATTGGACATATAGTTCTGAAAATCAGAAAAGTCAACAGGACTGAAGATAAATATTTGAACATCATAAGCAAACAGGTGATACTTAAAAACTATGAGAGGAAAAAGGATTAACCAAGAATGGATAGAAAAATGGATGAATGGATGGATGGAAAAATAAGCAAATTAAAATATTAAAAAGCTCTAATTTTAGAAAAATTTTAAAAAATTATAAAGGTTTGAAACTTAGTTTTACTTGAATTTTAGATATTAAAAAGATTTAAAAGTGAAGAAAATTAACTTTAGATGTTTCTTTGCTATAAATAGTAAAGTTTTATAAAAGAGCCCACTAGATTAAGAAAAAAAGATTATAAAAAAGCATAAAGTGGCTAGAGTCACTTTGAAAAATGAACTTCCTGCTAAGAAAGTGGAAGAAATTAGCACTTCTATTTCCTGGCAAGGATCACCCTGGTCTTCTACTATGACTACTCCACTCCTAGTCCTTTCTTTGGATTTACCCTTCATGCGGATGAATCTTGATTTAGTTTTTTTCCAAGAACTTTTCATGCATTGTATATTTCTTGAGTTTGTTGATGTGTAATGATCTTTACCTGTAGTTTTCCTTCTTTTCTGGCTGCTCTGCGCCTTCATTGGCGTACGAGGTCTTTCTCTAGTTGCCGCAAGCAGGGGCTCCTCTCCAGTTGCAACGCATGGGCTTCTCATTGCGATCGCTTCTCTTGTTGCAGAGCACGTGGGCTTCAGCAGCCGCAGCTAGTGGGCTCCTCAGCACAGGCTCGGTAGTTGTGGCTCATGAGCTCAGCTGCCCTGCAGCGTGTGAGATCTTCCCAGATCAGGGAGCGAATGTGCATCCCTGGCACTGGCAGGAGGATTTTAAACACTGGACCATCAGGGAAATCCCTACCTGTAGTCTTTACATTTAATCAACACCTTGGCTGGATGTAATATTCTTAAGTCACTGCTTTCCCAAAACTAGCCATATTTTTCCTCTTAACAAATGACTTGCAAAATCCATGGTAGGGAAGGGAAAACTTAAATAGTATCTCACAACATGGTTGGTTCCTCCATTTTCTGAGGCAGCAATATTAAAGGCAACGTTAAAAGCTACAAGCCCTTCTCTGCCTCACTAAATCTCATCTTTCAGGACTGTGCTCAAGTGTTGTCAACCACTCTTTAAATACTTCCCCTTTTTCCTTCCTAGGCAGAATTATTAAAATTTTGCAGTTGTTACATTTATAGTTGTATGCCTGCATGTTTTCCCTCTAAACTGTAAACAGCTTAAAAGAAGAAACACATTATCCTCTTTGTCACCCCAGAATTTATCACACTGTTAAAGGGCGGGGAGCGCGCAAATGTTGATTAGACAATCTATTCTAACTTTACCCCACACCTACCCGAAGGACTCTTCAGAGCAGTTGTGTTCAAAGTTAAGCAGGCACAACAATCACAGGGAAGACTGGTTAAACACAGGTTACTGGGCCCTTTCCAAATTTCTGACTCAGAGAGTCTGGGGTGGGGCTCAAGAATTTGCATGTGTGACAAGTTCTCAGATGATACTGGTGCTGTGTTGGTACAAGAACTGCACTTAACACTGATTGAGGTCACCATCAGAAACAAATACATTGAGCAAATCCTCACAAACAACGGATGAAAGAGGTTCAGATGATAAGCTTATGCATACTTCTCAAACCATCAAACTCTGGTGGGCTAAATTATATCTTGGGGCTTCCCAGGTGGCAGCCGGTGGTAAAGAATATGCCTGCCAATGCAGGAGACGCAAGAGAGGCATGGGTTTGCAATTAAAAAGTGGGCCAAAGAAGTTAACAGACATTTCTCCAAGGAAGATATAAAAATGGCTAACAAACACATGAAAAGATGCTCAACATCACTCATTATCAGAGAAATGCAGATCAAAACCACAATGAGGTACCACTTTACACCAGTCAGAATGGCTGCCATCCA